>WOXC01012357.1:0-380536 GCA_011680675.1 Gymnobelideus leadbeateri | reverse complement strand
TTTTTTAAACAAATACTTTATTAACTTCTGTTTTACATCATTCATTTCCGCCAGATTTGAGTTACAATCATTTTCCCCCCATTATTCCCCTACCCAACCTCCCAGAATAGCAGTCCCACAAGATATCGCTTCCTCCAATCTGCTCTCTCCCATACCTTCTCCCAGACCCCCATTGACTTTTCCATTAGAGGAAGATGAATCTTTGTGTCCCAATGCCTGCACATCTTATCTCCCAATTATAGGCAAAAGAGTATTAATAATAGTATTTATATATATATTTGAAACATTTAATGTTAAGACCTTGAATTTCAGATCCATTTCCTTCCTCCCTTGTCACCCATTCCCTCTGGGAGATAAGTAATTCAGTATATGTTGTACATGTCTAGCTATGCAAAACATTATCATAGTAGATATATTGTACAAGGCTGCTTATAATTCCCTCCCACTCATCCCACCCCCTACCTGGTCCATTCCCTACATGATCCTGTCCCTCTTTTATAGTGGGTACTTCCAACCTCCCCTCACCCCAAGGATGCCCTCCCATCCATCATCCCTCCTCTCATCCCCCTTCCCCCATCCTGCTGCAGGTTGAGATATCCCATTTAGTATGTATGTCATTTTCTCCCTGAACCAAATTCAATGTGAATGTGGTTTTGCCTTTTTAGCCTTCTTATTCTCCCCCTCCCTTGCAACCACTTCCCCTTGCTTCTTCTACATGGGATAGTTTACCCTACCCTGTCTCTCCCCATCTCCTCTTGCCACTTTCCTCTCTCACCTCATAATTTCATCCTTGAGTATTCTCCCTTCCCAACAAATTCAACCTATGCCCTCTATCCATATATAACTGTAACCATATACACACACATTCACATATGTATTCATATGACCACACACCCCTCTTCCATTATTTTCATAGTGAGAAAGATATCATCAGTCACAGTTATTGCTTTTCCATATAGGAATGTAAATAGTTCAACTTTGATAAGTTCCTTTTGATTTCTTTTCCCTGATTACCTTCTCAGGCATCTCTTGCTTCTTGTGTCTGGATGCCAAATTTTCTATTCAACTCTGGTTTTTACCTTAAGAAAAGTCCTCTTGAAAGTCCTCTATTCCACTGAATGACCATATTTTCCCCTGAAACAAAATACTCAGTTTTGCTGGGTAGGTGACCCTTGGGTTCAGTCCCAGCTCTTTTGCCCTCTGGAATATCATATTCCATGCCCTTCGATCCCTCAGTGTAGAAGCTGCCAGGTCCTGGGCTATTCTGATCGTGTTTCCACAATATTGAAATTGTTTCTTCCTGGCTGCTTGTAGTATTTTCTCCTTGATCTGGGGATTCTGGAACCTGGCTATAATATTCCTGGGAGTTTTCTTTTTGGGATCTTTTTCAGGAGGTGATCGTGGATTCTTTCAACCTCTATGTTGCCCTCTGGATCTAAAACATCAGGGCAATTTTCCTTGAGAATTTCTTGAAGGGTGATTTCTAGGTTCTTTCTTTGATCATGGCTTTCAGGTAGTCCAATAATCTTTAAATTGTCTCTCCTGGATCTATTTTCCAGGTCAGTGGTTTTTCCTATGAGATATTTCACATTGCCTTCTACTCTTTCATTTGTTTGGATCTGCTTAACAGCATCTTGATTTCTCATGAAGTCATTAGCTTCCATTTGCTCCAGTCTAACTCTGAAGGAATGAATCTCCTCAGTGAACTTTTGAGATTCTTTTCCATCTGGCAAATTCAACTTTTTAAGGCATTCTTCTCCTCATTGCCCTTTTGGGACTCCTTTGCCATTTGAGTTAGTCTATTTTTTAAGGTGTTGTTTTCCTCAGTCAGGCTGTTGACCCTCATTTCATACTTTTCCTGCATCCTTCTCATTTCTCTTTCCAATTTTTTCCTCCACTTCTCTTATTTGATTTTTAAAGTCCTTCTTAAGGTCCTCTATGGCCTGCAACCCACTCATTTTTTCCCCTGGGGCTTTTGGAGCAGGACTTCTGACCTCACAGTCCTTTTCCCGCTCTATGCCCCCAAAATAGGAGTCTAGGGTTGCATTTTTCTGTTTCCTTTGCCTTGGCATGTTGCCACTTAATTGCTTGACTTTTGGGCTCGTTGCCACACTATGGCTTTAAGGCCAGATAGAGGAATTTTCGTCCCGAACGTGTGGGGGGCAACTTCCATTTCTGGCAAGCTATAAACCCACCCACGACTTCCACCCTAGATCACAATCCAGATCCAGGGAGGTTAAAGCAAGAGCGATTACCCCCCAAGACTGATCGCTGGATCTCCCTTCAAATTTGCAGGCTGGGAGCTGGAGCTGCCTCTGAAAATTACAAAATGGCGTTTGTCCTCAGCAGCTTCTAGCCCCCAGGGGAGGGAGCCGACGCAATCCCTAAATACTGTTCCCAAAGTCCATAGGACACTAACCTCTTACTTTGTCCTAGGCAAGTCTATGTTGATAATTCTGGAGTCGCCACAGCTGTGGGTGTTCTGGGGTTCCTCCAGCTGGCTGCTGGCCTTGCCGCCCTGGGGCTAAAACCTCGGCTCACGAGGACCTGGGCTCAGCTCGGCTCCTGTGCTCTGCACGCTGCGCGCTGCCAGGTCCCAGACCGCTGCGCTGGTCCTTCCTGCAGGGCTGCTGGGCTGTCCTCAGCGGGAGGTTAGCTTCTCTGTGTCGTTCTGTGGGTGCTGGGGCTCCAGAATTTGTTGAGTCCCCTTTTACATAGTTTGGGGAGAATCTGGGGGCAGAGTGGCTTGGATGAGCTGTTTCTACTCCACCATCTTGGCTCCGCCCCCCCTTCTGGATTATAAACTATTCCAGAGGTTCATGGATCTTTATAAATTTCAGTTTCTTCACCTCCAAAATGAGGATAATGATATTTGTGCTACCTATCCTATAAGATGGTTGTTGGGATTGAATGAGATAGTACATGTGAAAATATTATGTGACTAAAAAGAGGCCTACATATGTTATATATATTCCTTTAAAATAATTTTTAAAATTAACAGACATTTACTGTTTTTTCTCCCTCCCACAGACTCAATTGGAAAAGCACAACTCCTGCAAAAAGTATTATGCTTAAAAAAATAGGATACTTCAGCTATGAGTATCTTCTATAAACTCAATACTGCTACAAATAAGATTGAATAAAATCCTGGTTTACTTGGCTGACAATTTTATCTTTTAGAAGGTTAAGGAAACAATAAGGATCTATGTTTCTTCAGATTTAATTCTGACCCAGGAAGAATTGGTTTGTGAAATGGAAGTGATAAGAATTTTGGGAGAAAGCAGAGCAGCTGGAAGGGGCCTCAGAGGCATTCTAGTTCAATTCCCTAATTTGGCAGATGAGAAAACTGAATACTGGGGAGGCTAAGTGATTAATATTTACTACTTGTGTGACAATGGTAAAAAAATTAGATTCAAGCCTAGGTCTTGAGACTCCAAAGTCAGTGCTCTTTCTACTATACTAAGGGAATGCTGATTGTAATTAGATATGTACCTCTTGTTTTTAACAAAACATATTTCAAAAAGCTCAGAGAAAAAAAAAGAAGTTTGATCTCACATTCAGAGAAATGAAAAAATTTATCAAGAGACCCTAAAAAACACACAATTATAAATGGTCCAGACGAAGAAGGAAAAGGGCATGCTTCTCAAGAATCTAGTATGGCTGCACAAGAAGGTTTTGGATACTCAGATCTTAAAAGGACATGAATAAAGCATTAAAGGAAAGACATGTAGCTAAGGATAAGAAATGGTATGAGCCTGTTTATTTAAGAAGGCAAAATAAACTGAGATAGAAGAAAATTCTAAATGTAACAAATGCGTTAATTTTCTCTTCATTCTATACTCCCCCGTTATCCTCCCCCCGCCAAATAAAAGAGAAAGAACACTCTCTGAAGGCAGTCTACTGTACTATAGACCCTATAATACAGGTACATCTGTTAGTACTGTCAGTAAACTCTGCTTTTCTGATTCTTTAAATTCACACCCTCTACAATGACCCCAGACACTTCTACCTGCTTCCCTCCCATGGACAGACAGCTCAGCTCTGTCCCTTGCTTTGGTGCTGACTTGGCTTGCTACTCTTTGAACCCTTCCCATCTCCTCTTCTCCAGGAAAATGATTGATGCTTCCCTGGGTGTTTCTGATGAAATTCCCTAGTCATGGAGGGGCAAGGAACCTGGGACTAATTCCCCCATTCTATCCCTTCTGGTTGATCAAAGAGCATCACGGATTCCACTTTTGCCAGAGATCCAAAATCAACTATAACTCATTTTTACCTCCTTATACAGTGTCAGAAGGCATTAGATCTGGTGAATTCTGAACAGAATCACAAAAAAAAAAAATGAAACTGACTATATTCTAAGAGATAAGAAGCAACTAAGTAGACATATGGAAGGCATTTCTCAATCAGCTGCCTGTGTGCAATCACACTATGGATTATGCAGAACAATAGTCAACAGCACTGAATTAGAGAAGGGGCTATGTGATGTTTGAATGGTGTCAATCTAACCTAAACATACAATTGATGCTAAGAAATTGAAAGTGGATACAAATTCATTCTGATTAGCATTAGTTCTCTTTTTTTTTCTTTTTTGCTTTTTGGAGGGCAATTGGGGTTAAGTGATTTGCCCAAAGTCACACAGCTGGTAACTGTGTCAAGTATCCGAGGCCAAATTTGAACTCAGGTCAACAATATTACCAAGCAATATCATTTCATAAAATAGCTATCCACATCCAGAGAAAGGCTTGTGGGGTCTGAATACAGATCTATGCATACTATTTGCTCCCTTTCTTTTTTGTTTTGTTTTGTTTCTTCTTTCTCGTGGTTCATTCCATTGGTTATAATTCTTCTTTGCAACATGACTAATTTGAAAATACATTTAATGTGAATATATATTTAGAGCCTATATCAGTTGAATGTCATCTTGGGGATGACAGGTGAGGAAGGGGAAGAAAATTTCAAACTCAAAAACTTTTGGAACTGAATATTGTAAACTAAAATAAATAAATAAATTTAAAGAAAGAAAGAAAGAATGAGGCACATAAGCCAGCTAGCCCAGATCATTCTAAAAAACACATATATTTGAGATAGAGAGGAGAACACAAAAAATGTAAAATAAATTAAACAGATTTGACAAAATTTCTATAGAGTTGTGTTCTTATTATTAATGACTATTGCCTAGTGGGTTAAATAAGTGTGTGGAAATGGTTTTTAAGAAAATGAATGTAGGGCTTGACTACTCACAAACAAATGTTAGTGTCAGTATTAAGACAACTTTGAAAGCATCCAGGAACTGATTTCCAGAAGAGATAACCAAAAAAAGAAACAAAAACAAAACAAAACTAGATTTTATTACAACTTTTGAAAAAAAGTGTCCGAGAAGACTTCAGCAAATCCTGATGCACATAACTCATTTCTAATCTGTACATGTATTAAGGATACATATTTTTTAAGAGTGGGTCTTCCTAACTTGCTGAGAATTTTGATGTTCAGGAACTACTTACAGGCCCAATACCATAGTAATTGTCCTGGGAGTTTTGTCCTGCTTCACTTGGTGACCCCCCTCCCCTCACTCTCAGGGGCTCCCCATATTAATGTTATACTACCAATAAGCATAGCCCATAAAAACTCAGAAATCCTGAGAGAGTTCTGAGGGATCCAATAGACTAAGCATCCCCAAAAGTATGGGTTATAGTCATGTGCCAACATACCTGGTTTCAAGGATGTTTTTGGTAAAAATATAAGAAGAGAAAAGGCAGGCAATTACATATAATTTCCTGTAGCAGATATATCTTCGAACAGTTGGGTGAAAGGAATAGAGAACAGAGGATTGCATCTTATTTATTACTTGTTGGTGACATATAAGAATTTAATTTGGTGAGGCAAAATGCATTCTCAAGGGTTCTTTTTTTTTTTTTTTAAGCAATTGGGGTTAAGTAACTTGCTCAAGGTTACACGGCTAGTCATTATTTATGCGTGGGTGCTCATTTTCTGAGGCCGGATCTGATCTCGGGTCATCCAAACTCCGAGGCCGACGCTCTTACTCACTGCGCCACCTAGCCGCCCTTTAGGGCAATTGGGGTTAAGTAACTTGCCCAAGGTTACACGGCTAGGTTTTTTTTTTTTTGTTTTGTGTGGATTAAGTGTCGGAGGCCGGCTCCGAACTCAGGTCCTTCTGATTCCAGGGCCGGCGCTCTATTCACTGCGCCACCTAGCCGCCCCCACAAGGGTTCTTTTTCAACAAGGGTTCTCTTGCATAGGTTAAGATCATAAAAGATTCCTTGTTAGATATAATCAAGTGAGTTATAAAGCAGGGAAACTTTTCTTCATAGGAAGACTTCTTATAGTCATGTCATGGTCAAGGTTCAAAGGAAAAAATGATTCCCTGTAGGCGTTGAGACCATCCAAATGCTTCTGACAAGGCATCTTATCCACATTTGAAAAACCAAGTGCTTGAAGAATGCAGACATATCAAAATATAGTGGGCAGAAAGACAGGTAGTGTGTTAAATTATTCCATCAGCACATATATCTTAGACATACATTGCAGATGAATAATGTGTTGGGTGTAGAATTGAAGAAAAGGAAGAAAGATGGTTGAACTGTGTTTGGGAAATCATGCAGCAATTTTAATGATCCCAAGTTGCTCTCTGGCCCCCAAACCCATCTTTTAAACACTAACAGTCTCCTGATAATGTTGTACGACTGCAAATCATAGCATACCATGACCTCCAATTAATCAAGACTGTTGGTGACCCAAAGATCAATGGAGAGATGGACCCCAGTGCCAGACCACAGTGTATTATCAAAGACAATTTGCAAACATCAAGGAACATAAAATTTATCCCAGAAAGGTATGATTGGAAAAGCAGATGGGATGGTATATTATAATGAGATTAAGAGGTCATAGACTGACAGCCTGAATGCTGCCCTGAGGCCTTTGAAATTTCAGAAGACTTGCAGAAAGGCTTTCACCCCACTGAACTGATCCTCTTTGGAGAATTTATGTGACAACATAAACAATATTTATAGAGAATGAAGTTTGGATAGGTTTTGATCTTCAGTGATGAAGGGAGTATCCACACTGAGGAGATCACAAATCCACTGATGTATTAAGTAACCCAGTAGAACAGAAAGCATTTTGGGACATGGGATCAAATGATACAATCTTGATAAATGACCTATCATAATGAGGATGGTAGTATTCCCTTGTTATTTGGTATTATAGTCATGAAGATACTACCAACAACTGTGGGATTCCTAACACTTTCCACTGGGGTTCCTTTTCTACTTGTACCAATTAGGAAAGTACAGTTGATTTGGATTCAGAAGATGTGGAATCAGAATCCCATCTCTAGCATCAGTTGGAGAAGTTCATGGAGTGCTGGACTGATTTCAAATCCTGCCTCAGTAACTTACTGGTTTTATGACTCTAGGCTAGTCACTTAACCTCTTTGTGACTCATGTTCCTCATCTGTAAAATCAGGGAGTTGGACCTGATGGGTTCTAAGTTTCCTCCCAGCTCTAAATCAATGATTCTATGATTCTATATGTTTAAACATAATTCCAGCTATCACATACCCAAAGACAACACTAATCATACCATCAAATGGAATTCTTGGTCTTAATTCATCCTAGATCAGGGGTTCTTAATTTTTTTGTGTGATGGACCTCTTTGGCAGTCTAATAAAGGCTTTGGACCCTTTTCAGAATAATGTTTTTAAATGCATAAAATACATATGATTATAAATGAAATCAATTAGATACAAACTCTCTGAAATTTATCCACATGGAGAGGAGTTCATGGACACAGGTTAAGAACACCTACCCTAGATCTTTGGCCAAATGGACCTCATGATTATTCCTTCAGACCTCTGCTCTGTAGTGCAAATCCACTCGGCAAAATACACACATACATATATGCATATATATACATATATATTCAATAGAAGTCTCTTGATTGCAAGCTGTGTGGTAGTACATTGGTGACAGTCTTATTTGGTGCAGGACTATTTACTTTGGAGGAAAAAATATGAAAACAATGCCCAACTGGGATGACAGCCTGACAAGATTTAGACCTCCTTAAAGCAAACTAAATTCTTATTGTCTATTAAGAGCATGACCAGGTATTTTGTTCCCTCCTAGAGATGCCACCACATTTCCAGAGCAGCCCTGATAATGAACAACTTTGGGTCCACCACAGTGTGGTGGCTTTTGGCCAAAATCAGCTGACAGGAGCATTGTGTTACTATTTGGAATAGCCTCAGGTTCTGACTATCCTCTCTTTCTTGTAAGTTTTGAACCAGGCTGAGCCAGTAGTGACATCTAGGTGTTAGACTCCTCAAGGAATGAATAATCAGAAGGCATAGCAAAGGCACCACCATGACAGCTCTCATTAATGCAAGAGAGCACTACCTTTTACTTGCCATCTAGTTTTGCAATAGCTACCATTCTCCTACCAAATGTGTAAGGGATTCCATCAGCTTCTAATTATCATGGGTGAATCATTCACCTTCCCTAAGAAATGTTGGAGGTCTTTAACTCCTGTTCTCAGAATCCAGTTTTATGTGGCATGTACATGTGCTATGTCCATTTGTTATCCTTCCTGTATCAGCAAGAATCCCAGGAAGATTATAATGAAGCACAAATGGACATGGTCCTTCTGCATTGTGGTTTGAGATAGAAATCCACTGGATACATCTGTAAATATGTTAATCAGAAAAAGGGTTGCAGAACAGCATGGATTCTTACATTAAAAATGTAAATCAAGAATGGAGTGTTTAATAGAAAGGAAAAACAAGCCATGGATGCATTTCTATTGTTATATCATGAGAAATTCATAACAAATAGCTTTGAGGACTCTAAGATAAGATAAAGAAGCTACATTTGGAACTTATTCAAGAATAAAACCCATGTGCAGGCTACAATGAATTAAAGTTAGAATAATCTTTAGGAATAATTCCAAACATCAAATCCCCTATAAGCGCATAGCAGGGGGTTGTAGGTCATAGGTTACATCCAGGGGTATGCTAGTAAATATTTAACAACCTGCTTGCTAGGGGTGGGGTGGGGTCAAAACTAATGTACACACAATGCGCTTTTGAATTTATTTTGTATTATTAACATTTTCTCCAACAGTTTAAGCTGGGAAATTAATTACATGAAAAATAATATCCTGATTTGTAGTGTTTGCTGAGGTGTAAATAGACATACTAAAAAAATTAACAACTGGCTCTCATGAACCAGTTTGAGCTAATGCCATCACACACCTGGTTATTTTTATAAGGTCCTCACCATGTTTGGGGAAGGCTTTGCTCTACTCATTCCAAGTTCCAATTCTGAGGAAGTTATTGGTTCCTAATAAATCCAGATTGGCATAGAGCCTACTCTTTCCCTAATTTCCCTATTTATGTCAAGTTCCATATTTACCTCTATACTTTTAGTCACTTAAGTTCATAACCTTGGAGTCATATTTGCTTCCTCATGCTCCCTTACCCTTCATGTTCAATTAGTTGCCGAATCTCCTCCATTCTATTTACACATCTCTTGCTTTGTCCCCTTCTGTTCACTCATATGATTCTCACTCTAGTTCAGGGTCTCATCACTTCTCATCTGCGCTATTGCACTATGCTTCTAACTGATCTCCCTGCCTCCAGTCCATCATCTCCCTAATTTGTACTAGACAACTACCAAAGTGATATTCTATTTTTTTTAAATAGGCAGACACTTTAACTAGACATTTTTTACAAATGGGCTTTAGGGCAATCAAGCAATGCTGTTGGCATTAGATAAAATCCTGGACCACAAATTAGCACATTCCTTGGCAACAGGCCCCACGATGACTGAACCTTTTCTCTTGCCTTTGTTGTTTACTATGACCCCTGCATTGTTTTCAAAATACAGGAGCACACCATCTTTTCTCAGATATGACTTCTGTTGCCATATAAACATTGCTGGATGCACCTTCTTCTGGAGCTCTGGTTTCCCCTTTTTGACTGTGGTCATTACCATGTCTCCCCCACCAGCTGCAAGAAGCCTGTCCAATCTCCCCTTAATCCCTTTCACAGAGAATATGCACAGGTTCTTGGCACCTGTGTTATCAACACGATTGATCACAACTCCCACTGTGAGACCCAAGGAAATTCAGAAATTTACTCCCAAAGACCAAATGTGTCCTTGCTTAGACATCTTGGCTCCAGAAAAGCACAAAAGAGCCCAAAGTGATATTCTTATGCATAATTCTAACCACATCAATTTTATACTGAAGAAGTTTCAATGGTTCTCCATTTTCACTCATCTTCAGCCATGTCTGACTCTTCATGACCCTACTGAGATTTATTGGCAAAGATACTAGAGTGGTTAGCCATGTCCTTCTCCAGCTTGTTTCACAGATGAGGAAACTGAGACAAACAGGGTTAAGTGACTTGCCCACGCAACTAGTAAGTATTTGAAGCTGATTTGAATTCAGATCTTCCAGAGTCCAAGCTCAGGACTCTAGCTACTGTGTCATCTGTCTGCCAGCTCCCCCTTAGTTCTATGCATTGTTTGGTATTTAAATTCCTTCCAAAACTTGCTCTAACCCATCTTTGAGCTTTATTACAAGCTCCTCTCCTTCATATATTCTACAATTCAGTCAAACCTGTTACTCTTGGCCATCTTTATGCCTTTGAACAGGTTGTCTTCCATACCTAGAATACATCCTCTTGTCAATTTCATGTTTAGAATCCTAAATATCCTTCAAAGTTCAGCACCACTACCACCTCCTACATGAGGCTTTTTCTGATCCATCCTTACTTGTTCCCCACATTGGTCACAAAATTTGGTGTTTCCCCTCTTGTCTTTAATTTAGATTTACTTTGCCTGTATTTTGTATCTGACTTATTTGTAAACATGTTATTTCCTCTGACAGAATGCAAAAATACTTTAGGGCAGGGATTGTTTAATTTTTGTATGTATTACCAGGTTCTAGCCCAATTCCTGCCACATAGTACGCACTTAATAAATTTTTGTTGATTTATTGGTCTATCTATGATCCCTTAAAGGCCTTCCAAAATATGAGATCAACAGAAGAGGGAGGAGTAACTTACATATGTTGATTTCTTTAAGACCTCAGTAGCCAATGTGAATATACAACTCACCTTATTTTTTGGGAACCACAAAAGAGAGGCTTATGGCAGTAACCAAGAGGTTCTTACCATTAAGAACATCTTTTTTCTTTTTGTTTTAAATTTCTATTCATTTTGAACTTAAATAAAAAATATAAAAAGAAAATTTCCATGTACATAGCACAACATAAAAGAGAATACAATATAAAACCATGAACTTCCATTTCACCATTTACTTTTTTAAAATGATGTAATAAATACTACACATCATTTTCAAAACTACCCTGCTTTTCTGTGCTTCCATCTAAGTTTTATTTTGTTTTCTGCTTATTTTTTTCTCCCTCCCTCCCCATCCTGCCCTAGAGAAGGCTACTATTAGATACAGATACACAGACACACACTATACATATTTCTGTTTATTGCTTCTTTCTCTGTGGATAGCATCTTTCTTTGTCATTAATTTGGGTATTTTATGATAGTTAAAATGACTTAATCATTCAAAGTTGTTCTTAGAACAATATTGCCATTACTGTGTACAATGTTCTGCTCATTTCAACATATAATCTTTGTAATATATTGTTGCAATCCCCTACCTAGTATTTTATTTAGGATTTTTTTGCATCCCCAGCTCCTGGCCTGTGAACTGTAGGGAGATCCAGCAATCAGTCTTGGGGGGTAATTGCTCTTGCTTTAACCTCCCTGGATCTGGATTGTGGTCTGGGTTAGGTCATGGGGCGTGTTTCCAGATTGCCAGAAACAGAAGTTGTCTCCCCACGTGTTTGGGACGATGTTCCCCTGTCTGGTGGCAGAGTTCTACTGTGGCAAAAAGCCCAAAAGTCAAGTAATTAAGTGGCAACATGCCAAGGAAAAAGAAACAAAATAAACAGAAAAATGAAACATTAGACTCCTATTTTGGGGGCAAAGAGGATCGAAGCATGGAACAGGAGGAGGACTGTGAGGTCAGAAATCCTGCTCCAAAAGCCCCAAAGGAAAATATGAGTGGGTTACAGGCCACAGAGGACCTTAAGAAGGATTTTAAAAACCAAATAAGAGAAGTGGAGGAAAAATTGGGAAGAGAAATGAGAAAGATGCAGGAAAAGTATTAAATGAGGGTCAATAGCCTGACTGAGGAAAACAACACCTTAAAAAATAGACTAACTCAAATGGCAAAGGAGGCCCAAAAAGGCAATGAGGAGAAGAATGCCTTAAAAAGTCGAATTTGCCAGATGGAAAAAGAATCTCAAAAGCTCAGTGAGGACATTAATTCCTTCAGAGTTAGACTGGAGCAAATGGAAGCTAGTGACTTTATGAGAAATAAAGATGATGTTAAGCAGATCCAAACAAATGAAAGAATAGAAGGCAATGCGAAATACCTCATGGGAAAAACCACTGACCTGGAAAATAGATCCAGGAGAGATAATTTAAAAATTATTGTACAGCCTGAAAGCCATGATCAAAGAAAGAACCTAGAAATCACAATTCAAGAAATTCTCAAGGAAAATTGCCCTTATGTTTTATATCCAGAGGGCAAAATAGAGGTTGAAAGAATCCACCGATCACCTCCTGAAAAAGATCCCCAAAAGAAAACTCCCAGGAATATTATAGCCAGGTTCCAGAATCCCCAGATCAAGGAGAAAATACTACAAGCAGCCAGGAAGAAACAATTTCAATATTGTGGAAACACAATCAGAATAGCCCAGGACCTGGCAGCTTCTACACTGAGGGATCGAAGGGCATGGAATGTGATATTCCAGAGGGCAAAAGAGCTGGGACTGAACCCAAGGGTCACCTACCCAGCAAAACTGAGTATTTTGTTTCAGGGGAAAATATGGTCATTCAGTGGAATAGAGGACTTTCAAGAGGACTTTTCTTAAGGTAAAAACCAGAGTTGAATAGAAAATTTGACATCCAGACACAAGAAGCAAGAGATATCTGAGAAGGTAATCAGGGAAAAGAAATCAAAAGGAACTTATCAAAGTTAACCTATTTACATTCCTACATGGAAAAACAATAACTGTGACTGATGAAACTTTTCTCAGTATGAAAATAATGGAAGAAGGGTATATGGTCACGTGAATACATATGTGAATGTGTGTATATATATGTTTACAGTTATACATAGATAGAAGGCATAGGTTGAATTTGTTGGGAAGGGATGACACCTAAGGGGTGAAATTATGAGGTGAGAGAGGAAAGTGGCCAGAGGAGATGGGGAGAGAAAGGGTAGGGTAAACTATCTCATGTAGAAGAAGGAAGGGGAAGTGGCTGCAGAGGAGGGGAAGAATAGGAAGGCAAAAAGGCAAAACCACATTCTCATTGAATTTGGTTCAGGGAGAGAATGATATACATACTAAATGGGATATCTCAACCTGCAGCAAAACAGGGGGAAGGGGGATGAGAGGAGGGATGATGGATGGGAGGGCATTCTTGGGGGGAGGGGCAGTTGGAAGTACCCACTATAGAAGAGGGACAGGATCAAGTAGGGAATGGACCAGGTGGGGGGTGGGATGGGTGGGAGGGAATTATAAGCAGCCTTGTACAATATATCTACTATGGTAATATTTTGCATAGCTAGATATGTACAACACATACTGAATTACTTATCTTCTCAGAGGGAATGGGTGATAAGGGAGGAAGGGAATGGATCCGAAATTCGAGGTCTTAAAATTAAATGTTTCAAATATATATAAATACTATTATTAATACTCTTTTGCATGTAATTGGGAGATAAGATATACAGGCATCAGGGCACAGAGATTCACCTTGCTCTAATGGAAAAGTCGAAGGGGGTAAGGGAGAAGATATGGAAGAGAGCAGGATGGAGGAAGCGATATCTTGTGGGACTGCTGTTCTGGAAGGGTGGGTAGGGGAAAAACGGGGGAAAAAATTGAAACTCAAAATCTGGTGGAAATGAATGATGTTTACATTTTATTAACAGGAGTTAATAAAGCATTTGTTTAAATAAAAAAAGAAATAAAAAAAAGAAATTAGTCTGTAATTTTCTTTCTCTGGTTTAGGTTCTTCCTGGTTTAGGTATCAGTACCATATTTATTCCATAAAAGGAGTCTGGTAGGACTCCTTCTTTGCCTGTTATTCTAAATAATTTAATAATGGAATTAGTTGGTCTTTAAATGTTTGGTAAAATTTACTTGTAAATCAATATAAATCTGGTCCTGACATTTTTTTGTTAGGAACTTCATTTATGGCCTGTTCAATTTCTTTTTCTAAAATAGGTTTGTTTAGATATTTTATTTCCTCTTCTGTTAGACAGTTTGTGTTTTTGTAAACATTTTTCCATTTCACTTAAATTGTTCAATTCATTGGCATATAATTGGCATATAATAAGTCTTCATAATTGCTTTGATTTTATCTTCACTAGTGGGATATTCACCCTTTTCATTTTCAATAGTAGTAATTTGGCTTTCTTTTCTCTCTTTAAAAATAATATCAACCAATATTTTATCTGTTTTATGATTTTTTTAAAAATAAAATCAACTAGTTCTATTTATTAATTAAATCTTTTTTGCACTCAATTTTATTAATTTCACTTTTAATTTTTAAGATTTCCAAAATGATGTTTAATTGAGGATTTTAAATTTGCTCTTTTTCCTTTTTTTGTCATATGCCCAAGTCATTGGTCTTCTCTTTCTCTATTTTATTAATATATGCATTTGAAAATAGAAAATTTCCTCATATTACTGTTTTTGTTTCAACCCATAGGTTTTGATATATTGTCTCATTGTTATCATTCTCTTTAATGAAAAGTATTGATTGTTTCTATGATTTGTTCTTTAACCCATTCATTCTTTAAGATTAGGCTGTTTAGCCTCCAGTTAATTTTTAATCTGTTTCTATTTTCCCTTATTGAATATAATTTTCATTGTTTTGTGATCTGAAAAGAATGTACTTAATATTTCTGCTTTTCTGCATTTAATAAATAAAAAGCAATTTAATTTATTTTTTTTTATTTTTATTATTTTTAATTTATTTTTTTTTAAATTTTTTATTTTTTTTTAATTTATTTTTATTTTTAATTTAATTTCTGCAATTTAAATAAATAAAAAGATTTTGTACCCTAATATATGATCAGTTTCTGTAGAGGTACCATGTGTCACTGAGAAAAAAGGTGCATTCATTTCTATTCCCATTCAATTCTCTCCAGATATATATTATATCTATCTTATTAAAGATTCTATTCACCTTCTTAACTTCTTTTTTAAATTAGACTTAACTAATTATGAAAGGGGAAAGTTAATGTCCCTCATTGTTACAGTATTATTATCTATTTTTACCTGGAATTCATTTAACTTTTCCTTTAAAAATTTGGATGCTATAGCATTTGGTGCACATAGGTTCTGTACTGATATAACTTCATTTTTCTATGGTACCATTTATTATAATAGAGTTTCCCTGTTTATTAATTTTAATTAAATCTATTTTATTTTACCTAAGATCATAATTGCTACTCCTGCTCCCCCCCCACCCCAAGCACCTTTTCTTAATCTTCATCTAAATACATTCTTAGGTGTGGGGTCAACCATAAATTTAATGGATAAATTAGTATGTCTCTCTCTCTCTCTCTCTCTCTCTCTCTCTGATAGATTAGGTAGGCAATATATAGTATCATGACAATTTGGAGGCAACTGGTCAGTCTTACCCTGCCTATAAGTCTTCAGTGATTCCTGGGATGCAGAATTTAACCAATCAGCAAATATTAAGTGGTTACTATAGTGCCTGGCACATAGTCACTTAACCCCAATTGCTCAGTCTTCCCCCCTCCATAAAGCAAAAAAAAAAGTCACCAATAACCTCTGAACTATCAAATCAATGACACTTAAAAAAAAATAGTTTTAATCCTATTCAGTTTCTCTAGCTTCTCTAACTATTCCCTCCTTTTGCATGTTCTTTCTTCCCTCACCAAATGTTCAAGGTTCTCCTTTTGCCTCTCTATCTTCTCCTTATCTGACTTTGTTTATTATATCTTCATATTTCTCCTGAACCTTTACAGTATTCCCTAAAGGATATCCTTAGTATCCTTTCTGTACTTTAAATATGTCAATTCTCTCTTTAGGAGGTGGGTAGCATGCATTTACTGTCAATGGTCCTCTAGAATCATGATTGGTCATTGCATTGATCAGAGTTATTAAGACTTTCACAGTTGTTGGTTTTTATTTTTTTTTTACAACGTCATAGTAATTGTATGATTCTGTTCTCTTCAATCTGCAACCCTTCATACAAGTCTTCCCAGGTTTTTCTGAAACTGTCTCCTCCATAATTTCTTATGGCACAATAGTATTCCATTACATTTATATATTTCATAATTTGTTCAGCCATTCTCCTATTGATGGATACCCCTTTTAGTTTCTAGTTCTTTGTCACCACAAAGAACAGCTATAAATATTTTTCTACACATGGCTCATTTTCTTCTTTGTACGCACCATTTTTAAAAAGATAACTATTTATGGAAGACAAGAGAGAAATGGAGGAATACTTGGGTTATGTAGAAAGGTTGAAGAATACTTTAAAAAAAGAATTGGTGAGATTGTAGAATTTATAGAAATATAGGAATGGGCTAAGGGAAAGGTTGAAGACATGAGACAAACTGCAAATAAAGTTTCCAAAGTCCACTGAAGGAATGAGATAAAAAAAAAAAAACACATGTAGAAAGAGCATCCTTAGTAAGTTTCTCTGATAAAGGTTTCATATCTGAGATATATATGGAATTGATTAAAATGTCTAAGATCAAGCGTCATTTCCCATTAGATAATATGATCTAGGGCTATGAACAGGAAGTTCCCAAAGGAAGGACTACAACCCATCAATAATCGTGAGTGAAAAAATGCTCCAAATCAAATAACTTCTAGTTCACTCCACTCCTCTCTGCTTTGCTTACTTTCAATTCCATGGGACAAAATGGTCTGGAACAAGATGCCCCCTGCTGGGCCTGGTGTCTCACTCCCTCTTTCCAACTTCCTTTTGTGTGTTGTATTACTCTGTTGGATTGTAAGCTTTTTCAGGGCAGGAACTGCCTTTCTTCTTATTATTTGTATCTCTGGTGCCTGGTACAGTTCCTGGTATATAGTAGACACTTAATAAATGTCTTTTGAATGGAATTAAATTGAATTGAATCATGACCATCAGATTGGCTAGGATGATGAAAGAAGGAAATGACAAATATCAGAGCGTTGCAGGAAAATAACACTAATTCACTGTTGATAGCACTATGTTTTGTTCTAGTCATTCTAGAAAACTATTTGGAACTATGCCCCCAAACTTTTTAAATTGTATTTATCTTTTTTACCCAAGGATACCAGTACTAGGTCTGTACCCCTAAAGAATCAAAGAAATGAAATGGATAGTTTTAGCAGAAACTTGGTAGACATATAAAAACTTTAAAAAAAAAGAACCTATAAACAGGTCTAAAATAATAAGCTGAACCAGAATAATTTATTCAATGACATTATAAAGAAAAAGAATTTTAAAGGAACCTAGAACTCTGACCAATGCAAGCATAATTCGTAACTCCAGAACACTGAAGAACAATACCTCTTGATAGAGAATTGATAGACCCAAAATGCAGAAGTTCAGGATGTGGATAATGAGGAAATTTGCTTCACTTGATTATGTATATTTGTTATGAAAGTTTTATTTTTGTTGTTGTTCATTTGAGGAAGATGAAGAAGAAAATAAATGTTTGCTAATTTGAAAAAAAAATTAAAAACCAAATTTAAAGAAATAAAAATTAGTCTTTAACAAGGAATAGGACTTCAGGATAAAAGGAAGTGAGGAAACTGAGAAACTGTAAGTGATCTATGAAGGGGGAAGATTTCTCTTTGGATAGTTTCATATTTTTCTGTTCTGTAGGAGGCTCTTACCTTTTCTAAGCAAGGAGTTTTTGGGCTAGTCAGGAACTTGACAGGGGTGGATAAAAATGTTTAGAACAGTGGCAATGGAATGAAGCAGGGAGTCAGTGCTTACTGACTAGGGTAGCATGAGCTTATGTAAAGGATGATAGCACAAGAGGGTCATCCAAAATAGTATGGCAGTAGACAGGTTAAACTGGAGCAGACAGAGAAGACTAATGGAAGAACAAATCCAGGAACAGTTAAATGAGTTGTCTAAAAAATTTCTGACTTGACAGTTTTAAATCAGAGATTCTAGGTTCACATCTTAGCTTTTATACTAAAATTGGTCTGACTGTGAATGATTTGCCTACCTAACTTCTCTATGCTGCTATTTCCTCACTTGTACAATGAGATAGTTAAGCCAAGTGATGTCTAAGGGTTCTTCCAGCTTTAAATCCAATGATATTCTGTTACTCTAGGTTACATGGTCAAAAATTATGCAGAAGCCCATTTTGTTCACAGGTGCTTTTGAGACAGTCCAATCCAACACTCTCATTTTACAGATAAGGAACGGAGGCAAAGAGAAGTATAATTAATGATAATAATAGATTTATATGGTTCTTTCAGATTTGCAAAGCGCTTTACAAATATATCATTTTATCCTCACAACAATCCCAGGAGGTAGGTGCTATTAGTAACCCCAAATTACAGATGAGAAAAATGAAGCAGACAGAGGTAAAGTGACTTGTCCAGGTTCACAAAGCTAGTAAGTATCTGAATCTGGATTTGAGCTCAGACTTTCATTGACTCCAAGTAAAATAATCACTCTAGGTTCCAGAGTAATAGAATTAGTATCTGAACATAGGTTATCTAGATTCTCAAACCAGTGATCTTTCTAGTATATCACAGCTACAAAGAACTTACTAATGATAAGCTATTTAAAAAGTAGAATGGGATGTCTTGGTAAGCTTCCCATCACCAAAAGCATTCAAGAGAGGCTACATGAAGTGACCAACCACTTGACCAATTGTCACCAACTACTTACTTAGGGGTTCAGGCAAGGGTTAGGACGGTAGCTCACTGATGTCTCTCCCGGAATCTAAGATTCTATTATTTTATTCCATGAAATGTGTCTTATGTGAGTGAACAATGGATAATACAGGTTAAATTAATTAGAGTTCCACAGTCTGGAATTTTCTGAGTGATGAAACTGGAGACACTTGGTGTCTTTTTTTTTTTTTTGAAACACGAAAGTGCCTGATGTCAGGTTTGACCAACCAAATGAGGGAGCAAAGTTACTCAGTTTCCTCTGCCCAAGCCTCTGTGAGCTATAATTCATTCTTATAGTCACTTCCCAGCCTGTACAATAATGCTAATGATGATAAAGCTGCCTATGTCGGGAAATGGTTATTGTCCGGGCTTCATTTCTTCAAATTAAAACCTAACCGAGAGTGCTCCCTACTCTCTCATAAGAGTCAGACGTTTCTTGCCTTAGGGCAATAGATGGGTCTTTGGGGGACAGAAGGAGATTGTATTCTGCTTTGGAGACACTTTGGTTGGGAATGTCCCTTCACAGGTCTGGGTCTCTAGTCCCCAAGAGGGTTTTTTGTTTCTTTCCAGAGAGCTGGAGGCAAAAGGATAATGAAACTCTCTCCCTCTAGTGGTTCAAACAGAAACCATTCCGGCTTCCTCAGAGACGGAGGGAGCAAGAGGCACATACAGAGGAATATCAGTGTGTGTTTGTGTGTGTGTGTGTGTGTGTGTGTGTGTGTGTGTGTGTGTGCACTCGCGACACGCATGCATGCATCCACATGGGCTCATAGGGAATTCAATTTCATCGTGGTGCAGAGCCAGCAAAGCCAGAGAACTGGATACGTTGCAGGTTCTTCTTCTTCCTGGTGGGAGATTTGGGGCCCTCAGCTGTACTAGGAAATCCACCATGGATTTTGTGAGCTCTTCCTGAGGCTGGTCATGTGACCACCATCTGGAATAGATGATATTCTGTGGGGCACAGTCATTTGTACAGAGCTGTTTTCCCAGTGATGATGGGTGGTTATTTCATCACGAAGGTATTTGAAGGGAAGGAATTGCTTGGCTTTTCTTCTTCCACAAGCCCCAGATTTTGCCTCCCCTCCTCCTCCCTGCCAAAGATATTTCTTTAACTTTGTAAGGCTTTTGAGCACGGGAAGAATGGTAGTGGTTGTTTTTGTGTGCATGGCAGCCCACCATCCCCGCTATGATTCCACCTGGCCACCCCTCATAGAAACACATGCTCTATAAAGTGTGGTGCGGCATGAGGGTAGGGGGAGAGTCAGTCCTGACATGGATGGTGAGCCCCTTCTGTGCTGGACATTATCTACAAAGAAGCTACATGTCCCAGTATCTGATCTTGGGAAACTTAAAAAATCAAATATATCCCTGCTGGGGAAAAGGAATTTGGAAAGGGGAAATTGGAGAGGATGGAGAATCCAGAGAATTCACACTCACACTCCCCCCCTTGGCCCCTTTCAAGTTAAGTTCCTGCTGGTAAGGAGAGACTGGGCTGGACAACCAGAATCATGAATTTTAAATAGATGCCTGGGGGAAACTAGTAATGTTTCCTCAGGGCAGTCTTCTCCCAGCCCTCCTCCAACCCCAGCATTCCATCCAAGTAACATCATTCCAGTCTGTCCAACTCGGTGGCCAGCTTGGTTTCTGGGGGAATGAGAAGCAACCTTTCAAAGGGGATGGGGTGTTTATTGCCATAGTTGCCACAATTTCCTATAATAGTCGAAACCTTCCTCCTGTAATAGAGGGGCTTCTGAGAAATGGAAAGTAGGTTGAATTTTTGTTAAGCATGTTATATGGTTTCTATTAGCTTATTTGACCCATAAGGTCAGGGATCTTTTTGTTTCAGTTCCAGTGAATCTTTATTTTCCAAAAACTCCTAGCACTGGGGAAAAAAAGAGAAAGCACTTAATGTTTGTTTATAGATCATTATCTGAGAGGATTATGGATGGAAAAAATTAAGCTGTAGCAGTGTCACCATTTAAAGAAATTCTTGCCTTCACCTCAGTTTCTTGAACTGTAGAAATGAGCTCTCATCATATGATTCTGTGACAGAATATAGGGGGTGTGTGTGTGTGTGTGTGTGTGTGTGTGTGTGTGTGTGTGTTTTGTTTATTTCCTGACCTATGATTTCATCAGTGTGGAGAATTCTTCTTAACTCCTTGGGGTCATGCTATCTTATTTTTACCAGGCTCCACCCTTTAAACTAAGAAACAAAGCCATTTCACTCAAAACTCCTCAGGGAGAGTGCATGGGAACATAAATTGAATAATTAATCAATACTATCGAGGTCTCTGGGTTGTCAACGGACTACCCCATGTCCTGGTCACAATCCCTTTCCCTACCTC
The DNA here is from genome assembly GCA_011680675.1 of Gymnobelideus leadbeateri. Classification (NCBI taxonomy): domain Eukaryota; kingdom Metazoa; phylum Chordata; class Mammalia; order Diprotodontia; family Petauridae; genus Gymnobelideus; species Gymnobelideus leadbeateri. The sequence continues at coordinate 359,195 of WOXC01012357.1, read as the reverse complement.
TCACTCCCCAGTGTCCCCAGTACGTATGGTCTCTTCTGTTAGGATGTACTGTACTTGAGAGAATGGACAGGTTCCCTATTTGCAGTTGGTGCCAAGCACTTAGTGCTTAATTAACACTTTTTCCTTCCTTCATTCCTAAAGCAGAAATTCTCTCTACCAATGAAAGGTCAGCAAGTCCTCAGCAACTCAGAGAATTGCCTGAGGGTCCTCCGAGGTTTTGTGAAGATCCTATTGGTCCTGAGAGGTTAGTCCATAGTCACACTAATAAGATGCCAGTTATAGGTTTCCTAATTCCCAGTCTGGTCTTCTATCCACTACCCTATGCTGCTCCTCATCCGTGTGTGTGTGTGTACACACATATATATGTATATATGCATATATACACACAGTATACACACATATGTATGTCCATGTATGTAAACACATGTATACATAAGATCTCCTAATTTATTGGTTTTATAAAGTATAATTTTTTTCTTCAGATGTGTTATACTTGTACCACTATCTGATTTTACATGCTAATTCAGGATGTGATAATCATACATAAATATCCATTTTAGTCTGTCCCTGTGTGGGAATTCCACAGGCTCAGATCACAACTAGTCAATAACTTAATAAATGTCATAGGATCATAGATTTATAGATCATTGAATCTGGTCCCCTCATCTGTAAGATGAGGAAATTAAAGCACAGAAATTAAAGTTGTTTGCACAGGGTCACCTTGGCACTGTCTAGGGGACCCACATTTTTCTGACTCTGAGCCCATCATTCCACCTCTCAAAAACAAGAGTGACACGCTTATTAACACAAATTGTGCCAGTGAGTTTCCACATGTGGGGGAAATCTTAGGGGTCAGCACAGCCCAAGGAGGCCCATTTTCCTAGTCCAGGTTAAGTCCTAGGGAACTGCCATAGGCACATAAAGGTTAAGTTCCTTGCCCAGGGTCACATAGTTGGGAAGCATGGGAGGGAGGATTTAAACTCAGATCTGACTCCAACCCAACCCCACTATCCACTATTGCATATACTGCCTCTGATAATGGGTACTATCTGGCAGTGAAGAAACAAGTTAACTGGCAGGGTCAGTATTCAATTCATTACAAAGACTAATAACCATCTCCTGTGTCTGTAACTATATACTGGATCACATGATCATAGTGCCTGAGGCTTAGGGCTAAAAGTGCCCTCAGAAGCCACTGAATTCAGGCCCCTTATTTTACAGAAGAGAAAGTTGAGACACAGAGAGGTTGTGACTTGCCCAGGGTCACCTAGCTAGTGTCTGAGGAAGAATTTGAACTCGGGATCTTCCTGAATCCTGGTATAGCACTCCATCCACCTTACCACTTAGTTGTAGGGGGAAGAAACAGATAACACATTGTTATCCTTCATTCTTAGAATTTAGTCTAGTAAAGAGATAAGACAAGCACAAATAACAAATATGTTATTACACAAACGCATTAGAAATCTCTGACATTCTTAGGATCATAGATTTAAGTTGGCAGGGACTTTAAAGGGCATCCATCCCACCTCTCTCACTTTACAGATGTCAAAACTGAGGCTTTGAAAGGTTCTATGGCTTGCTAAAGTTCACACAGATATTAAATGGCAGAGTCAGGATCTGAACCCAGCTCTTGATTCCTGATGCAATTCTCTTTGCACTTTAACACCAAGTTAAAAAAAGGTAATTGGTGGAGGTTCCAAAAATGTTTCATGTAGGTGGCATTTGATTTGGATATAGTGGCAAGGGTCAGGCCTTAATTATACACATTTTGTATTACCCACGCCTAATTTTCCCTCCGGGTCTACATGTACTAACAAGTCCTATCTCATCTTCACTCCTTTCTAGCTGTTTGTGTCCTCTGGTACTTTTCATTGCTTACTTCAATTCTTATGTATCTCAATCAAAAACTTTGTGTTTGATTTTCCAGCTATGTTCTCTTGTTATAAAAGCTATGATGTAGTAGAAAAACCACTGGTTTAGAGACTGATGACTTGGGTTTGAATGCCAGCTCTGACAGTGTCTGAGTGATCCTAGAATTGTCACTTAAATCTTTGTATTTTTTAAAAATACGTAAAATGGAAATGTTACTTCAACTCCCTATACAATGGCACTGTAAGCTTTGTAAACCATAAAGCACTAAATAAATGTGAGGTGTTCACTGGTGCAGAGAAGGAATTGAGATGGGGACAGGCCATCAGCAAGATGAGAAGATTCTGTCTTGCCCATGTGATGCGGGAAAAACCAGGAAAAGTTCGGGGTGGGTTGCAACCAGTTTTTCTCCCTTAGCTCAAAACTTAGCCATATCTAGAATAATATCTAATAATAATTAGAAAATTCTAATATCCTGGGTTTTTTTCCTTGCATTTTATCTTAGAGATTTAGTAGGGAAGAGACAAGGAGAGAATTTCCTCCTTTACACATTTATTTTAGTCATCTTACAGAACAGCAGAAATTTATAATCCATTCCTGTTTTCCGTAACCCCACGATCTTAGCATATTAAAAATGTTTTAAGTAATCTGAGGATTATATTTGTACATATCAGTAGTGTTGTTGTTCAGTTTTATCTGATTCTTCATGACCCCATAAACCATACTGTTCATGGAGTTTCCTTGGCAAATATGGTTTGCCATTTCCTTCTTCAATGGGTTAAGGCAAACAGGTTAAGTGACTCTCCCAGGATCAAATAGTTAACAAGAGTCTGAGGCTGGATTTGAATTTAGGTCTTCCTGATTCCAGGTCTAGCACTGTATCCAATGAGCCAGTACATAATGCAGTTTTAAAGGGAGGGCGAGAGTGGCAGTGACGTAAACTATTATTCACTATGTTTTGAGGCTAGCACCACTGGAATTGTCTAGAAAGTAAGACAAGTGATATTTCAGATCTGTACGCTACACTGTAACTGCTGAATCACATAACAGCACATCTCAGAATAACCTAAAAGAAGAGCCTTTGAAGAAAGTTAGATCTGAATTTCTTTGGCTCCCTGGGCAATTAGGTAGGTGTGCCAGATTTAGGGGCAGGAATATTATGAATTCCAAAAACCACTTGAGAAAACTAAACAATTGTCACCTGTGTTCTGGCATTCTGGATGCAGGTCCAGTGCCCTTTCCATTATTCCATGCTACCGCTCATTTAGAGAACTTATAAGTAAATCATAGTACTAGTATCTCACAGTCAATTTAGCAGGTAAGGAATCCAGAATCAATCGCATGCCATCTGTTTTGTTTTTTTTTTTCCCCAATGTATGCAGTTATCAAAGTTTTCTCCTGCTAAACATTAGGTTAATTACAGATAGGGCCAGCAAATCCCTGTTGGCTAATAAAACCACTTTCTGTTACGTATGAAAATACTAATGGGTGGCATTTTCAATGTTCTCCCTTGCAGTATGTGCAAAGGGTTTTGGAATTTAAGTAACCAATGATGGAGAAAGTTTACAGCCTGCATGGAGAATTTAAATGACACTAACTCACATATTCTAAGACCTGCGCTAACATGGTAGTACATGGGTTAATTGCAGCCTTATAGAAGTAGGAAACCTAAATACTAAAGTACATGATCCATAATATTTTAAGTATGATGGGCTAGTGATTCTCCAGGTATGTAGGTGGTTATTCTCTGTCTGTGTCATGATTTGGCCCCAAGTGGTTAAGACCATTCACCTATCTTGTGCCAGTGTAAAATTAAGAAGTTCATCAGAGGATGTTGTCCCCTATCCTCGGGCCATCTCCAGGCATCTTGATCTATATCTTGCCACTGGACCAGATGGCTCTGGGGTAGAAAATGAGGCTGGTGCCTTTGCACAGCCCCCTCTCACTTCAATTCACTTGCAAGTCATGGCATCACCTTCCTGATGTCATGGTCCAAGAATGAAGGGCAAACAACAGCAACATTCCATCCCTTATCTTATTGTGAAGGCCATTTTTTACTAGGCTTTTCACTACAGCAAAGAAATGTTTTGAGCTTCAATTAAGGAACTTACCAGAGGTTCTCTACACAATTTTCATTAAGGGGAATATTAAAAGGGAAAGTTCCTCCACCTCTACTGGTTCAGCTGTATTCCTTGCCTTTGTCACAGTGCTCTCTTCATTGCTCCCTCCACTCATAGCGCCTTTTTCATATTAAGTGCTTAATAAATGCTTGCCTCTTCCTTTTTTTACCCAAACATAGTCTAAATAACAACTTTTGGGAGGCTGAAAATTAATACTAGTCAACTTTGCTGAAACATTTCATCTTAGAGTAAAACTGACTATATTGTTTATTTCATCCCATACTGTCAACTTACTTTCTGAAGTACCTCAGCATATCTACCTTGAAGGACTAATTCCTAACCAAAATATGGGGGAAAGTTCTAGAAGCTGTCCTCTGAAAATATGTAAGAGTTAATAATTCTTTTTTTAAAATAAGAAATTAATTAAATATAGAAGTAAATCCTGTGGTTTTTGTCCAGATTCCATAAGCAAGTAGGCTTAAGAAAGCAAAGAGGACCGTGGTACAACAAAAGTCAAGCACAGAGGTGGGGGTGGGACAGAATAGATAATGTTGCTTTTCAGATAATCTAATTTGTTCCCTAAGAGACCTTACCTAATTTTAGCACCTAGGACTCTATGACTAGAGAGTAAAGGTACAAACCAGAACCACAACAGCTGAAAAGTGGGGGCCGGTTGGCGAGCTGACGCCTGTCTAGGAATTTAAGTGTGGGCAAGGTGCAAGGTGCACGCCAGGAATGTAACTGTCTGAGGGTGCAGTGCTGTCACCCATCGCGGAAAGGAGAGGGATCCCCGTGCCTCCTAGCCACGGAGTCCGGTGCAGTATATTTTGCTCAATGTTTCCTGGGAGGTAGGTTTCACGGGGAGATATTCAAGTATTACTCCCGTCCCGTCCCCTCACCTCACCCCCTCGTCTCCTTTCTCCCCAGGATAGAATCATTGGCTGTTTCAGAGAGAACACCATAGAAAGAAAAGAGAAAACGACTAGTTTGTACGTCTAACTACGGGGTCACATTCTCCTGTGTGGTCGCATGCAAGTGTGGGCGCGCGGATGCGCGCGCAATAATTGATAGTCAACAATATGATGATTAATAGGAGACATTAGTTACCCAGTTCCCTACAGAAAGGGTGAGTGGGCTATTTTACAATAAACAACTAATGGCTCAGATAGCAGGAAGGAAGTGACAACATTTCCGGTTTTCTCCCCTAATAGGTAGCTCATATATAATCTGGTATATCTGCCATCATGACTTAGACCCACCTTCCTGGGACTACCTGATGTTTTCCTTACATTGATGAGTTATTTTGGTGACATGGACTCACTCTGCCTTAGTTAAGAGACTGGAATTTCTTTTTCTTGCCTGTGAAATTATTTGACAATTAATAAGATTAACTTATTAAAGAAAATATGTATTTGTGCTTAAATCAAGCCCTATAAAATTCAATTCATTTTGAAACCAATACTTTTCTTGAAGAGATCTTAAGAGAAATAAATTAGAGGTACACTTAATTACCTGTTTCAAAACACTGGAGAGAAAAAAAAGACAAACATTTTCAGATCTTTTTTATTCAAAAGTTTTTCAAAAGAAATTAAACAGAAAAAGCTGACAATCTAATCAAATTTACAGTTCAAAAATGTCTTTTGGCGTTTAACAACAAGTCCTAGGAAACAAAACTACAGAGTTATCTTGAACCGGACAAATAAGTTACCACTGGCAAGTTTGTGGCACTAGTAAAACAAAAATAAAAAATTAACTCTCTTGATCATATAGATATCTCTATGAAAATCTTTTTTTCAATCTGTACAAAAGGTCTTTCTTCATAAATTAATTTTTTTATAATTTAATGGCTGTCTACTATGTGATGTTTAACTGATTATTTCTTTATGTACAGAGGTTATGTTTCCCAAATCTTACCCAGACGAGTATGGCACTTAGTTCAGACACTCCTAGCAGCAGATCTTCCCTTCCTCCAACAGAGCTATCTAATGTTTTTCTGCCTTAACTAATGCAAAAGTATCAAGTAGTGAGAGATCCAGGTTTGCAAATATACCGGATACAGGGAAGGAAGGAAGGTGCTGCAGGAAGTCTGGACTTTTACAAAAGCAGTAATATTCCAGGGAGCATAGAACCAATAATACCACAACTTAAAAAAAAAATGAAAACAAAAACCCAAAAATCCAAAAAAAAAAAAAAAAAAAAAAAGAAGAACCCAAAAACAAAACACATTTCTCTTATGACTATGTAATTCACTAGAATCTATACTTCTCAGAGCAGCAATTACTTTTGAAACTATGAAATGTCACCGACATCTATACTCAAATACACGCATAAAATTTAAAAACTAAAAAATACTTGAAAGAAATAACTGCTTAGTCCTAGCTCCTGAGCTAGGAGGATTTGGTCTGTGGAAACAGGGAGGGCCAGCAACCTGTCCCAGTACAAAAGGAAATAAACTTTGAGGTAGATAACTGATCATACACAGCTGACCAGACAAGTACACAGTTTTGGAAGACAACTTAATTTATCATTTTTTAAATGTATGTAATTGTAATAAAAAGAGCTTTAATAACAGTGAATTATCTAATATGTAAAGTAGAAAATAACTGTGTATTTATGAATCAGGAATTTCATAGTTTCAAAATTGGTTTTCTTTACACTTAACACTTGTAGTGATGATGTAAAGCGTGGCACTGCTTGGATCCAAGTCTTCCTTCATGCTTTTTGTGTCCATACATCAATTAAAATTATAAAACCTAAATGTAAATGTACAAAAAAGGCACATTCTCCTAACCGCAAACTGGTCCGGCAAAAAGAAAGAGTACAGAAGATGTAATGCTGAGACAAATCAGAGTTATTGGTTACTGGCTCTTTGGTCTTTGGTAAAGTTACCTTTAAAAGTGCCAAGTCAGTTTTTTAAAATTTACCTAATATAGAGAGCTAGTATCCAATCATTTACGCTCCTACTCACATCTCAGCTCATGTCTGAAAAGAAATCCTTTACTTTTAGCTTTTGCCATTTCGCTGCAATAGCAACATTTTCGGTTTGCTTGATCTCAGGCATCACCCTCATTCTAAAGCACTATCATTAGTAGAAAGAAAGGACAAAACATTCCATGATTCCCCCACCCACCCCACCCCCATTCCCTCTGCTACCTACACTAAAACTAGAACATCAAGTTAGGTTTTTTTCTTTTCTGAAAAAAAGGCAAAAAAGATTTACATTGCATCATACAGCAGATTTTCTAAATCAGTCAAACTACCAGAGGAAACTGTTGGCATATGGCCTTACAAACAATTTATCCTATTAAAATCTCCCTAGTCAGAAAATGTGTTTCACACAAAACATTTTTCCCCCCTCTTGCATTTCACTACCTTACACATTATGTGAAAAATCATTAAAAACACCTACTACACATTTAAAAAAAGCCAAATTTTCAGCAACTTTTATTGACTACCTTTTAAAAGCCCTATGCTGCTGTTTTACAAGGCATAATAGACCAGCTCATTTGGTCAAAGCATTCTACATCATTAGTTTGGACTAACTTTTACTGAAACAGCTACAGCATTGAAAGATTTAAGGCAAATTGGAATTGATAGAAAAAGATAAGACACTTCACAAACTACGTTCAAAGAAAAACAGAGAGCTAAGAAAACGGACACTGTGACTGCAACACACGGCACTACAGCGACATTCACACTGCAAGCACAGAACATCAGTTTTGATGTTTGACTACTTTAAACTTCAGAAAACCCATTTCATACAATTTAAAAAAAAAACAAAAAAGAAATAAAACACAAAAAAATGAACAAAACACAAAAATTGGTCATGCACATGAAGGAGTCTTCGTGGTCTTTGTGCATTCCCAGAAAATTGGTTTCTTTTTTTTTCTTTTTTTTTGCGTCATAACACTTGATAAAAACTTTTTTTTTTTACTAAAATAAACCTGTTCAGGGGAACAGCTACTAGATGAATTTAAGGATTTTTATGCACCTTATAGAACTTATAGCAAAAATAGTTTTAGTTGATTTCATTATAAATAACGTTTTCAAGAACCTGTGCAAAACTGTCAATAATTTCTAAAGCACAATTGATCAGAAAAATCCATGATTGTTTCAGCCTTCACACCCTTCTTCAGGTAAGGACACTCCTCTATACATCTGGAAGAGAAAAGTCAAAGAAAGAAAAAAGGAGAATTGCTTTGTAGACTTGATAAAGTACAAAACCAAGTGTTTAACCTCTTTCTCATTTAAAAAAAAAACACAGTTTGGGCAAAGTCATGCATTTCAGGCATGGGGGCTTAACTGGACAGAGGAAAACCAATTCCAGAGTTAAGAACACCATCATTGGATAATGTGTTGCCTCTAATTTCTCTTATTTAAAATCCTGGGTTGGTTAAGAACATTTTTTCTCTCTCTCACCAAACATGAAGCACTCATGTAGAGCTTTAGACATCAAGTGTAACAAAAGGAAAACACAAAAGCCAGTGCAAATAAAAAACTGAGGGGTCAGGTGCTCCACATAGCTTATATTTTATTATAACCTATTATGTTGAAAAATAAAATTATTTGCCCCCAAATACACTTTGTCAATTTTAGATATAGATCTATGATCCTACAGTCAGAAGCTACCTGGCTACATTCAATTGGGGATACACTACCTTCAAGGTCCTGCCCAGGAGTACTCATATTGACTTGTTGTCAGGATGTGGTTGTTTGCAATGTTACATTTAAAAAATCAGTATAGATTTGATGTACTGATCACTACGGTAGCATAGAATATGTGTGATGTTCCCTGTCAGTCAATTCCACAAACCCATATATTATGTTGTGTGATTTCTTCTGTTGTATGTGAAATGTGAGTTGTACATGTTACATGAAATAGAAAATAGTGACAGAGTAATAATGAATGTGATTTTTTACCCCCAGAAATAAGAGAAGGATTTAGATGAATGGCCACCTAAATAGTCTGATGCACACAGATTCCACATGGGCTCAAACTAAACCTTTATTCAGTTTCCTACTTCACTTCTGCTCTTTAGTAGAAATGGTTGAACAATTTATTATGAATAAAGTTATCTTCCTAATCTAATGTTTCATTGTGTCAAGCAGGCGACCCTGGGAATTTTGAAGACCAGAGTGCAAAACTTAGCAGGTTCCATCACAACTGAAGATTTTCAGTTCAAGATCAACAGGTAAGTGCTTAATAAATGCTTATTTATTAAAACTGATTATATATCTGCTCTCAGAGATCAAGTTATGGTGCATCACAAAATGGTTTGCTACTAGAGAACTAGTTTTTTGGTGATAGGAACCCATCAAATAGACAAATATTAAAAATGGTCTTAAGTCTATTATACCCACAGTGACTAGTGAAAATTGGAGGAAAAATTGGAAGAAGGTACAAATAATGAAATTATTTTATCATTAAAAACAATTTCCCTCCTCTATAGGGAGAAGGAATGTACTTGTGATTTCATTGGTATAGGGAACTAATCAGTGATAAGGAAATTCCATCTAGTAATACAGGTTGCCACCTTCTTTTCAACTTATAATCTTAAGGTGTTACTACCTAGAGCACTAAGAGGTTAATATCCATGCCAGGTTCATCTAATAGGAGGCAGGACTTGAATCAGTTCTTACTGACATCTGAGCCATTTCTCTACTATATCTTGTTGTTTTATTTCACTAATGGTACTCTTAATTTATGATCTTTTTCTAATGACCAACAACAGAGGAACTAAACACAACCATAATGACACCATCGATAAAGGCAGAAGACAAAGAAGTTGTAGCTAAATTGAAGGTTCTCTAAACGTTCTAAAAGAATTGGTTGAAATATAGGTTCAAAGGTGACATGAAATATCATTTCAAGGCATGCTTAGTTATCTCATCTTATCTGAAGTTTATTATGAATTTAATCAAACCAATGATCATAAAAATAATTACTACTGATATGCCAGCATCAGCTGTAGAGAAGGAAGAGAGAGCAAGATTATTTAAATAATTTCACAAGATCTTTTGAACTAAGAAGATATATGATATGGTATCAGGTGACTGGAAGATCTGAGCACCTTGGATAACAATAAAGAACAGGTTGGAATATATGGCACTGGAACAGGAAACAAAACTCACTAGTCTTATGCTGGTTTATGATATAATGCTTCCTTCAAGCAGAAAGTTGGGAGAAATTTAATGTGGTGAACACTAATCATAATTAGAAAATATAAAACTGATTTTGTCTCAATAGGCAGTGAACAATTAAAAGTGGTGAAGCCTTTTCAGCTTACTAAAACCTGGTAAATTAGAAAGAAAGTAAAAACCAATACTAAAATAGAAGGGGGGACCAAGAGATAATACTATCAGAAATGGGATTGATTCAGAGTGAATATTGAGATATATACATATCTATAGCTATAGAATTTTGTGTATATACATATGAATATATGTATAGCTAAGAGAGAGAGAGAAATCATTGCCTATGCAGGAATGTTTTGCTTGACTACATTTGTCACTTGTTTGCCTTTTTTTTTAATTCAGGGAAGAGATGGAAGGGAAAGAAAGTAGAGTTTGGTTAGTTAAGATAAAATAAAGACATTCATTGTGTCATCATTTCTTACTGCAATTTAGTGGCTCCTAAACAGACCACTGAGCATCCTAATCTACTCTCCATGAGCAAACATTCAATCCTCAATCTTCTTATGGATAAGACAGATAGGACAACATGGTTTAGAGACAAATTTGTGAGCAAAGATGATGAAGGAAGATGATAATGGAAGACTATGAATGGTACTATCTCTAAAACCAAAAATGGTTGAGAACAAAAAAGAATCAACAGAGACCTTGGTAAGAAATTTAGCTAAGTGTGATGATAATGATGATGATATGTACCATTTATTTAATGACTTGAAGCTTGTGAAACACTTTACAAAATATTTCATTTGATCATCACAACAATTTTTTGAGGAAGGTGCTATTATTATCCCCATTTTATAGATTAGTAAACTGAAGCAAATAGCAGTTAAGCAACTTGCCCAGGGTCACTTAACTATTAATGTCTGGGGCAGGATACAAACTCCAAGTCTAGCACTCTAAATCCGTGTCACCTAGCTGCCTAGATCATTTTGAGAACATGTTGGATGAGAATCCAAATGGAATACACCTGATAGCCTTTTAAATAGTGGTCTGTTTTAACTGATAGTGAGAGTAAAACTACACACATTTGGATTTACTTCTTGATACATACTAATACATACTTGATACGTTTCATTAGTGCTGTTGGAAGTTGCAAAAGCACTAAAGAAATGAAGTTAGCAAAAGTGCTAAGACTTGACCAAATACATATGGAAGAAATCTGTGATGGAGAAAACAATTTAAAAGGAGGGATTGTGCACGCAAGATATTTCAAAACGGGGAAGATTGTAAAAGAATGGAAAAGACAAGAGATGATACTTTTGTGCACAAAGACACACAAACACACATACAACCTAGAAAACATTGGCAATGTGTACTTCTTTTCTTATTTCTAGAAAATTATAAGAGTAAACGTCAGTGATGTCATTGATGTAAGAATTAGAATGGAACTTTGTAGGCTTTTTCTACAGAGCAACACATCTTTATAGTTACACAACTACTGGGGAGATAATATAAGATGCTACTGTCCACTCTGTATTGATTTTTAAACAATCAGTTTTGAAGGCTTGTCTCAAACAAGGTGCCTCCTATGTACAAGCTAAAATTATACAAGATCTTAAAACTTATATAATACCCAGAGGTATTCATGAGTGTCAGAAGATGCCTTGAGTAGATTTCAAAGTAAAGATTTCTTTTTGATGACAGAGTTCTCTCCAAAGGTTCCAAATTGCACTGTACAAAATAGATTAAACTCCCTAATAATAAAAAGTCTTTTCAGTGAAATCCACAGTAATGGAAAGGAGATTAGTCTACCCATCCAAAACAGAAAACCAAGTGGATCTAAAACCAGTTTGCCCAGATTATTCCATACAGCGAGACAGTTAGCTCAATGAGTTCATTCATCTGTATGTGTTAGGTCCTGATGATGGACAATAAGCTGACCTCAGAACTGATTGGGCATGATCACACCTGGGAAAATACAGTGCTTTTAATAATGCCACTGCATCCCAGCTTTTTAATACTGATATAATTCTACAGTAGCTATATGTGTGAATCACTGTATCAAATCAATCAAGCAAAGCACAAGGCAATGAAAAGATGCATGATAGGTGCAAGTAGATTACAGCATTACCCATGATGATTTGCTCATGAGAAATGGCAAAAGAATCATTAAAGAGATATATGAACATAAAATGAGGCAAGGTGGTTATGTGAAATGAATGAGAAAACAAATGGACAACCTGAATACTCTACTGGTTTGCATGAAATAGTAAAAGAATCAAAGAAAGGCTTCCAACATTGAGGTGGATTCTTTAAGGAGTATCTATGGTAGGATAGGGCTAGAAATATAGAAGATGCAAAGGGAAACAGGGTCTGTAATCTTCATCAGGGGTAGAAGAGAAAAACACTTAAAAATCAAGAGATTGCGTAAAGTAGCATGGAAGTCACTTGAGCCTGAATTTAAGTGTGTTGGAATCTACTTTGCAGACTGAGGATCTCCTAATTAGCCTTTGATTTAATATGGATATGTGCAAAGACAGATATCCTCCAAATATGTAATATGAACATGGAAATATCAACACTAAAATGAGAGTTTGATGTGAAAATGGAAAATCTATTTTTCTTTCTGACATAAGGAAAATACACAGACATCTAGTACATGTCTATCAAATTCTTTCACTGGACACATCACACATGTAACAAATGGGCTTTTTCTTATTAGGGAGATACACCAATCTGTTTATCTGTAAAAAATCAATGATGCCAAGACCTCTAAATTTTTGGAAACATTTAAAAATGTAAATTTTAAAAGTTTAGGTAATAAATTATGGCCAATTTTACTATGAGAAAAATGCTATAAGGCATTTAAAAAAAATCTTGGGCCTAGAGTGATAGCAGACTTTTCCACATACCTCACAGTTACTTATTTTGTTGATAGGTATATGGAGAATGATCACTGGACGTCTCTACGGCAACCTGTTGCTGACCACTTGCTTCCTATAACAAAGCAGACTGGATATGAGACATGTATTAGATGAAATCCTATTATCACTACTAGATTTGACTGAGTCCAAATGTCAAAAGCACTAACCCGATGCAAGAACTATTTCAAGAGTGATGTAACTTTCATGTGTCCCACATATTATTATTTGCCCTGAAAGAATTCATTTTCTGCTCTCATAGGCAGGCAGGCAGGCACTTCTCTAGTAAGATACGAAGAGATTTAAATTATTATTTTTTCCTAAGGAACTAAGAATCCTTTACTGCCAGTCTTTATATTCCATCTACCCTTTAATACTACAGGTACCTTGCTGGGGGCGGGAGGGACCTTAAGTGTTAGAGATAATATCTTTTCTATTCATTAAGTTTGACCTAGCCACAGTTTTAAGCCAATCAGAAAAAAGGAAGTATGATTTATCAGTCATCTCTGGGGATAAGTACTTTTGTCATCTAGCCATATCTGGCAGGGTAAATTTTGTGGCAACTGATAAGATTAATATTGCAAAGGGGTTCTGATATTACCCATGCCTATTTCCCCCAGTGCCACATATGCTGTAAAACTGATATGGGGATTTGTATTATTAATATTATTATAACATTTAAGACAAAAAGGATACAGCAGAAGCAAGGCAGACTTGGATCTTTAAGTTTAATTTTCAAGTCTGGATTAGATTATATCTTTTTTGATGATTCTAATTGCCCATGATTTTTGGGTTTCCTTCTTGGTGAGGTATGCTCTTATTTTCTCCTACACCAAGAATTCGTAGCTATTATTTAGCCATAGAAGTACTCTCACTCTTTAGATGTGATTTATTCATTTTATGATTTTTTAGGGTCCAGTTTTTTCTGTTGTTATCCTACCTTAAAATTTGCAACTTATTTTCCCTTTGAATCATTTTAGTCTAAGTCAATTAGCAATGATTGTTTGTAGTATGGAAATGTTTAATGGTGAAATTCTAAACTACAGATATTACAATGTGCCTGGGGTATGGCTTTATAGAAGAAAAGACATAGGCTTAAATAGATGTGCAAAGTGCTGCAATCCCTGAAAACACTTCTGGGAAATTTAGATAGATGTTCTGCCTGGATGCCATTCCATCAATAATCAACGAGTCAGGGTATTATATTTCTTAGATGAAAATTCTACTCTAGCTGCACATTTCTTCTAAATCAAATTCTCCTTCAGAGTCTTTAACTTGGGATCGATCTTTTGATCATTACTAATTTACCCACTTCCAAAACTACCCATTACAACAATGGCCATTTAATGGGATTACCCACCTCAACGGGAACAGCTGCTGTCTGAACATGTGTATACTGGGGTATATAGGCTCCTTGCATAGCTGTTGTGGCAGGCATGTACTGAAAGGAAGAAAGAGTAAAGTTTGGGTATGAAATCTAGTGTGAAATTTGGAGCACCTGGGACATTCTGAGATTTGAAATAAAGCATTTGGTACCCTGTTTGGGAGAAGTGTTCCTAAAGTCTCACTCTTCCAAAAATTAAAAAGCAATGTAGAAAGGTGAAGTGTATGATTCCTAGTTTTAGATTTTGTTAAACAAAAACTAAAATTCTGTCCTTGGTAGTAATTTCTATACAGAAACCACCTTTGTGAAACCCATTATAGGTTTCACTTCCTCAGCAATTCAGTATCACTCTTATGTAATGGCAGAGATTCCTCCCCCAACCAAGGGCCTCTGTAATCTCCTCTTGGAGGCCCATAAGATAGTTCTATGGCAAATACTGTGCCTCAATTGTTTAGGGACTTGGGAATTAAGTGGCTTATCAATTCTCTCACAGATTTCTGAGCTCTGTTTCTAACTCTTGGGCTTTTCAAACTGTGTTTCCTTAAAAGCAAGGGTGATTTTTAAAAAAATCAACATCAGTCCCTGTTGGGAGCAACAGAGGGGAGTGTGTATGGCCCATGCTTCAAAAGAAGCTGTAGTCCTACTGTTTATTGGCTCTGAAGTTGGAAATGGAAAAATCCAGGGCCCTTTACATTTAACTTTAAATCCCATCCAGGTCTGTGGTGGCTTTAGTCACTATTCTTTGAAAATTATCTTTCTCCTATTTCTAGTTAAGAAGGACCTTCTTTTGTTCATGGAATCTATCTTCCAATCTAACCTTCCCCTTGCATTCTGGCCCAATGTCAGGCCCATAAAGGTGAATATCCATGAAACTATGCCTTCTCCTTTCTTTCTTCCTCCTCTTAGGAAGCTGTTTGGTGCCTGTCCAAGTCCTGGATCCTTGCTGATTAACAGAACCAACCAGGCCCCTCAGAGAATGGGGAAATGAGATGCCACTGAGAAGCCTATTCCCTCAGATTCTCCTATTCCTCGAAAAGAAGAAACTAAGTGGGTAAGAGGGAATTTCCAGCCTTCTTTTCTGGGCATCATCATTATTTTTTGATAATGAGATTAGATAAGGAGTAAATGTGTATCCCCTTTACTCCCCCACTCAACAGGGTTGCAAAGGTGAAAGTATCCATTCACAGCCTCTATATTTTGGTCAAGGAAAAATATCCAGGATTGACTTCAATTCATTCAGTCAACAAATATTTATTGAGTGCCTATTATGTGCAAAGTGCTGTGGGACATACAAAGATGGGCTAGGAAAGGATCCCTGCTCTCAAGGAGCTTACAATCTAGTGGGGTGTAGGCAGAGGAATACAGGCTGCAGGGAGTTATTCTCTTTGTGGGCCCAGCCCTCATTAGCCTATACACAGCATTATATTAAGTTTCCACCTACTGTTCCAGTATTGCCTAGTGAAAGATGACTCATCTGTTGGGCCAGAGGGCTGATCATTGATGTAGGCTGTAGTGACATAGTATGGTCCATGGAGGGAGTTAACACAGCACCCTAGATGAGGAGAAAGACAGAAGCAACAACAACAACAACAAAAAAAGATCTAAATGACAGGTGAGAATTTGTAGACACTTTTTATATTAGACAAAAGAGCCTCCTTAATTTGTTGGAGGAGAAGACAATAGTGCAGGTGTCTGGGACAGCCTGAACATTCATGTTCTTGTTTCATAAGTTTTTTTTTTCTTTTCTGAAAGTATCAGATGAAATGTTTTCAGTAGCAATCAGCTAACACACACACTGGCAAAAAGCCACTCTTCTCAGGGTCAGGAGGTACCATCCCTTAACTCCCTCTCTTTTACTATTCAATCAAAAAACACTAGTACTTATATACTAGATACTCTGGACTCAGAAGAAAAACAAAAGCTCTAAAGATTCTCATCGTGGATGGCAAAGGAATGTTGAGTTCAATGTACTTATAAATGAACAAACATTCCTCTAAATTTTACACTTACCTAAAAACCAGAACTTGCTTGTGTGTACAGATAAAAACAGTATGGAACAAATCACTTTCACAGGCTATACGAGACTTTGCCTGGTATTCAATCAGAAAATGACAGAGCAACCTCCCTCCTCCTTTTCAGTGTTTTGGATTTGCTAAAGGGCCATCATATTGTGTTAGCTATGTACATTTAAATGCATATTTGATGATAGAAGATTTTCTGGTACCTTTAGGAGATTCTCAAGAATAAATAAGATGGGAAAATTGGTGTATTTCCTCAGAAATGAACTTTCTCCCTAATCTCTGTAAGACTAGACCTGAACACATGAAATATATACATATTCCCTTTTTGTCTAAAAATGGCTGAAGAGTTGAAAAATACTTTAAGGACAAATTTTCCCTATTGGCTTTTTTCCCCCTCCAAAAAAAAAAAAAAGGCAGAGGACCAAAAAGCACGCGACCAGCTTAAATGGAAATAATTCTGAAGCACAGGATATGCTGAAGGAATTTCCTGTTCTGGTTTCTCATTTAGCTGGACGATTGATAAAAGCTGCTGAAATCAGGAAATCTCAAACTCAAAAGTGGGCCCTTTTAAAAACGTTCTGTAGATGGCAAAGGTTCCTGGCACCTCACAGGGCATCCTTCTCTAGGCATTATCTTTTTAAAACTGCATATGTCTCCTAGGTCTCATTTCTGCTCTTAATCATTTTAATTGCTCTCTAGCTACTGGCTGCCCTTTCATTAGTTCAGTGGTCTACACTCAACAGATATCTAATAAAGGATTTTAAAACTATCTCCACCATATACCAATCCCTCCAATTATGGCTTTCATTTATTAAAAATAAGTTGCCACTGTTTGCAACTTACCATAGAAAAGGCAAGGTCTGATATTTCCTAGATTTTTCTGAATATTTAAAATTGCTTTAAGCATTCATTACAATAAGAGCTGTTACATATGATATAACAGCACACATATAAATATATAACTTCTAAATATAAACTTTTATGTTTCACAATGAATTTTGCTATTCAAATAAACTCAGTTGAGAAAGAGTAGAATAAAGTATGATTTTCACAAATGTGAAACTTCTTATATTTTCATAAATAGCAAATTTTATTTGACTCATTTCTTTTTTAAAAAAATCAAGTTGAGACATGACAGTGTGTATTATAGAACATCATCATTAATTTTCATTTTATGTAAATATATTTTCCAGATTCTAATATTGTCCATATACAACAAGTTAGCCAAGAATATGTTACAGAAATAAAAAGAGAAACTTACAGGGTGCTGCAAGATGTATGGTTGAGGCTGCATCCATGAAGGACTCTGCACCTACAGAAGGAAGAAGGCATTTGAAAAATAAACCATCACATCTATTGATTTTTACTAGTATCTGACTTGTCTAGTACTATTTAAAAAATAAGAAGATACTAAAGAAAAATATTGAAATAATACTATCCGTTATTTGCAGATTCATTCTGGATCCCTTAAAATGTTTTTTTTTTTAATTTGTCTACATTTAAACACTATGAAAGTATTTCAATGCTCTAAATACACTATAAATAAAATTTTACTTCTTGTACTGGTTTTGTTTACTTTATCCTTCCTGGGCTCACAGCAACAATATTGACTCTGAACTCACTTAAGCAAGAAGGCTCAAGCTTCCAGGATGGTGTACACACAATTTAAAGTGTGGTACATGATGGAAAAAACTAGGCCCTAAAATTATATCAATATAAGTGATTTCACCCTTGGCTTCCCACCTTAGCCAAGATAGGTATTCAACATTATCTAAGAGGATTGAGATTCTGATGTATAGAATGCAAAAAATTTCTTCCCCCAAAGACATAACATTTATTGAGCATCAACTTTAATTAAGCCAGAGAAGAAAGTCACAAAACCCTTCAGATTCTTGCTATTTATCTGCATTCACTCATTTTTATCCATTCACAAAATATCTTTTGAGTACCTATGTGCAAGACATTGATTTACCTAGATCATCTGATGATATACATATTATTATTTGAGACTTCTATTCATTCTGAATGCTTAACACAATTAACTTTTGAAGAACTGATCATTGTAAATGCACAAACATTACCTCCCCCACCATGTTTGACAAAACAGATATTTTGATATTTGACAACCTACACTTTACATATCAACATAAACTAGTTATGCAAGTATGTTTGTTTTGATAAAAATAGCTGATGTCAAGTTCTCTTGCCAAGTGAAGAATGCTTTTGAAATCATCTCTAATTATCAATGATCTCTAATCACTCCAGAAACTAAAAATCTGTGCCTAAGAAAGAAATTAAATTCTTATGGACAAGGCTCTGGATCGTGCAAGTACCAGAAGTTTCTAGATTCAATCTTTAAAGCAACAAGAAAAGCAGATCATAGGATTAGAGCTAAACAGCCCATTTAGGCCATTGAGTACAAGGAGAGAGATTCAGGGATTTTTTCAGGGTCACATAACTTATATCTGAGGTCAGATTTGAATCCAGGTCTTGACTCGAAATTCAATGCTTTATCTTCTGTTCCACACTGCTTCTATCCATCATGCAAAAACCAAGCAATCCCCTCTTGATTCCAAAGGCTCCCTTGATTATATACGTGCTCAAGTTGCTTCTAAGCTTCTTTCTTAAGAATAAACCCCTTCTATAGCCCACTCCACTCTCATTACCTAAAATTAGAAGGTCTATGAATGGCTGTGGGCAAAGTGTTTTGAGATTAACTTTGTAATGAGGCCCTAAGATTCATTTGCTCTGTCTTTGTTCCTCAGCTAAGGCTGATTAAAGTTAAGTGCTTCTGGCTTATTAACATTAAGTTATCTGGAATGGAGCCTTTCCCCCATTAGAGTATTGGTGGTGTCTCCTTGATGCCAATTTCTCAAATCCAGTTGCTGTTCATGGTAGTTTGATAGGGAAAGGCCTAATCTGACATGAATTGCTTGTAATTGCAGAACCTTCCCTGTTGTAGTTCATCCAGAGGCTAATAGCTACAGGAGCTAATTTGGGCCAGATTCTTCCATTTTTACTATGGTTCAATGGATTGAGAGAATTAGCAGGCTGCCAAGTCAGGGGCTACAGTATCAAATCCCTGTTCAATATCAAATCTTTGTTCAAATTCAAACAAATTAGCATTCGTCTTTTAACTTTTCTAGGTATAAAATGAGAAACACTACCCAGAGTTTCTGTTCAATATAGGTTATAACATGAAATATTAAGAAAGTTCTATTTCCACCACATTTTCAAATGTAGTTCTCTAGATGCCAAATGAAAAATGTGCTTTAGGGAAGAACAAGATACTGAAAATAAAATAATCCATAGGGTAACAGTCACAAGAAATTATTTTGTTTTTATTCAGTTAGTTCTACTATTGACACCATTTTATTAAGTCTTTTGTTTTATTAAATTATCTGGTGGCCAAAATGCAAATGCCAAAATATACTTTTACAACAAAGTGGTGGGGAGATACTTGTATATTCTTTCATTTATTTGAGAATTAGTTCTATAATATATGCAATAAACATACATGGAAGTTTTCTTATCTCTATTTGCAGTGATATACTTTAAAATAATAGACATTTTTAGTAGAGATAAAGTGGAGAAAAGGCCTTTTTTGAGATTAAATTGGGTAAATAATTATGAGAAAAACACCTAAGTGCAATGTTTGTTTATAATTCTCATTAAGTCTTATTAAAAAATGTCAAGAGTAGTTAATATAGACTTCGTGGTTTAATCCAATTCAATAATCATTTACTGAATGCCTTCTATGTGTGAAAGAAACTGAAATACTAGTATAAGTATTTGAATTAATTTCCTCCTACCATCATTCTATGACAAAAAATTTATTAAACTATTAAATGGAAAGCCATGTGCTAGGTATAGGGAAGATAAATAATAAGTCCCAGTTTCTTTTTTTTTCTCCATTTATTATATTCTGTTTTGTATTATGATTTTTGTGTAACTGTTTTATCTCTATTATTAAATCATAATCTCCTTGAAGACAAATAGAGTGTTACAGAGGAATAATGAGATTACTAGAGTGATCAAGAATGGCTTCCTGGAAGAGGCAATATTTGAGCTAAGTGTTAAAGGATGTCTAACAGGAGAAAAGGAGAACATTCCAGATACAGGGAACTGAGAAAGCATGGGGAACGTTTTGAGTATGGTGGGTGGTCCAGGTTGCCTCAGTGTACACAGTACATGAAGGGAAGTAGTACGAGATAAAGCTCCAAAACAACACGACATGAATGAAAAACTAAGGACCTAGACTTCATTTCTTTGGGAAGATTTTTTTAGAAGAGAAGTGATGTGAGCATTTAGAAGATGACTCTGACATGAGTTATAGGATGAACTGAACAAGGGTGGTAATGGAAATAAGGACATGAACTGATGGGACAAGTGACTAGACACAAAAGTAAGAGTTATTATAACAGGCAAAATTGACTCAGAAGTTACGAGCGTAGGTAGCAGAAAGAATGATGGTACTATTAGGTATAACTAAGGGAGTCAGAAATAAGAGAAAGTTTTGGAGGAAAGATGATCTTGGTTTTATTTTTATTTATTTATTTATTCATTTTTTGGTTTTGCAGGGGGAAGGCAGGGCAATTGGGGTTGTGACTTGCCCAAGGTCACGTGGCTAATGTTAAGTGTCTGAGGCTGGATTTGAACTCAGGTCCTCCTCACCCCAGGGCCAGTGCTCTATTTACTGCGCCACCTATCTTGGTTTTAGACATGTTTAATTTCAGGTACTAATTGGACATCAAAATTATGATACGTAATAGGTCATTGGAAATACAAGGCAAGGTGCCTAAGTGTGCCAGGGAGGAGGGTAGAGAAAGAGGAAAAAGACAGAGAAACCCACAGACAGAGAGAAGGAGATTGGATTTGCAAGTCAGCTACATGGAGGTTGAAAATTAAAGTTAAGATAATAGATGAAATTGTTAAGGAATAGGGTGTAGTGAGAGGAAACACAGGACTTAGAATTCTGGGGATCCATAAAACTCAGATGACACAGAAAACAAGAAAAACTAATTCAGAGAAGTGGAGATTAGAGAGGTAAAAAGGAGAGTCAGAAGAGTTCGGTGTTATGGGAAAGCGGGAGAAGATTATAAGGAAAAAAGGAGATACTACAAAGCATTTTACATTTATTATCTCATTTGATCTCACAACTACCCTGTCTGTACTATATCTCCAATGAAGAGGGGAAACTGAGGTTGAGAAAATTTAAATGACTTCTCCATGGTCACACAATTCAGTGTCTGAGGATTCAAAATCTGCTCTTTCTGACTCCAAGTCTAGCACTATAATGACTGTCACCTAATTGCCTGGGATATTTGATAATGTGAAATACTGCAGAGAAATTAAGGAAGATAAAGTCAAAGAAAAGAGCAGTGGACTGTGAAACTGCAGTCATTGGTGACTGAAAGAAATGAGTTGCAGAAGAGTGGTGGACAGCAGCCAGATTGCAAAAGGCTGGGGAGTAGCTGGGTGGTGAGAAAATGAGGATGCAGACGATAGACTTCTCATCCAGGAAGTTTGTCAGTGAAAGAGGAGAAAGAGGATGGTGGTTAGTGGAGATAGGTATGTCAAGGGGGGATTGGGGTTTTTTGTTTTTAGTATGGGGGAACTTGGCATATTTGTAGGCAATGGGGAAAGACACAGTAGGAAGAAAGAAACTGAAGATTCATGAAAGGAAAAGGATGATTATTTTAACAAGGTCCTGGTGAAGGTGGGAAGTGATGTAATAAATTTTAAAAAATAACTCAGGCAAAGGGGTTGATTTTGGCAAAGAACAACATGTCATCCTCTCAGCCAGGGGATAAAAAGAATAAAAATGCAGGATTTTAAAAAATTCAATTTGATTTTATGTTCAGTTCCAAATTCTCTCACTCTCAACCCCCCCATCCATTGAAAAAGCAAGAAAAACAAAACCCATCACAAATATACATAGGAATGCAAATTAATTCCAGCATACATACCTTACACACACACACACACACACACACACACACACACACACACACACACACACACACACACACACGCTTCAGTCTGTCTGGAAGTGAGTATCATAGTTCATCATGAGTTCCCTGGAATTGGGGCTGCTTATGTTGTTGATCAGAGATTCTAAGTCTTTCAAACTTGTTTGTCTTTACAATATTGTTAATGTATAAATTGCCCACCTCGTTCTGCTCACTACCCTTTCTTTGCATTGGTTCATACAAGTCTTCCCAGGCCTCTCTAAAACTGTTTTCTTGATCATTCTTTACAGTGTATAGTATTCCATTACATGCATATATCATAACTTGTTCAGCTATTTCCTAAATGATGAAAACCCCTTCAGTTTCTGGTTCTTTGCCAAGATGCAGAAATTTTGAAGGGGGATTTGAGGGATATCTCAAGTTAGATGGCTTTGAACTTTTTAGTAAAATAGGTGATCTTTTAAGCATATCTATATGGGAATTAGGGTCAGGGCCTTAAAGAGAAAGGACAGCTTTGAAAAAGACATTGTAGGCAAAAGAGATCTGATGAGACATGAATGAAAGGATTATTGAGTCCAGTGAAGTCCAGGAGTGGTTAAGCAGCATACATTTATAATAGATGAAATCACATGACTTTGCAACTTTAATAAAGCTCTAGGCTGAGTAGAAAGGTAAGAGAAGCCACAAGAGAATGACAAACCAGAAGTAAATGGAAGGGTAAAGAGATTTAAGGTCACAGTGAGGATAAAGAGCAGTGAAAAGATGGAAAAAGGAAGGACAAGGGATTGTGGTCAGAGAAGGGAATTTCACAGCTTAAGATTTGGGGGATGGAGCTGAATTGAGAGATGTGGTTTAAGGTGTGCCCATACTGGCAGATGGTTAAAACTGAGTAAATATGATAATTGGAATTGAGGACATCAAAGAATTGTAAGATCAGGACATTAGAAGGGTCATTAGCACATCTATTAAAATCACAAAGGATGATGGTGGAACTTGGGGGAGAGAGGAAGAAAATATCAGTCAAGCACCAAAAATACTAAAACTCAGTAAGATCAGGTCATTTCTTAGAAGATGACATGTTGAATAGAGGGCAGAATGCAATAGCAAGAGTTTCAGAAGAGGAAAGGGATGGTGTCAGGAAGTAGCAGTGAGAATATAGGGAGCTAGGAATAAGCCAGTCCCCATATCCTGATAGGGAGAGGAGATAAAGGCTGCCATTGAAGAGGTTTGCCAGCAATGTGTTGTCTTTTGAGGAAAAAAAAAAACTTCCAAGAGACATAAAGAGAAGTTGAAGAAAGGACTGAGGTTGTGTGAAAATTTATTTATAATAGAAAAGGAGTTCCATAGAGCACAACAGGAAGTTAAGACATTAGGGAATATAATGACTGGCCTGGCATCTTTTCCCATATGTGTGTATATATATATATATAATTTTTTTTTTTTTTGCTTTTTGGAATTTTTGCTTTTAGGGCAATTGGGGTTAAGTGACTTGCCCAAGGTCACACAGCTAGTTTTTGTGCTAAATGTCTAAGGCCAGATTTGAACGCAGGTCTTCCTGACTCTAGGGCTGATGCTCTATTCACTGCGACACCTAGCCACCCCTGCTATGTTCTTTCAGCTGGCATTATTTGATCTATATATGCAGAACTAATACAATCTCCAATGTGGAACCAAACTGGCCCTTAGAAAGGAGAAAAATAAGGTCCTCCTGAAGTATAGGTCAGAAGCAAATCACCTTGGCTGGTGGTCCTACTTTCACTTTATACCACCATTGAAGTACCTGGCTTTTGCCCTGATCACTATGAGCAAGCTTCTTTGGCCCTCACTTTATGTTTCTGTCTTATACCTGACATACTGTACCCCTCTTAGTATTCCAGCCCATATCCCTGGGACAAGAGCCCTGCCTTTCTCTCACCAGTCACCTCAAGGCATGGTGTCCTGACCCAACAAGTCAACTCTCTGGGGAGTAGATCCTTGCTATAGGTAGTGAATAAACATTTAATAAGCACCTGTTCCATGCCAGGCTCTGTGATAAGAGCTAGCAAAACAAAGAAAGACAAAAGCCAGTCCTTTCCCTCAAGGAGTTCACACTTTAATGGGGGAAGACAATATAGTAAAAGAAGTTCAAAGAGGTGAGAGGAAAGGTTTCCTACACAGGGCATAATGAAGTCCTGCAGGAGGATGGGAAATGATCACTTGTCCTGGGCCCCCTCCTATCAAGGATTTGGGAAGGGTCCTCTGATGCTCTGCCTTTACCTTCTTCACTCTGAGGGAAGGTGGGACCCTAAGCGCAGGGGGGTACTGAGGAAGTATAAATTAAATGAATAAGGAGGCATATTTAGATATTTTAGCCAATTTCTAAACTGGATTTTTAAGACAGCTTTTTTGGGTCACTTTTACATTTCACAACTCTATTCATTTAACACTGACTAAGAAAGACCTGTATATTCTACCCCTCATCCCTTTCATTAGCTTTTTAATCAAGGGGAGAAAACAACAGTGTTTATGGCAAGGAAGAAAGGTTTTTCTTGAACTGATTCACTTCAAAAAGAATATGGCATATTTGTGAAAGTAAGGCTTGTCCAGTACTCCAGATAGTTAAGGTACCTATTAGACATGAAACTATCATTCAAAGGACATTTAGCACACATTCCCTATGTCTCCTAATGACAACTCATGCACAGGTAATCATTCTGGTACAAAATAGTGGTGATTCATTCTGAACTAAATACATTCTTTTTGATCTAAAATTGGGATTTCATCAGTGTATGGAGCACCCTGGTTGAGGAAAATCTCTGTATACCAATGAAGAGCAGAGATGGGTGACCACTTTATAGTCTTAAAAAGTTTCCTAGGGGCACTGAGAGGTTAAAATGCATAGGATCACAGAGCCAAGATGTGTCAGAGGCAAGGTATTCCTGACTCCAAGGTCACATCCTTTTATCTACTATGACATACATGCATTACAAGAGATACTTGTGCTGCATAAAAATAATTTACATTATAATTGACCACAGTTTTAAAGACATATAAAAACCAATGTAGCAATGAATTTGATCCCATAAGTCAATAGGATGATGCTTACAAAGCCAGAAAACACAAACCTGGTATGTAGAAACAGGAGAAGCGATATAAGGTGTAATAGATGTTTGAGTGATCATTCGATTTGTAGCAATACTGTAAGGTGAAGGATAAAATCTGGAACAAATGGAAAAGCCCTTGTTAAATAATGCTCTACTTTTTTTTTTATCATTTGCTAGGTAAAATTCTGTAGAGTCCTTTATCCCTCATATTTCCTGTTAAGTCAGGAGTTCTAAGCCTGAAGTCTGTAATGCTTTTAAAAAATTAACAACTGCATTTGAATATATATATACACATATACACACCTACATTTAAAAATATTACTAAGAGAAGGCACAGGGGAGGCTAGGTAGCACAGTGAATAGAACACCGGCCCTGGAGTCAGGAGGACCTGCATTCAAATCTGGCCTCAGGCACTTAACATTTACTAGCTGTGTGACCTTGGGCAAGTCACTTAACTCCAGTTGCCCTGCTCCCACCCCCCCCCAAAAAAAAGCCAAAAAGAGAGAGAAGGTATTCATAGGCTTTACCAGATTACTAAAGGCATTCATTAACCAAAAAACATTAAGAACTTCTGCCTTAAAATATCATGTACATAATCTTTTTTTAAAAAAACTTAAATACTGGAACTTAAATACAAAGTTAGAAAGAAATAAAAGCATGTCATATGCATAGGGAGGATTCAAAGCATGTAACAATAAATTTTCATTTCAAGAAAGTCTATATGATAAATAACACTCATGTTGAGAATTGTCCATTTTTTCTTTGCTTCCTTGTGAGTTTTCTTTCATTCTCTGCTGTGTACTTTTTTACTTTATTCTTTTTTCCCCTTCCTCGAATCCCCCCACCCAGAAGGCCACAATAAAGTTTAGATATGTTTCTCTATAGCTGTAAACATATACATACCCTCTCCCACCTCCCCAGAAGGTTACAGTACAGTTTAGATAGGTTTCTCCATAGCTATAGATATATACGTACACATATACATATCCATATATGGACATATACTTTCCCAAACCTATTCTATTCCTGATCTTTGTTTTTATGTTTTTCCTATCCCTCTTGCCTCCTCTACTTTCCTTTTACCCACTACCTTGCCCACCCCTTTCCAAGGATCCTCCCCTATCCTCCCATTCCCATAAATCTAAACACCCTCCTATAACCCCTATTTATACCCATAATCTTAAATACATACCCATTCTGTAAAGCAGCTGTAGTTGGATCATAGGTAAGTGTCATTCCAGCCTATAGTGAGAATAAACATGTAATTGAGAATGGAATAATGTACCATATTCTATTTCTTACAATCTTGAAATGCAAAATATGTATTGTTCAATATGATTAGGGCATAAGAAATTGCTATTTATTATATTTAACTATTTAAGATGAATGAACATTAACATTTTCTTCCATTGGAATGTAAGCTCTTTGAGGACAGGGCCAATTTTTGGTTTTGTCTTTATAAGTTTGCCAGCATAATGGCTAGCCAATAAGAGATCCTTTTTAAAAAAAATTTTTTTTCAGCTAGACTTGTGATTTAATTGGCAAAGAAGACTCCCCGATGAGGAAACACCTTCTCTATCTGTGCATATCTACACATGTTCTTTAACTGCTAGCACCCTCTTGCAACTCTCTGGCTTGCCAAGGTTCAGGCAAACATTAGAAGTCAGAGGTGGGACTTCTTCTGTTTCTAAATCTATGACTCTATGACCTAAGTCTCTCTCACTTTGAGTCCATTTCTCCACCCAGGATGCCCTGCTACTTCTCAAAACAAATAAATACAGAGAACAAAATAATTATAACAGAATTAAGTCAGAGAATTTCTGAGTGACAATTTCCCCTTCTTTCTCACATTAGTCTTCTTTAAGATCTCTTCCATCCCCAAATCTATGATGTTATCACTTTTGAATACTCCCTTTGCAATTTCTTAGGTTATCCAGTTCATTTTCCTCATTTTGTAGACAAAGAAACTAAGGCACAGAGTGCTTAAATTACTTGCTCAGGATTTCATAAGCTAGGAAAGAACTGAGAAGGGATTTGAACACAAGTTTTCGTAGTTCAGTACCCACTCTGCTGTATCTTTCTTCCTCTTAGTATGTACTTAACACATCGAGCTGGTAACCTTAAAGAGCTATTAAAGAATTTATCACATAGGAAAATAATTTTCCGAAACAATCTTCAAGGGGGAAAGGAAACACCGTACGATCATAAATGGATTGTTGGATTGTCCAGTCCAATTTCTGAGCAGTGTTAAATCTTGTCACTTCTAAAAAAACATGCTATTGACCCAGATTATCCAAGAACTGGTTTATAATCATGTGCTCCATGGAACCCAAAGACTAC
This sequence comes from Gymnobelideus leadbeateri, assembly GCA_011680675.1. Taxonomy (NCBI): domain Eukaryota; kingdom Metazoa; phylum Chordata; class Mammalia; order Diprotodontia; family Petauridae; genus Gymnobelideus; species Gymnobelideus leadbeateri. The sequence continues at coordinate 331,352 of WOXC01012357.1, read as the reverse complement.
AGCCAATGCTTAACTCTCATTTACTTGATTTGTGGACTTCTGTAGTTGTCACCCAGTGACAAAGTATATATTTGGACACTTTTAAGATAAGACATTGTCTAACATAAGAACTATGTCTGTACCAATGGCAGCTATTCAAAAAATGATGTGTGAACAGATTAAAAAGTCTTTTCTTAGGGGCGGCTAGGTGGCGCAGTGAATAGAGCGCTGGCCCTGGAATCAGAAGGACCTGAGTTCTGAGCCGGCCTCAGACACTTAATCCACATAAACAAAAACCTAGCCGTGTAACCTTGGGCAAGTTACTTAACCCCAATTGCCCTAAAGGGGCGGCTAGGTGGCGCAGTGAGTAAGAGTGCCGGCCTCGGAGTTGGGATGACCCGAGATCAGATCCGGCCTCAGAAAATGAGCACCCACGCATAATGACTAGCCATGTAACCTTGAGCAAGTTACTTAACCCCAATTGCTTTAAAAAAAAAAAAAGTCTTTTCTGTGACTGTTTTGTGCAGTGGTCATTGCTATACATCCACCCTGAAGTTCCAGAGTTTCCAGAGAAAAGACTGATAAGTCTCACCTCGCCTTCTCTGTGCCATGCTCTCCCATTCTGTATGTACTTGTTCTGATTTTGTCGCTTCTTCTGCCCGCCATCTGCAAACTTGCACAACAGAGGTTCTGCAGGAGCTAAGGAAATGGAAGAAAGAATACTCAAACCAAAATACTGTATCAGTGAGTGGATGGAACATGGAAAATTAAGGTTTTTTTTTTTGGAGGGGGAGATAGAGGTGGGGAAGAACATTGCTAATGCTGTAGCAGAGCCAAGAGATATAACATTAATTTTAAAATCATCTACCAGTGAAAAGTACGTTATAGAATAAAACAATACTATTCTGGGGCCATGAGATAATGGCTCAAGGGCTCAAAAAGGTTATAAATTTAGAGTATGAGGGATCATAGAAACTATCTAATATAGCCCCTTCATCCTACAGATGAGGAAACTGAGGCTCAAGGAAGTTACAAGCAATTTCCCCAAGGTCAAAATAAATAGCAAGCTTAAGAGATGGGACTTGAAGCCAAGCTATGACTCCAAGACAACACTGCCCGTCAAGATTCCAAATTAGTCAGAAGGAGAAAATATACTATTGTACTACTTTGAAACATGTGAATAGGACTAATCAGTATTTTCCCACTGTAGTAGACAGAATGATGGGCCTGGAGACAGGAAGGCCTAAGTTCAGATTCAGTCTCAGACATTTTCTAGTTGTGTAACTCTGGCCAATTCATTATGTCTGCCTCAGTTTCCCCATCTGTAAATTGGGGATAATACACCTACCTCCCAGGGCTGCTGTAAGGATCAAATGAGATAATATCTGTTAAATACCTGGCACATTGTAAGTGCTTAATAAATGCTTGCTCCCTTCTCCTTCTGTGCTACTTTTATCTTTTGCTCTGATTTTCCATAGCCATGAAGATAGTACTTGATTCCTAAAAGCCCTGTCTCTTTCTGTGTATTTCTAATTAGTACATTGAGGGGAATCACATGCTTCTTCTGTCTGGTTCCCACATTCTGTGCTTTGTCTCCTAGAGTAACATGATTACTACTTTCATGTGCTGTTTCAAAGTCAAATAACCATAAAGAGAAAAATATTACTTGCACAAAATTTACTCCTTTCCCCTTTGTCTCTTATTATCCTAATTTATTTCCTATTTTGTATCATTGCTAGTGCTCAGCCCCTACCCACCCACTAATCATAGGGTGGAAGCTGTGGTATGACCTGCCTTAGAATATTACCCTGCCAAAACACACACACACACACACACACACACACACACACACACACACACCCCAAACCAAAAAACAACCAAAAAAAAAAAAACCCACCCAACCTCAAAGAACCTGTAATTCCTTCCCTATGAGCTGTCTGGGCTGCTGTGTGACACTCCTTTCTCTTTTAATCAGTCGGCAACACCCTTATGGGGCATGTTAGGATGTGAACAGAGGTAGTTTCTGAATGAGAACTGGACTCATAGAATGGGAAGGCAAGAGCATAAATCATAACATTAGATGTCTGGCAAGAATATCAGTGTAAGCATTCACCTTCCTTTTGACAAAAGGGCCCTTTGTTTATCTCCTGTCTCCACTCCCCCAAGCTTTCCTGTCTAAGGAATTCCCATTTAAGCCAACCTAAGGTGGAAGATGGGAATTGGCCCAAATCTCAGAAGGCGAATGAAGTACCCTCTTTGTTTTTTTCAGAAATCATCACATTCTGTGACAATAATTAAAGGTATGGCAAATGGATGCAATGGAGGAAAAGAAAGGGAAGTTGTATTAAAGCCCTTAAAACCTGGCCCCTTCCTACCTTTCCTGTCTTTTTACAACTTAATCCACATACTCTTATTATCCAGTGACATTGACCTCCTTGATGTTCCTCAAACAAGTCACCCCATCTCCTGACTCCATTAATTTTTATTCAACATCCCCCCTGTCTAGAATGTTTTCCTTTCTCATCTCTGCCTCCTGACTTCCTTTACTTCATTTAAGTTCCAGCTAAATGAATATACCTTCTGCAAGAATTCTTTCCCAGTCTCCTTTCATGCTTACTACTGCATTTCCTCTCACATAATCTCCAATTTACCCTGTATATATATTGCATATACATAGTTATTTGCATGTTGCACCCTCATTAAAATGAGATCTCCTTGACAGGGACAATCCTTTGATTTTCTCTGTTTAGCCTTTAGGACTGTGGCTGGCATATTGTAGGCATGAATGCCTATAAATGCCTGTTGATATGACTTCAATTGTTCACTATAATTCTTTAATATTGTCATTGGCTCACTTTAAATGAGATGGAACACCAGAGAACTCTATCCAATAAAGACATGTCATAGGGTCCTTATACTTTCCATGTTACTTGACACACAGTATGTGTCTAAGGGATATGTGTTGAGATAATTTAATGACGCTTTTTCAGTTCCAAATTGTTAGGTGCTGATCTTTCTCACTACTTCTCATTCTTGTCTCCCAGGAAGTCTATGTACATATGTATGCATCCCCATGCCAACAACGTTTGGGAGGCTTTGAGAGACATGACTATGGGGACACAAGTCAATGTCCCTGGGATTGAGAGAAGCAAAATCTCATTTGATGCTCTCATCAAAGGGCATATCATCCACGCTTAGAAAATGATCTGATAGGACATTTGATATTAAACTTGTCCTACATGTGATCTGGTTAATGATCCTTTTGGAGGATGGTGATAAGAAACTTTGATGACTGTTAGTACTTCTCATGTATCCAAATAAAAAAGTATTTATTAAGTACAAAATCTGTCTCAGGCACAGTGCTATGGATTAGCTACATAAAGGAAAATCAAAAATTGTTTCTGAAATCAAGGAGCTTACATTTTAATGGGTGAGGGAGTGGTGTCAAGATGATGGAATAGAAACAGGACTTCCGTGGGGCTCTGGCTTCCACCTCCTCCATTTTAATGGGTGAGATGTGTGTGTGTGTGTGTGTGTGTGTGTGTGTGGTATGTGTATGTATTCAAATAAAAGAACAAATATATTAATCTTGACAAGGAAGGCACTAGCATCTGGGAGAGAGGGGAGGAAACTAGGAAGATGGTGTCTGAGTCCTGAAGGAAACCAGGTATTCTAAAATGTAGAAGTAAAGAAATAGAACATTTTAGGGATGAAGGACAGCTGGTGCTAAGATTCAGACGGGAGATAGATGTGAAGAACAGTAAACTGGTCAGTATAGTTGGATCATGGGCAGCTAGATGGTAGAGTGGATAGAGCATGGAGGCTGGGAATCAGTAAGATTCATCTTAGATACTAGTTGTGTGATCTAGGGCAAGTCACTTAACCGTTTGCCTCAATTTCCTCATCTGTAAAATGAACTGGAAAAGGAATTAGCAGACCACCCCAGTATTTTTGCCAAGAAAACCCCAAATGGGATCACGAAGATGTGACTGAAACAAATGAACAACCTAGATCATATGCTGTGTGAAGGGGAAAAATACATGAGAAGATTGGAGATAAAAGGAGAGCTTTAAATGCCAAACAAAGGATTTTATATTTCCTCTTAGGGGTAACAGGGAGTCAATGGAATTTAATGAGAAAGGAGGTAACATGCATAGACTTCTACTTGAGGGAAATGACTTTGGTTTCCTTGTATCCAATCCATTCTTATGCTGATGCTAATTAATAAGTTATTGTAATAGTCCAGGTGAGAAGTGATGAAGATATGATCTAGAGAGGTGGTTGTATGAATAGGGAGAAGAGGACAAATAAGAGAGGTGAAGTGGAATCAACAAAATTTTCCAAGTTATTGGATGGGAATTTGCATTCGAGAGATTGGGGTGAGGAACAGTAAACAATTAAAGATATTTACATGGTTTTAAACCTGACTAACTGAAAAATTAGTGGTGACTTCCTAGGAAAGTTCATGAGAGTGGTGAGTTTTAGACGTGCTGACTTTGAGATGCCTATGGCAATCCAGTTCAAAATGTCCAAAAGACAATTAGAAATGTGGAACTGGCACTCAGGAGAGAGGAATGGGTACACACATTTAGGAATCATCTACATAAAGAGGTTAACAACTTATTGAAGCTAATGAAATCACCAAATAAGAGTATAGGCAGGTAGGAGATCTAGAAAAATTATACTTGACAATGCCAAAGAATTAACACTTTGACTTGAAATAATCTTTCAATATTTCTTTCTGAATCAGATTTTTTTAAAAAAATGTGATTTTAGGGAGTTTAGTTGGCCCAATGAGTAGTGCAAAATTTCTAGTTTTTCCTCACAGACATGACTTAATCTGGAAAAAGCAAGAAACACTGTTTGACTGTTCCAAGACATTCAATGCAAGTCAGCCAAATTGGGCTGGAGTTGTAACCTGTTTAACCATGTATTATACTGATTCAGTTTAACATGTAAATATGTTATATATACATATACACATGTATAAGCTTAACATTGTTTAGCATTTCTTCTATAACAAGATTTTTGTAATTGAAATGAGATGCTAAATTCAGACATTAAAAACAGAACAACTAAAAAGTGTAATTTGATCATATCAGGATTTGATAATCTTAGATGCACATGGCTGCCATAAATTTGAGGTGCTGCCTTCCAGAACTTTAATATGTACCTTGTTCTTTTTTTCTTTTTTCACAAATTACCACTAATTAGTTTTTAAGGCTTTCCATCAAAAAGTATAACTTTACTAAATTTTATTTCCTTATTTGCAAAAGAAATTCTTTTTTAAAAAGTCCACTAAATAAACTCACAATGTGATGAGATCATCTTGAAAGGATTTACCATGCATATATTTGCATATACATTTTTGTGAATAAAATATTTCTTAATTTTTATTCACTTAGATTTGCATATAATCATGGAACAAGAGAGTCAAGAACTAATAAAGTCCAACCAAAAAAAATTAAAATGACTAAATTCTGATAAATGATATTTGCAAATAGAGACTTTTTAAAATGGAAGTAGATGGCACAAGATATGTTTTAATATTCTTAAAATTAATTTTATTTACCTTCTGATTCAAAATTTTCTCTAAAATATTCCCCCCCCGCCCCATTCCACAGATGAGTTAAACACATTGCACACTGGCAGATATTTTATATATTGGAAAAAAAACCCATTATTTTGAAATGCCATAACTAATAAAAATTATCATTAAATAGTAAAAATAAAATTTAAGATTGCAAAGCCATTTGCTTCAACAAAATAATTATCCCTCAGTATTCTATATAAAGCATGCCAACAATGATTTTCTTTTTTAAAAAATTAGTTTTATATTGAGTTTTCCCCTCAATTATCAAGCATTCATCTTTTTATTTTCCTCTTTCCCACCCCAGTGAAAAAGGAGAAAAAAATACGGAATCCTCATATCACATAATTAAGTAAACTAAAATTCCAGTAAAAATCGATTTCTTTTTCTGAATAGTAGTCCTTCAGTTTTTTGTCATGAGGTGGGCAGTGTTCTTATTTATTTGTGTTTGGGAATCATGGTTGATCATTTAGCTGATTAGTATTTTTAAGTCTTTCAAATTTTTCATTTTTATAATTTTTTTTGGTTCTTCGCACTTCACTTTGCCTCAGTTCACACAAGTCTTTCCATGGCTCTTTCAAGCAGTCTTTTTCCTCTTTTTTTTTTTTAAAAGCAATTGGGGTTAAGTAACTTGCTCAAGGTTACATGGCTAGTTATTTTATGTGTGGGTGCTAAGTAACTGAGGCTGGAACTGATCCCGGGTCCTCTCTCCTCCGGGGCCAGCGCTCTTACTGCGCCATCTAGCTGACCTTTTTTCCTCATTTCTTATAGCACAACAGAATGCTATTACATTCATACCACAATTTGTTCAACTCTTCCTCAACTGATGGATACCCCCTTAGTTTCCAGTTTTGTGCCACCATGAAAAGAGCTGCTATTAATATTTTTGGGCATATAAGAATGTTTCCTCTTTCTTTGATTTTTCCAGAACAATGAAGCTTTGGTCTGCCTGATGCCCAGTAATGAACAGTTTAATGTGATGCAGGGGAGAGGAGCTTTTGATCATTTAAAAAATACAATCCGGAAACAAATGACTGATGCTTTAGCAACAGCTGCTGCTTTCGTGCACTGCTGCTCTAACTTCTTGGGAAGCTGTTAGGCATGAGAAACTGCATTTCCCCAAAAGTTCTTTAAGTCTCATTTATCTTAAACTTGTGTCATGCATTCTAGGAACATAAATAATATGGAGAAGGATTCCTCTTGTAGAAATTCTGGACATTTTTAGGTAGCAGATGGACATAATTTATATGAATTTTACTTCTAGAGTGATAAAGAGTTTAGGTTGAATGATTTGATTTAGTTTTATTGGGAGGGGGAAAAAAGCTTTGCAAAGTTGTTTACTTTTTAAAATAAATATGCTTACTATCACTAAGGACATTCTAAACACCATACCTTATTCCTTACCAAGCAAGAGAGGAAGTTTCCTAAGCTTAAGGTTCTCTAACTTACAGAACCTACAGAAGCCCTGGACCAAAGAATCTGAAGTGACATACCGGAACAGGTAGAAAATTAGCTCAAAAGGGCCTTTTCTCATTGTCAGTATTCCACAGCTCTACAAAAAGCACTTACTTAATATTAAGGAAATCAGACATTTTTATTTATTTACATGTACCCATGTAAACAAATAAACAGTAAGGCAGAGCTTTGTCACTCTAAAATGTAAATAAAAATCATTCAGATTATGTCATATACTACTCTAGAAATAAAGTTCAAATAAATTGTTTGTCTGCTACCTCAAAATATTTTAAAAATGGCTTTAATGAAATTTAATATATAAAAGGCATTCCAAATCCTTCTGATGATGAATGTAACTTTATTACTTTGCTTCCATTTTTGCTAACATGAAAGCAGGGAGAACATTGTCAGAAATTAAAGAGTAAGATAGATTTCAAGCAAACAAACTGAATGTGTAATGTACATTGTCCGACTTTAAAGTAATGAGATATTTATTTATTGGAAACAAACACACCAGAGTTTATGTCCCCAAATGAAAGTCATGCTTCAAAGTGATCACCTTGGGAGGTAAAAAGGCTTATTCCGATAACACTGTCCATTGTTTAAAACATTTTTGGAAGAACTCTTCTGGAACAAACTCCAGAACTGCAGAAGAAATCAGTCATGTTGCTTTATGGTGGCATATCATTTGTACCTCAAGATCATAGCATCATAGATTTCTAGTTTATCTAAATTAGGGATCATCTAAATTAACCATAATCTCATTTTATAGTTGAAGAAACTGAGTCCCCCCTGTTCCAAGCAAGGTCACACAGGTAATAAATGGTAGGGCTGGGATTCAAGCTCCAATGCTCCAACTATAAGTCTTCTGACTATGCCATGCTGCCCACCCTCACACTGTGATGACATCACACAACTTGTTCATCTACTTTATTCAGCAAGCTTGGCTCTGAATGACTTTTGTCTCTGCAAAAATCAAATTAATTCTTAAGGCACAAAATTTGTCATGAGAATATTCATAAGAACAATATTGCAGTCTCTTTAGGAAATTAAAGGAATAGTCTCAAAATGTTGTGAGCAATGGTATCATTGTTGCAATAAATGTAATCTGCCAAGGTGACGACTCTGAAGGACAAAAATCTTCATCTGGGTGTAGAAATTCTGTTGTATTGGTCTAAATCTGGCAAGTTGCCTTGTGGACCCAAAGTACATGCACATATATACTTTTCCACCATGGTAGTTGTAAAAATGAAATGAGACAACATAAAATCAAGGTATTAGATGAGATGATATCTATGATCCATTCCACTTATTTTATGTGTATAATTAAACCACTGTGTATTATTCAATGTCATACAAACGTCAGGCATTATTGTTGTTGTTATTTAATGAAAGTCCTATTCTTATACTTCATATGGTCAGTGGAGTATAAACTTGGAGAGGTCCTACCAAGCTAGAAAGATTATGAGTAAAGACTGGCACTGTGTGGGCTGAAAACCAATTCAGCTAAGTCTGCTGAGGGTCACTACCAGAAGGTTGGGCAATAAGCTATCAGTTAAGGTTGGTGACAAAGCAACTCACAAAAGCTGTTTAAAATGTAGGGGCATAATGACTGGGCTCATTGGAGGTCATCTATACTAATGAGATCATGGATCTACTAAGTATTGAATCATCATCATCATTACTACCACTACTCATGTTACTTTATCATTCCTCCTTTTTTTTTTTTTTAGCATCTAGCAATCAATAAATCAACAAGTATTCATAAGCATGTATTATATGCCTGGGCTTAGCCAGGCAATGAGGATACAATGACAAAAATAAAAGAGTTGTTGCCCTCATAGACCTTACATTTTGTTGGGGAAAACAAGCTATATGCATACAATACAGAATACATTGAGAATAAATTTGGGAAGAGGGGGTCACTAGCATCTGGGGCATAAGGGAAGAACTTGGCCTGAGTTTTGAAGGGAACTGGCAATTCTAACAGACAAAGATGAGGGGACTGGCATTGTATACAAAGGGGCGGAACAGAGAATGATATGAAAACAGTCTAAAAGGCAGGCCAGAACCTCACTGTGAAAAACTTTAAAAGATAAACAGAAGAGTTTATATATATATATATATATATATATTTTTTTTTTCTTGGGCAATGGGGTAGGGGTGGGGATGTCATGGGTGTTCGTTAGCTATTGAACTTTCTTTGGAGAACAGTGAATTTGAGATGTCTAAAGGACATCTAATGGAAAATCATGTAGTAATAAGATGGTGATGTAAGACTGGAGTAGTGTTCTATATATAGTAGGCAATCAATAGTTACCTGTTGTATGGAATTAAATTAAAAAATATTTTGGCTTATCAACTCTATACCTTATTATACAAAGTTTATATAATGTTTGCTAAAAGTTTATAGATATGATGGTTAATTCTTGATTTCCTTAGCACAGGTCTGCACAACCTGTGGCCTGCCAAAGGACTTTGAGTGGTTCATGAAAAATGTAGAAGAAAACATTCTGTACATTTTTCACAGACCATAAGTGACCCAGAGGCTGCAGACTGTACAGGTCTGCCTTAGCATATAACCAAATATCTATGTAAATTATTCAGAATACACCTGGGCTACACAATTTTACACAAATGACAAGTATGTGTGATTCAAGACCTCTTAGCTCCCTCCTCTCTTCAGTCTAAAACTGTTCTGAAGGATTTTTAACCCAGAAAATAAACAGGAAGAATGACTTTTGTAAATGAGACCTTTGTGGACTAGCTAAGTGATCATAACTGATAAGCTCTCTACAGACAGATGGAAAAGGAGATCACCCTGAAATAATAAGGATAAAATCCTTGACTTAAGAAGAACAGAGTAAAGCTCTGATGTAGAGAAAATCTCCATGAACTCAACACTGGAGGAAAGGAAAGAATGGAATAAAAACTCTTAAAAAGTGATGTGTAGTAACTACAACAGTTGACTACCTTGCTAATATAGAGGGACTTATATTTCATGGTTTAGTAATTTCCTTTTCTCTTTCCTGTTTCAAGGTTTTGCAAAACCTGAGAGCAGATGAGTAATTTAAAAAGCAAACGGTGCATCTTAGCCATGATTCAGATTAGAAGACTTTTCTTTTCTACTTGGAATAAAAAGTCATCTATTTAAGATCAGAAATAAAGGACAGTGTGCCTCCTAAGCACAGAATAATGTCATATAACCCTGAACATTTGTTAAATATCTCAGGTTGTATGCCACAAAAACAAGATGCTGGTTGTACATGCTGCTGGCACCTCTTGAGAGTAAGCTGTGATGATCAAATCTGCCCATTCTTCAGTATGTTCTCAATACAGTTTTGATGGTGAAATAGCTTTTCAAAACTTTTTGACTTATTTGGCACTAAAAATTCCATCCAAAGTGATTCAATTATAATGGGTGATGTCACATGGTATCATACTGCATATTTCCAGTAAGCCTTTTTCTTTACTCATGTGGTTAGCTGAAATGCTACAGCCAATTTGACTTAAATCTCCTCTTTTAATAGGCAAGCTAAAAATGAACACTACAAAAATACCAGCTTTGATTAACTACTGAAGCCTCATGGAAATTCTATGCACTTATCTAAATCAATTATTCTGAAGACCTCTGAGTTCTTCTTTGGTGTGAGGGGCTGATCTTCATGTTGTGGTTGTTTCCTAAATCACTGATTCTCAATGCTTTTTCCTGTTGTTAGCCACTGGAAGATATTCCCAATCAACATCTGTAAAACTGAAACTGCCTTTGATAAAGCTGTTTTAGACTCCTGTCATTTCAAAACTAATGCTTTGCAAAGCAACCATAATTAACACTTTTCTTTTTGACAGTGTCTGTTACTCACAAAGTGCTTCAATTACTATATTCTGTGGATGCTTACTACATAACTAGTTTGATCTATTTTTTCTTTTTTGCATTCTGTTGACCACTATGTGACTATAAGGAATTTGCTTTTAGGAATTCCTCTCCTAGCATCCATGGAAATACATCCCCTTTTCTACTTGTATAACATCACTTCCTGATCTCTTTTCATGCAGCCAGGGAGGTCCAGTTCTGTTTCCGATAACTGTGTTTAACCCCTTCTTTGTTTCAGTAAAAACTGTTATTGTAACTAAACAGCATGACAAGTTGTGTTTTCTCTAGACAGATGTTCTTCCTCCCACACCTATTTTGTTACAATTTAGCCTACTCTGTCTTCTTTACCCTCATGCACTGTTTTCAGCCCTCATTCAGCTTGTAAAATTGGCTAGTCTCCAATATCTCATGTATCATTTATAAGAGTGTTTCATTTCTGTAGTTTTCTGGATTGTGCAGAAGTTTCTTTATCAGAAGTTATCTTTATCAAGAGAGTGTTTTTGTTTGTTTGATTTACAGGACTTTTCTCTCTAGTATTCTTCACTGATTTAATAAACTTAGTAGCAATGTACTTAAACATAGCCACTTAATGAATAATGAAAGTCTAAATGCTAGTTTTGTTTTAAAGTTATTGCCCAGGATCCTCTTTCAGAAAGGGAGGGGGTGGGAGGAGGAAAAAAAAATCTCTCTAGTTTTATAGTAACACCTGCATCTTGCATCCAAGATTTTATGCTTTTAATAAAACCTTGCTCAGCAACTTAATGCTTCTATCTGGCAGAACCTGATAGCAAAAGGGTGGAACTTGGGCTTCTAAAATACCTGACTACAGGTGGGTGTTTTTGATTATAACAATTGCTTACAGCTGCCCTCTCACAGGCAGAGCAGGACATGCAGAACATGAAGGTACACAGGGGAAAAATACCAAACGGCACCCTCTTTTGGAAACCTGGCTTCTTTTATTTAGCATACATTTCACATATGGGGTAGGCAGTCAGGTATATAGGAAAAAGCATTTGTACTCAAAAGACCAGGATTCAAATTCTATGTTAATCATAAGCTATGACTATGAACAACTTACATTGACCTCTGTGAGTTTCATTTTCCTCCTCTCTAAAATGAGAGATAATGCTTGTTCTGCCTACTACTCAGGACACATTGTGAGGACCAAATGAAATAACACATACAAAGCACTCTTAATTATGAACAAACCTGAAAATACAAGTGCACATATCATTATTTTAGCAATAATATTAATGAAATTTTAATAAAATACATTATTATAAATATTTTTGTGTCGTAGACCCTCTCCCTCTTTGGCAGTCTAGTGAAGCTTATAGACTCCTCAGAATAATGTTTCTTTGTTTACATTTGCAATTGAAGCAAATGCCCAATTTCAATCAGAGGTTAGTGAAAAGTAAGACATATTTATTTCCTAGCCAACTTCACACACTTCCTGAAATCTGCTCATGGATCCTCTCTCCTCCCTCAAGAGTTATCTATGGACCCTATGTAAAGAACACTACACATAGAACCAATTTAAGAGTAAAGGAATGCTTCATCTCAAGCACATAATATTGAATATATCCAAATAACTTTCAACAAATTCAAAATATATTAAGGAAGAAGTCAGAAGAGCAATATTAACCTCAAGATATAATACCATTGTCCTAAATATTCTGAAAATGGCTTAAAAGTCATTAAGTATAAATTTTCCTTTATAGCTTCCAAGCAATTCCATTTTATGAAAAAAAGTAATGACAATGAAGACTGAGGCATTAAGGGAGCCAAATGGATAATAAAAATTCTTGAAAACCTTTCCAGACTGTATGAAAATGTTAAAAACCAAAAAAACATTCATTCTAGCACAACAATTATTTTTTCTTTCCAAAGAGCTATTTTTCTGGTTTTTGGCAAAGACAATGCCCCAATTCAGCCTGTGTGTGAAGACAGGTCAGATGGAGGTAACAGGAATGGTATTCTGAGGCCTGCTCTGTTGTGTGCCATTTGAGCCCAAGCCCTAGTTAGAAAAGTCAAAGGCAACCACAGAATTACCGTAGGAGACATACCTAAAACAAGCTAAATTCTTAGGTTCAGACTGTCAGTGGTCACATGAGCAGTGCCACATTAGAATCCCATTATGATCTCCTCAATGGCAGGCACAGAGCAGCAGGGGACACATAAGGCGTATCAGTGCCATGCTGGGCAAAAAGCACTTTGGTAAATACTTGACTTAATTTTGCCCCCCTCTTTATGCATCCTTTTCCTACCTTATGTCATGTCCTTCTCTGCCATGAAAAGTCTTTCTCCCCCTCCCCCCAAAGATTTATTTTCTTGTTTTTCTTTTCATGGTTATCTACAGACTTCACTAGAATCACAAAGATAACTCTAGATGGACATGACCAAAAGTTATGATAAACTGTCCGAAACACAAAAATGTATGGGAAAGTGCTTTGTAAACTGCAAAGCGCTATTTAAAATGTAAAGTTAAAAAAAATTATTATTAGAGCCATGAACAGATGGGCATAAAGGAAATGCTAGAATAGCACTGTTTTATGCAGGAGGGAGGCACCAGAAAGCATGTTTTATTTCTGTTATACTTTTCAAAGACTGCATTCTCCTATAGAGATCATTTTTAGACAAATCTCTGAATCTTAGTCCTCTGTTGCTTTATTTTGTCCTTCAATGGGACTACTACTCTATATAACTAAAACTGTCCAGTCCTAGCTACTAAATTCATTTTGTGTTAAAGATATCACCACCATACTGTTTCCTTCTATCAATATTTTTAACCTTCAAGCAATTAAGTTGACAATGAAAATCTCCCCGTGGGATTCATCTGGATTGCCTCAAAATGCGTAACACAAATTGTCAACTTGTTTAAAGCTTTTAGCTTTTTTAAAATTCTGTTTAAGGATTTCAAAGTAAGTCTGACTTTTACTGCAAGCTAGCTAGCAGTTAAATTGTAGTAAATCCTTGGTACAGAAAAATGTTTCAACATGTTAAGAAAATGTGGACTTTATTTTGTAGGAGTGGAGGGTGGGAAGGATAAGACTCCTACTATATGATCTACTTTGTCAACAAGCAACATGAATGTGACTTTGAAGAAAAACTTGCTACAGGCTATGCATAAAGCTACTTTAGAAAAAAACTTACATTGTACTGTAAGTCACTTACAAACTTTTAAAAGATATTTAAAAGTAAAAAATATATATACACACATTTATTAGCTAAAAATTGAATATTAAGTTTACATCAGAAAGCAATTTACTGATAGCTTCTACTCAGTCTTACACCAAGAAAGGTATGTGAGCAATCCATGTGCACTAGCAGCTTCAGCTTTAGTTTGGCAAAAACCAGTTTTACTAGAGTGGGCAGGTTTCCCTGAAGGACAAGTTCAACATTGCCACTATTGTACTCAAGAATGCCAATGGCTCTATCTCTAGGATGAAATAGAAATTCCTCTATTTGTCATTTAAAACTCTTTACATACTACCTGAATCTTCCTCAATCTTCTCATGTGCTACTGTCCTTCATACACTCTGCTTCAGCCGTATTTAGCTATTTGCTATTTTTGTACTCACCTTCATTGCCCATCTATTTGCCTTTGCACACTGTATGGTTCCCATGATTGGAATATTCTCCCTCCTCAACTCCACCTCTTAGAATCTCTGGTTTCCTTCAAGGCTCAGCTCAAGCATCAACCTCTAGCAGTACAGTTCCTTCTGCCTCGTCTCATTCTCAACCCTCTAGCTCCTAGTGCCTTCCCATTCATGGCCATGTTGTCCCCATTCTACATGTATATATCAATATATGTACATGTCTCCCACACAAGGGTCTACCCTCAATAAACTTTCACTCTTGTTTTTTCTACTCGTAGGCTTTAGCATTTATGAAATTAAATACTTTAAGAAATGTTTGTTGATTGTTTGTCTGAAGAGGGGGTGGTCTATGAAGAAAAATAGAAAATTCAAGGACCTAAGCAACTGGGTTCACATTAATCTCAGATATTTGGACATAATTTAAGATTATGAGATTTAACATAAATTTAGTTTTAAACTTGTTCATTTGCAGTGGTCTTTTGGGGACTGGGAATATCACTAAATTCAAGTATTTTTCTTCCTTTCATTTAACTACATTCCTAGTAGATGAGCAACAAACAATATTGATACCACAGAAATAGACACAAACAGTATTTGGTTTTATGCCAATGATGCAAACTCACATTATTAAATGAGCCACCAAATTAATTTTTTTGCTATTTTTAAAAGATTTTTCACAAAAATTCTTTTCCTGATGCTTCATCGTGGGGTGAAGATAGCCCCAGGTTCTTGGGCTGTGTCAGTAGAATACATGTTCTAATGGGTTCTATTAAGATAAGCAGGCATTATAGGTAGGTCCAATGACAGAATGCATCTAATGTTGGAGGGTCATTTATTAACCCACGTGACCTAGGAAAAATCACTTAATCTCTTAGACCTCAGTTTCCTCATCTGTAAAATAAGAGGGTTGACCTGTTAGGTCCCTTTTAGCTCTAAATCTGTGATCTTGGACAAGTAAAGTAGTACAGAAGGTCAATCTTATAGGTCTGATAGAATAAGATGAAGAAAACAGTTTGGATTACATTTGGAAAATGGTAGAGAATTTTTCATCATACAATGTTATGGAACACCATAACCTCAGAAGAATCAGAATGGACTAAGAGGGCAAGGGAAGAGATAACATAGAGAGTATTAGGCAGCTGTGGAAAATGACTAATAATGATTTACATGCAAAAACTGGCATAAAATGATATTCAGAAAATATAGGATTGGCAAAGAAGTGGGGTGGTCATATCTTGTAAGTGAGAGGCAACATACAGATATCCTGAATATTGTACTGCTGTCCACCTAATTTTAAAAGACCCAGATGAAAACCTCCCATGTAACAGGAAAATTGACAATGGAAGACTTATTGAAAGACAAGGTAAACAATCAGACAAGAAAGTGTTGATGATTAGTAGTGTATAACCTGTGGTAAAAATATAACATGGTATGAGATCTGCAGAAGTATTATTTGTGGAATTAGGGTATTCCTCTTCTAGCAGCTAGGTGGCAGAGTAGATAGATAGTTCTGGGTTTGGGGTTAGGAAGATACAAGTTCAAATCCAACTTCAGATCCTCACTAGCTGTGTGACCCCAGGCAAGTCACTTAACCTTTTCTCCTATGTCTAGCTGTAAAATGAGTCTAATAAGAGAACCTACTTTCCAGGGTTGCTGTGAGGATCAAATGAAATTTTTGTTGAGTGCTTGGCACAGATCCTGGCACATAGTAAACACTTAACAAATGCTTGTTTCCTTCTTTCTTCTAAAAGCTTACAACAATGCCCTAACATGCTGCAAAAAAGGGCACAGTACAACCTTCTTTAAGCCCCACCAAACTATAGACTTCTAGGAGAGGTCTAGAGACGTCTGTGAGAGCCCAAATGGATGAAATCATAGATCTTCTGAGGTTTTGAAATAGGGTGTACCGGGGGCGGCTAGGTGGTGCAGTGAGTAGAGCGTCAGCCCTGGAGTCAGAAGGACCTGAGTTCGGATCCGGCCTCAGACACTTAACGCACACACAAACAAAAACCTAGCCGTGTGACCTTGGGCAAGTTACTTCAATTGTCCTCCAAAAAGCAAAAAAAAAAAAAAAAAAAAGAAATAAGAAATATGGTGTACCTAGCAGCAGGTCTGCATCAAGTATTATTTTATTTTGAAATGCAGGTTTACCAAACAATATCATGTGTGGGGCTTTTCTTTTTTACTTGATTCTAAGGGGAACAACTATCTACATTTCTTAAAGTTCCTCAACCCCAGAGAAATTGGAGCTGACTTGTGTGAACACTAAGCATTCACATAACATGAAGTATATAATAGCAGCAATAGTGGGATCAGCACCCAGCAGTTAAGAAAAAACAATATTGAAGGGAGAAGTATGCCACCCAATTCTTTCTTTTTTTTTATACTTTCTGGACCATAAGGAATCCATTGGAACAAAAATTGCTTACTTTGGGTGAAGAAAAATGGAAGTTACTAAAAGGACTTTTAAACTATGTATGATTACATGACCTCCAGGTTAGATTATTATTGTATGTTCTGCAGGGTCTTTGAAGACAACTTTGCAGTTCTAACTAGTAGAGTATATGGAAGATTTCAAGTTAATCCATCCATTGATCAATAAACATTGATTAAATATTCCTTAAGTTTTTAGTATTGTGAAATAAACACTCTGGGGAGAGAAAAGCAGTTAAAAACAGGCTTCTTACCTTTAAGTAGCTTACATTCAAACAGAGGAGACAAAACTAAAATATATGAACAGATTGTCTGCTTTGCAAAGCAGTATGCAATTAAGTACTAAATTGTTTGGTGCAGACCATAACAGTCTGTAAGAGTTCAGAGGTGAGAGAATGGCTTGACTGTTTACAAAACATCGTTACTGCTATTGAAATGCTTTTGGTGTACTTTTAATCTGTTTCTTGGGAAACTCAGAATATTCAACTTTATTATATGTGCTGGTGTCAATAATCCAAAAGTAATTTACATCAAGTTTTGAAATTAATGTATTTTTCTGTTTATGTCTTAATATGCTTTTGCCTGATGAATTAATTTCTAACAAAGAATGAAATGACACTATGAAGACATGATTTAGGAAAGAATGGGAAGCTGTCCAGTTTCTTCACCCTAGCCCTGGACCCAACTAGCTGCTGCCTACTCCATTCAGGCCGTAGATAACTAACTATTCACTCACTGTGATACAAAACATAATTCATGTTTTGGGGGTAGTGGTGGAGGGGAGGAGAGGGCACTGCTAATTGGCACCTTGGATAGAGCATGGGCCCTGGAGTCAGGAAGACCTGAGTTCAAATGCAGCCACAGGCTCTTGCCACTTACTAGCAGTGTGACCTTAGGCAAGTCACTTAGCCCTCACTGTCTTGCAAAAACAAAACAAAAGCACAAAAAGACAGTCAAGTCCTCTCCTCTAAAACTGTGCAAGCACCATGAACATTAAGAGCAAAAGAGAAAGTTAAAATACAAAGAAATTATGTCAGCAAAGAACAAACTTAGGCAGAGTAATGCACGTGTGTCAATAAACACAACAGATCAACAAGCATTTTTAAAATGCTTACTGTGTGCCAAGATAAACGCAAAGGCAAGATCTACTTTGATAAAGGAGAGTTTCAATTTAGGTTTAAGAGTTCAGAAACATGAAAGCCAAGAGCTAATAGTTTTCAAACTTATAAAGCTAAGTGGCTGGATGTACTTTGAAAAAGCTTCCAATTTTACAACCCTGGCTATGATATTCCCCTGGTACTGAACTTTGGTTGACTAATCTCAAAATATACAAAGCCAAATTTTTATTTTCTTACTTTAAATACAATCACTGCTTATCAGAAAACATGTTTATGGTTAATTCACTTTCATTATTCATTTATTTATTAAAGCTATTTTATGACAGGATTCACTGAAACTATTAAAAACTGATAAATACTTTATTTTTGTAAAAAATTTTTAATATTAAGTTTTAAAAAAATTTTTAGAATTGTGCCTTTTAATGGCAAGCAAAGTAGTGCTTTGCTCCTTGTTTCAGCTATTCAAATGCCTTTGTGCCTCTCCACTGATTGTATCAGGAGTCTTTGTTGAAAACAGTATACATTGTGTTGCCCTTAGGAGACCTAAGGGCATTTGAAGACCTTCCCTGACCTGAATAGGCCTAACACATGGAGCCCACAGTGGGAGGAGCTTGCTGAAAGAGTGGAACAGGAAGGGTGGAATAGGAAGGAGCAGAGCAGAAAAAATCTTGAGCAGATCTGGAAGCAAGCAGAACTGAGAAAGAGAATGCATGTGATTTTGGTGCTCTGTTGATCTGTATTACTTTCTGAGAACTGAGAGAGAGAATGTTTGTGATGTCAGCACTCTATTGTTCTGTCAGACAAAAGCCTTGTCTGTTGTTGTGTCAGACAGAAGCACCCTGTTTGTTGTTCTTAGGTAGAAATCCTGAAAGAGGACTTTTCTGTTGTCATAGAAGTCCTGAAAAAGGACTTTACAGTTGATTTGTGTTTGATTTCTCAGACAGAAGATTTGTCTGATAATTTGAGTTATTTTGTCAGACAGAAAGTGAATTCAGATGATAGTGCAGGTAATGTGTGCAAATCTTGTAGCCCTGTTAAGCTTTGTTTTCCTAGAAACAGAAGCTGCAAAGAGCTGTCCCTGTGTGTCCCTGCCTACATGTGAATCCAGGCAAGGGCTGAAAGCAGTCAGCCTGTGGAAGAGGAGTCCTGGGGTTTGGAAGGCAGCAAAGTTAAGATGAAAGAGGACTTTACTTGGATACTCTGTATTAACTGATGAGATTTGTAACTTACTGTGACCTAGGGGTGGATGGTGTTTGTACTTTCTGTTACTCCTTAAAGATGATTGGTTTAAGGATGATTGGAAGCCAGAAAGTCAAGATGAAAGAGGAGTTTACTTGAATACTGTGTATTAATTGAGGGGATTGTGGCTTATTGAATAAAATGTTTTATTTAAGACTATGTGACTACCTTAGTAATAAATTGTTATGTTATGGCTATTGTGAATATTATGCTTTAGTTTCTTGATTGTTATGCTTTAGTTTATTGCTGAATAAATAGAGAGTTCACTATGCTATGACATTAGATCCTTAAAGTTATTCACAGCAGCAGTCCTCAGGAGAGATTCTAGTGATTGGCTTTACCTGCCTGTTGCCACAGAGTTCAACATAGTGGACTGCAGTAGCTGTAAAATTTCAGAACTTCACAGCTAAAAGTGTTTCACTTAGATATTTACAAATAACTTTTTTTTTTCTGAAATGAAACTCATTGGGATATTGAAATTCCTAAGGTGGATCCCTAAATCCAGTCATTGATAATTCACCTGGAACTGAACCCTGGAGAGTTAATAAAATAAACACTAAAAAACAATTATACATGAATATTCTTGGAATGACTACTCACTTCATTAACTTTAGGCCCAAATTAATATGAATGTCTTTTCTTCAGCAGAGTTTAATGCCTCCCTAATGTGTTTAACGGAAAATGGAAAGAAGACCCTTTAAATACAATAAGAGATGAATTAATAAAATTAAAAGTGGCCTAGAACTTCCCTTTTTCAAAAGTTACTTAATAATCTTGGGTTCACTAAAACCAAATACATGAGTGTTTGCTTTTTTAAAAAATGTATTTAATATTACTTGGCCTAGTCATACTAGCAGCTGCATAAGATGTGCTTAATATGGGTATTTCATTCTTATTGAAGGTACCTGGGGAAGGGGAAAAGGAGTCTGTTAAGGTAATAATTAGTATATTTGACAGTGATATGATAACTGATGAAGACCCAGTCAATTGTGTGAAGAAAGTTACAAGCAAATCCTCAGAATCAATATCTCACATTGAACATCAAGAAGATCAAAATAAAGGAAAAGTAGAAAACATTCCATATTGATCTTTCTTTCTCTATTTCAGTCATTTTAGGAGCCTCAAATAACAAAGCAGTGTGATAGCTGCCATCAAAATATGCAATGCACATGACCTTTGAACTTTTCTTCCCATTAGTTAGAAATAAAAACTCTAAAGTAGAATTGTAATAGCTAACACATATACAGAGCATATATATATATATATACACATTAATTCATTTGATCTTTACAATGATTCTGTTAGGTAGGTGCTATTACTGTCAATTTACAGATGGAGAAACTGAGGCAAGTAAGGGCTAATTAATTTCCCCAGAGTAATACAGTTAGTGCCTGTTGTAGGATATTAACTTAGATCTTCCTGACTCTAGTCCTTTGCTCTATCCACTGTGCCACTAAGAGGTTCCATGTATTATAGATAGCACAGTGTTGGTAGTAATAAGGAATGAAAAAAATGATAATATTAGGGTATACTTTCACTAATAAATCTAATAACTGGGTTTTTATCTAATTGATAGTTCAAACCAAGCAACTTAAAAAAAATATACCTAAATTTACTTAAAATATTTCATGCAGAAGAACTTATATCAAGGAAATGTATGGAATTATAAAAGATATTGCTGATAAAATTTTAAGTAACATACCAGAAACTCCTGGGGGTGTCTTAATGAATTTTCCATTAAAATGACCAATAACAGCTTCACATTTTTCTGTTGATTCCATCCTATTGATATATAAATACAAAACACTTGTAAATACTTAGATATCTTTTTATTTTTAATTTGTTTTTGCATATGTGTCATTAAGTACAAATAAGCATGACCTGGTAAAATGTAACTCTAATAAAATAAAAGCTCATTTATATGGTAGTTTATAATATTAATGCCTATTAAATTGATGCTCATATACACTCACATAAAAATAATTGCTGTTTCCAACTGATGAGCCCAATGTACCTTTCAAATAATAAATATTAATTTATATCCAAGTGTACTTTTAGAATTAATTATATTCATTGTATTTGAATTCTTTGAAAATTGGTATTTGTGTTGAAAACTGGTACCAGTTGTTTTCAAATTTTTTGCTCTCAGGATTCCTTTATATATAAGGACCCCAAAGAGCTTTCATTTATCATGTGGGTTATATCTATCAATATTGACCATATTAGAAATTTGAAAAATATATTAGTTTAACATAACAGTGACAAATCTCCTAAAACAAAACTTTTTAAATAAAAAACCCTTTTTTAAAAAAAAGTGAGAAAGTGACATTATTTTTGCAAATTTCTTTAATATCTGGATTAATGGAGAAGAGACGGACTCTCATTTTGCTTCTATATCCAATCTGTTGCATGGTACGGTTTTGGTTGAAGTATACAAAGAAATCCAGCCTTACAGATATGTAGTTAGAAATAGAAGGATTATTTTAATAAGCTAATAACATTTTAGTATAATCACAAAAACAGTTTTTATCTCATAGACTCCCAAAAGGGTCTTGGGAGCCCCCAGCAGCCCACAGACGACATGGGGAGTACTTCTGGTTTCCATAATTATCCTTAGTGAAGCTAAGTTCAGATAAACTCATTACCAGTTTGGCCACAGGGTGACAAATCAAGTGGCCACAATTCTAGAAGTCCATCTAATTAAGTTATATCTGGAGGTCCATCTGTATCAGTAGAAGGATTAAATATAGTGACCAAAATTAAAAGCTCCATCAGTCCCAAAGGATCCTTTGGCATAGGCTCTGCTAGCCCCATCAACGTATTGGTTGTTTCTCAACAGTGTCAGTCACATCCAATTTTTTATGTGTGATTCCTTCATAATGTTGCAATAACTTTTCTGAACCATGAACCAAACCTATACTACCTGAACAACATGCACTAACAAAGTGAGCTAATGAATCTATACTGATACCATCTCAATTCCCAATTTCTTAAGTATAAGGCTGTTCCCCAACAATAAAATGAGTATTCAAAAAAAAAAAGAGAACTTATTCACTATTTGATAACATTAACAAATGGCTTTAGTCTTTCCTTACACATCACAGAAAATTCCATTTGGGCTAAACTATGTAAAAAGTCAAGTTTCTCATCACAACAATTTTTCTTAATTCTATTTTCATTTTCATCATAAGGAATCTGTTTTTTAAAAACTTATTTTACTTTGCTTTATTATATTGAGACTAGGTCTCCCTATTTTCCCCAGAATGGAAATGCAATCAATGCTGATGGGCTCCAGACCATTACTGATTATCAGAGGAGCTCCTCTCCAAACTGGATTGGTTCACTTCTCCTTAATGAAATGGAGTCCCTCACCCTTCACAGTGGCTCACCATATTGGTGACAAACTTTCAAGTTCTGATTGACTTTAACCCACTGCAGCCCAGCACTCCTGAACTCAAGCTATACTAATCTCACTTTCCACAGAAGCAGGGATTATAAATTTGTGGCAGCACACTTGGCAAGTATCAAATGTTTTATAAAAAGTTAACTGAGAGGCAACAAGGCATAGTGGATAAAGTGCTAGAATTGTAGATCTGTATTCAAAACCCACCTGACACTTCCTATCTGTGTAAACGTGATTAAGTCACTTGACCATTCTGAGCACCAATTTTTACTTCTTTAAAATGGGTTCATTCATGCCTTAGTACTACAAAGTTGTTATGAGGCTTAAATGAGAATCCAAGAATGCATGCAAACTGTTTTGCCAACTTTAAAATGCTACATACAGGGGCGGCTAGGTGGCGTGAGTTCGGAGCCGGCCTCCGACACTTAATCCGCACAAACAAAAACCTAGCCGTGTAACCTTGGGCAAGTTACTTAACCCCAATTGCCCTAAAGGGGCGGCTAGGTGGCGCAGTGAGTAAGAGTGCCGGCCTCGGAGTTTGGATGACCCGAGATCAGATCCGGCCTCAGAAAATGAGCACCCACGCATAAATCAAAATGACTAGCCGTGTAACCTTGAGCAAGTTACTTAACCCCAATTGCTTTAAAAAAAAAAAATGCTACATACATATCAGCTACTATTACTGTTGACAAGTTTCTATCAACTAAGGAGGGAAAAAAATTATCTGAAATGTGTGTGTGTGTGTGTGTGTGTGTGTGTTTGTGCAAGATGACCATCTTTGTAATTGATACAATTACTCTTAGGAAACTTTCCCCCAGTGTGGCCTCCAAAACACTTTGCCTTCCCAGTTTTAAAAGTCCTGTTGGGAAATTTTAAAATTCTTGGAGAACATACAAAAACATTTTAAAATCAAAATCAGTGCTCCACTGTATTCAGTCATAGCTTTCCTTCATTTTTTTTTCCTAATACTTTTTTAGTTTTTCTCTTGAAACATTCAACAAGGTAATGTTTTATTTCCATAAGGTACATAAAATGGCAGATATAACAATGAAACATACAGATAAAAAAAGGACATACTTACCTGGCAAAGCCAACACCACGACTTGTACCACTGGAATCACGCAGTATCCTTGTAGAGATTACTTGTCCAAATGGCTTGAGCATGTTTTCAAGTTCTTGCTCATCCATGGACAGTGGCAAATTAGAAATATACAGGTTTGTAGGATCTTGTTCCTGTTGCTGAAACAAAACAGAGCTGCTCATTAATTTCTCAAGAGAAGCAGATATGAAATCTGTAACACAAATAATTTGACATAATTATAACCATATGTATCTCCTTTCTACTCCATCCTATACACCACTGCCAATGTAATCTTCCTTAAACATGGATCTGACCAAGTCACTCTCCTATTCAATCAA
Source organism: Gymnobelideus leadbeateri (assembly GCA_011680675.1). Lineage (NCBI taxonomy): Eukaryota > Metazoa > Chordata > Mammalia > Diprotodontia > Petauridae > Gymnobelideus > Gymnobelideus leadbeateri. The sequence continues at coordinate 307,243 of WOXC01012357.1, read as the reverse complement.
CTTCAATGGTTCCTTATTTCCTTTAGGACAAAATATAATCTATTTAGCTTTTGTAGCCCTTCTCAACCTGCTCCCAATCTAACTTTCCAGGCTCACTGGATAGTGTCTCCAACCTGCACTCTACTATCCAATCACATTGGACTTCTCTTTGTTTCTCATGTAATTTATTTTATCTCCCATCTCCATGCTTTTGTATTTGTTATTTCCATGCCTAAAATGTGTTGCTCCTGAACTCTGCAACTCTTTTTCTTCCTTCAAACAGAGCTTAAATACCACCTTTTTCACATTGCCTTTCCTGATCTCCCCTTTCTGTCCCAATCCTGTCCAAGAGGTAATGTTTATCATCTCAAACTGTTTTACAAATTCACCTACTTTGCATTTATTTACTTTAGGCTCATTTAGCAAGAGGCAGTGTGGTATAATGGATAGAGAGATGCCCACAGTCCAGCAAACTTTTGTTGAAATTTTACTTCTGAACCATAATGATAGTGTGACCCTGGGCAAGTCACTTAATTACTCAGTTGTCCAGGCAACTATATAAGACTATAAGTTTCAGAGTAGGTGCAGATCAGCTGGCAGGGAGAGTGATTCCCTATTTAGGTGTTACCTATATGTGAATAAAATTACCCAGTCCAATCATCCCTAGGCCTATTTCTTCCATATATGCTTTTATATATGTGCTTGTTGTCTTCATCATTAGAATGCCAGTTCCTTGTGAGTAGGAATTATTTTGTTCTTTGTATTTATATCCTCAGTATGCCTAGTACGGTGCCTGGTGCACCGTAAGTGCTGAATAAATGCTTGTTGATTAATCTTTCCCTATTTCCCTAGTTTGTTAACATATATTACAGATTGGCCAATCATGTTGCTGAAAATGGTGTTTAAAACATGGGCATTCTTTCAGATAGGTTAGCTCAGACCTCACATTATTGTCATTGTCTTGGCAACAATGGAAGGTGAAGGTCCAGAAGGCACTGCTAATTTGGAAAGGACACCTTTGCAGAAGGACACCTCTTCTATGCTGTTTGCTGGAGCTGTTTACCTAAAAATAACCAAGCTCCATTATGCTATTTTTAGATACACAATTCCAGCATACAGTTGTGAGAGCTTTAATTGTACATAACAGGCAATTATAGATAATTGTTGATATTTTGAGAGTCACAGATTGGTTCTGAATCAGGTCACTTGGAGCCCCTAGGGCTACACTTCTCTGGTCTGACCATTTGGAATTTTTGTCAGTTTCAAACCTTCTGGCTTCTGATTAATTGGAGGTAAATGGGAAAGGGGATATTTGGAACAGATTCATTACCAAGACCTGAAAATTTCAGCCAAGCTTCATAAGATGAAAATATTTGGCCAAAAATACTATGAAATAACATTGAATCAAAACAGTAGAATGAAAGCTTAAGACAAATTATCACAGATGATCTTATTTGTCTTTGTAACAGAAGAATCAGCAAAGACCAAAGTCATAAAAATGGATCTTTTAAGACACTGAAATATCTATGAATACTCATTATGGCACTGTTCAAAATCATCAAGGAAAAAGCTTACATTAGATCAGAAATATTTCCTAAGAAATTCACACTTCACCACTAAAACTTTGGGATTTGGATAGTCTTGATGATTCTAGAATTAACTTGTTCTTAGATCTCTATTAGATTATTATGTTTTTATATATTGAAGAATGCAGGTTTATGGTTTCTCCTTTAATAAACATGATTAGTAAAACCTTTAATTGATGTTTTAGCCTTGGGCAATAATATCACACTCATTATAGCAGTTTGCATTTGTAAATGTAGAAGGCTTGGGAAAATATAGCGAAAATGTTTTTGGTATACTTTGTATGTCTGACTTTACAAAAAATGACTAGTTTTATGTTCATACTAGTCTAAATTAAACCTATAACTGTCAAGGGTACCACCATCCCCTCAGTGCCCCAGGCTCATAACCCCTCAACTTCTCACTATCTCTTACCTCCTCTCTTCCCCATGTTCAAGCTGTTGTTAAGGTCTGTGGATTTCATCTCTCTAATACACTCCTGTAATACTGCCACTCCGCTGTTATAGGACCCCAACACTTCATGCTTGGGCTATTGTAATAGCTGGCTAGTGGATCTTCCTGCCACAAGTTTCTCCCCACTCCAATCTCTTCAGCCTCTAAAGTGATTTTCCTAAGGTGCATAGTCTGATCATATAATTTCCCTGCTTACTAAGCTCCACTATCTCCCTTTTGCCTCCAAGATCAAATACAAAATGCTCTGGTTGGCACTCAAAGCCCTTCATCAGCTAGGCCCAACACTCAACCCCCTTCCAGTCTTCTTACACCTTACTCCTTATCATGTAATTTTCAATCCAGAGACACTGCCCTCATTGCTGTTTCATGAACAAGAAACTCTATCTCTCAGCTCTGGGCATTTTCATTGGCTGTTCCCCATGCCTGAAATGCTCTCTTTTCTCATCTCTGCTTTCTAGCATTCCCAGGTCTCTCTAGGTTCCAATTAAAATTCTGCCTTCTACAGGGACCCTTTCCCAATCCCTCTTAATCCTGGTGCCTTTCCTCTGTTAATTATTTCCTATTTATGTTGTATATAGCTTGTCTGTACATATTTGTTTACTTGTTGTCTCCTCCATTAAACTGTGTGTTCCTTGAGGACAAAGGACTGTCTTTTGTATGTTTTTTTGTATCCCCAGTACTTAGCACATAGAAAGTACTTAAGAAATGCTTATTGCCTGCCTGACTTAAAGTTAATCTATTTATTTTATATAATGTACAAATAAAATTATCTGAAATTTTATTGTTGAGTTGTTTCAGTTGTGTCTAACTCTCTGTGACCCAATTTCTGGTTTTCTTGGCAAAGGCACTTTGCCATTTCCTTCTCTAGCTCACTTTATAGATGAGGAAACAGAGGTAAACAGGGTGAAGTGACTCCCCAGGGTCCCATAGCTACTAAGTATCTGGGGCAGGATTTGAACTCATGAACATAAATCTTTCTGATTCCCAGCTCAGTACCCTATTCACTGCACCTCCTATATAGTTGTTCTCAACAACATTCATCCAATGTTCCTCAGAGGATATCAGATATTCTGATGTGTCACATAAAAGAATATGCAAATCATTTATGCTATTGGGAAAGCCTATCAACCTATTCTCTAGTCATAAGACAGTAGTGGAGATCCCTGAGGCTGACATTTTAGAATAGGGTATATCTCAAAGAGATGGGCATAACAGATCAGGCAACTTTGTCTCCTGAAGAACCTGTATGCAGGCCAAAAAGCAAAGGTTGGAATTGAACATGTAACAAATCATTGGCTTAACACTGGAAAAGAAGCACAACAAGGCTGTATAGTGTCACCTTATTTATTTAAAAATAAACAGGACTGGACAAATCAAAAGCAGGAATTAAGATTGCCAGTAGAAATGTCAATAATCCCAGATATGCAGATGATACTACTCTGATGGCAGAAGGTGAAGAATTAAGGAGCTCTTGATGAGGAGAGTGAAAAGAATGAAAGAGGCGAGTATAAAAACTAGCTTGAAGCTCAACATCAAAAAACAAACATCTTGGCAACTGGCCCCATCAATTCCTGGTAAAAAAAGGGAAAAGAAATTGCAACAGTGTCGGATTGTATATTCTTCAACTCAAAGGTCACAGAAGACAGCGTGCAGCCATGAAATTAAAAGATGCCTGCTCCTTGGAAGGAAAGCTATGGCAAATCTAGACAGAATACTAAAAAGCAGAGACATCATCTTTCCTACAAAGGCCTGTATAGTTAAAGCTATGATTTTTCCAGTAACAATATATGGCTGTAAGAGTTGGACTACAAAGGAAAACTGAGCACTGTAAAATGTACACTTTTGAATTATGGTGCTAGAAAAAACTTTTGAGGGTTCTTTGGATAGCAAGGAGATCAAGGCTATCAATACTTAAATGAGTTCAGACTATTCACTGGAAGGTCAAATACTGAAGCTGAAGCTTATATACCATGGCCACATAATAAGACAAGACTCATTAGAAAAGACCCTGATGTTGAGAAAGATCGAAGGTAAAAGGATAAGGGGATGGCAGAGGATGAGATGAATAGATAGTGTCATGGAAGTAATGAACATGAGCTTGGATAGACTTCTGGAGTTAGTGGAGGATAGAAAGGCATGGTGTGCTATGGTCACAAAGAGTTGGACATAAGTGAAAGACTGAATAACAATAAAACCTACAACTAATTCTATACTATAGTGGGATCTGAATCAACACTAGACAGAGGATTGCCTTTGAAGAAAAGTCTTATTTCTCTCTTCTTCCCCTCCAACTTCCCTGCTAATGCCTTCAGGAGTTTTAGCTTCCTGAGATAGTGGAAATATTTTGGGGATGAAAGGATACATATCTATGTGTAATTGCAAAGTGAGCATGAGCCCTGAACATAGAGTCTGAAGACCTAAACATTTGAGTCTTGTTTCTGTCTTCATACTAACTGTATGACCTTGGGAAAGTCAGATTATTGGGTCTCAGATTTTTCTTCTATAAAATGAAGGTGATGGATGATCTTTAAGAACCTTTGCAGTTTTTAAAAAAAAAAATCTACATGTTTATGAACTCTAAAATTCTACAACTTCTAAATGCGTACTTTATGATTTTCAACTAACCAAGCAACACAAGGCTCTCCCTAAAGGAATAGCCCATGGTGGACCTTCTGACCTGGCCCAGCCAACTGACATTTGCAGTTAAAAGTATCCAGTGTTTGGTTGCAGTTAGAAAAGGATGACATATACAGTGGTCCTCTTTCTATCCAAGGGATATTAAAATACTTGTTAGAATCCTGTCTGATAGATATTTGCATATGCCACTTCTATGACCAGAATGTATTTTCTACATCTCTGCATCCCATAATTACTGTTTTTTTAAAGACTGACTTTCATTTGGCTCAAGGTCCCTAATCTCTGTCAAGAAAGTCTCATGATTGTATATTCATCCAATCATCCAATGTTCCCCAGGGGATATCAAGTATCCTGATGTGTCACTAAAAGAATTCAGTTTTAGAGACCTTCATAAGTTTAATATTTAAAATCACTTAGGAGAAATACTAAGAATTTATCAGACTTCTAAACTGTTTACTTCATGTAGGCTAAAGTACCTTTTCAAGCACTGAGGTCTATTAAACTTAGAAAAAAAGGCAAACTCTTTGCTAAGTCCCCAATCCATTTATGATACACAGTGACAACCCTTCTCAATTAGAAAACCACATTTACAACTATCTTAAGTATAGTTACTCTTTTTTCTCAAATAATTACCTTCAGCATTCCTCCTCCTGAAAAAAAAAGTTTAATTATTTTAAAGGAGTATTGTCTAATAACATCAGTCATTTTAATATCTAATTTACTAAACTGCATTGAGAACTTAAAAAGACAACAACCAATTAACAGCAATATTGTTATAAGAACTTTGAGTGAATAAGTTATTTTGACTATTATAAATAAGCAAATTTACTGTGAAGGACATATGAAGGAAGACACTATCTGTATCCAGAGAAAGAACTAATAAATGGAAGTATGTATGGAATGATTTACACACACACACACACACACACACACACACACACACACACACACACACACACCCATGTGCATCTCTAGGATGGCGGGGAAGAAGAAAAAAAAGGGAAAAAAAGAAATTTACATGATAACTTTATTATACATTTAAAAGGAATAGCAGGTTGTACACAATAGATTTGCAGTTTCATTTGCAATTATCTTTTTTATTATACTGTTATGAAAATGTTCACTTTATTCCATAAATTAATACTAAAATAAATAAATTTTAAAAAGAAAAAAAAACAATTAGAATGACTACTCTGTTTTTGATATGCTATATTTTATAGGGAGTGGGCAAAAATAGAAGGGATGTGGGGGCAAAGGGTCCCTTCATTTCTCAGACATGAAAAAAGTTCAACAGCTTCTCTAATAAGTAAAGAACTAGATTCTACATTGGTAATAAGAGAGAGGAACAAATGGGTACTAATGTTCACTTAAGTTGAAAAGTGGTGCTCAGAGGTGTAAAGCTCTCAACCATCATCTGAAAGAAATTAACAATAACCTCCCTGTGTGTGTGTGGAACAGTTCCTAAAATGCAAGAAAGGGACTTGGCAGGATGATCAGACATCTGTTTTCTCTTGCACTGAATAGGGTCACCAACCAACAGATAGCCATTTAGGACCATGTGACTACATGTTGCTCACAGCACGGTGAATCTTCTCTTCAAAGAGGGATTAAAATCCCTGCTTGCCTTCCTTCTTGCCTGTCCATAGAGAAATTATTGTCAAGTTTCCTATCAGATCATCAACTAGACAAATATCAAATGTACCTTTAACTTGTGATAATTTGACAAGATTCAGAAATCCTTAAGAGGTAATCATCTCCCCATATGAGCTTTTCTGTTAATAGTTAGTGTCAATGTCATTTTCAGTTACATGGTTATCATTCAAAGACGAAACCTTTTTTGCTTGTTAACTCACTTTAATTTTTGTATGTAACACAGCTTAAATATTAGTGAGAGGAATAAAAGAAGGCTAAGACTCTTAAGAAAGAAAGGCTGAAATAACGATCTGTGTCATGTTTGCCTTCCCAGTATTGTTCCCTCTTTGATTTCCTGCAGTCAAATTTTAATAGACAGCTAGTTGGGGGTGGGGTTGAGGGTGGGGAGTGAGGGAAGGGGTAGTGATGTTGAAAGAAACATACAGCTTTGGGAATTCTAGAATGTGACCTTTTGGCCACTTTCCATCACTGGCTAAGCTTCTTGGATTAAGATGGGCTATTAGAGGTTATAGATTTTTTTCTCTGTGTTCTTAAAAAGTACAAATCTGCATTAGCTGCTAGCTATCTGCTAAATTCAACAAATTAAATCCTAGGCTTCTGCAAAATTTATTTGGCAAGTTTTACCAAAGTACCTTTCTATTGAAATCTGAACTTCTCTTTCTTTTTTAAAAATATATTTTGATATCTTTTGTTTTTACACCAATGACATTTCTCAATGTACCCCCTTCCCAAAAGGCCATTTCATATAACAAAAAAGAGAAAAAAAGAGTTCAACAAAATCAACATGCCACAAAAGTTTTGACATTATCTGTAGTGTCCCATACCTATATTCCTTCAGCTCTGCAAAGAGGAGGGAGGGGAAGGATTCCAACTATTAGAAATTTCCACAAGGTTTAGAGAAAATGCTTTTCCCCTCTTAATTTGCTTATTTGAATATGAGAACAGATTCTAGTTGATTTAATATCCCTTCTACAAGATATAGATAATGTTTTTTAAGGTATAAACTTTCTAATTCAGTTTTGATTATCTATAGGGCACAATACTAATTCACACATACAATGCTGTATCCCCTGTCATAATTCTCTCCACAATGACTTCCTCTTTCCAATGCTGGAAATAGACATCCCTGCTCTGATTTAAGTAGTTCACAGTCTGATAATGGGGTGGGGGGAGTGAGAAGGAGAAAGAATGAGAAAAAAATGTTTAATTATGTACAAACAAGATGTCTACAGGACAAATTGGAGATAACCAACAGAGGGAAGGCTTTAGCATTAAGGCAGAAAGACTGGGATTTTAGCTGGTGCTGAAAGAACTCAGGGCATCCACAAGGTTGAGATAAGGAGGTAATCGTGAAAGTGAATGGAGTTTAGAGATGGTGTAACTCATTTGAGGCACAGCTAGGAGGCCCGAATCACTGGATAGAATGGTACCTGGGGGGTAAGTTAGGTCGAAAGTAGGAAGCGGTCAGATTATGAAGGACTTTAGAAACCAAACAGGACAAATTACATTTGATTTGAGGATACTTTATAGTTGATTATATATTTGATGTGATAGAGAAAATACTAGCATTTATTGAACATGGGTTGGGAGTGGGGGGAAGGGGAGAAACATATGGTGTGTGTGTGTGTGTGTGTGTGTGTGTGTGTGTGTGTGTATGAGAGAGAGAGAGAGAGAGAGAGAGAGAGAGAGAGACAGAGATGATCAGACCTGTATTTTACAAAGATCAATTTGACAACAGAAGGGAGGATGTATTGTAGTGAAAAGGTATTTGAGGCAGGCAGACTCACTAGCAGGCTACTGCAATAGTTTAGGCATTAGGTGATGGAAGCCTACACCAGCGTTGTGGCAGTGTCAGAGGAGAAAAGGGAGCATGTACTAGAGAGCTTGTAAAGGTAAAATTGCCAGGATTTGGCAACAGATTATATATGAAAGGTAAGAGGGAATGAGGAGCAAAGCATGACACCTCCAAATTTAAGCAACTGGGAAAACAATGGTGCCTAACAGTCTTAGGGAAGTTTTCAAGAAAAGAGGCTTAGGGAGAAAGTCTATGACATCAGGCACGTTGAGTTTAAAATGTCTGAAGGAAGAAGCGAGGTGGCTTGGTAGATAGAGCTCTGGGGCTGCAGTCAGAAAGACCTGAGTTCAAATACAGCCTCAGATAGTTACTGGATATGTGACCCTGGGAAAGTCACTTAATCTCTGTTGGCATTAATCCACCAGAGAAGGAAATGGCAAAGCACTCTAATATCTTTACCAAGAAAACCTGATGGACAGTATTTGTGTGCTGTGGTCCACAGGGTCACAAAGAGTTGGATGCAACTGAACAACAGGACATCCAGTTTGAGATGTCTAACAAGTACATGGAGATATAAGGTTGTAGGTCAGGAGAAAGATTAAGGCTAGATAAGTAGATTTGAGAATCATCTGCATAGAGATGACAACTGGGAGCTGATGAGATCATTGAGACATAATAATCGTGACATAATATGGAGGGAGAGGAGAAGAGAGCCTAGGACACAGTCCTGGGGAAGACCCACAGTTTGTGAGTATGACTTGGATAAAGATTCAACAAAGGAAACTGAAAAGGAGTTGAAAACCCAGAAAAGGTTACTAAGAAAGTTAGACAGGTAGAAGAACCAGGAAACAGTGCCACAAAAACCTAGAAAGAAGAGGGTATCAAGGAGAAGAGGATCATTGATAATGTTAAAGACTTCAAAGAGGTCAAGAAAGAGAATAGAGAAAAAAATATTGGATTTGCAAATTAAGAGATTATTGGTAACTTTAGAGAGAGTAGTTTTGGTTGAATAATGAGATTGGAAGCTAGAATGCAGTCAAGAGAATAAGAAGAAAGGAAGTAGAGGCAGCTATTATAGATGGACTTCTCAAGGAGTTTAGTTACAAAAGGAAGGCAACTAGATAGATAAACAGGTGGGGGGTGGGGGTAGATATGGATATAGTTGTAGGCAGAATGGAAGTAGTCAGTAGACAAAGGGAGATTTAGATAAACCAGACAGTGAGGGTGATAGAAGGGGCAATCTACTAGAGAAGATAGGATGGAATGGGATCACTTTTGGGTAGAGGGGTTTGTCTTGGCAAGAAAGGTTACCTCTTCATCTGAGATGGCAGTAAAGGAAGAGACAGTAGCAGAAGACATTTGAGTGAAGTGAGAGAAGGAGGGGAGAAAAGGGTGTTCTGGGTGGAGGAGGCACAATGGTAGGTTTGAGGAGGGAAAAGTTTAGAAAAAAACACTATGGGATAGTGAATTAATCAGGGATATATAGAAGAATTGCCTAGCTGATGTGAAGGTCAAGTTAAGACTATGAAATCTGTAGTGGATTTTCTCCAACTTTGTTCAACACCATATGAAAAGGAGCAAAGGCAGCATATGGTGATAGTAATCCAAGGCTGTGGCTTGGCAGGATAAGACCAGCGACAGGTTAAGGGTTCAAGAGTCTCAGAGAAGAGGATAGTACAGAGTTTAACTGCTCGATGGAGGGGGTAAGATGGGTAATGGAAGGGAGTATAGCCAGTGCAGGTATGATGGCCTGGGAAAGAACTGAGGAGGTAAGGAATCAGAGATCACAATGAAGATTAAAGAATAAAGTTACAGAGAGAAAGGTAGAAATAACAGATTGTGAACAAATAGGGTAATTTCAGATTCCATGAAAATGGGAGTAGATATGGATGTGGCAAGATCAGCATGACTATCCTTGTGTGTAGCTAAAGTGGGGTGGGAGGGTAGGTCATAAGTAAATTGGGAGATTAGATGTTTGAGAGGGGTGTGATCTCTCTGTACATAGTATGAGGGCAGGAATTAAAGAGGAGAGAAAGATCCTAAGTCAGGCACTGAATTCATTGAGGAAACTGAAGGATTATCCTGGAGGTTGGTAGAGATTAGCTACAAGAATGTTGATTAGATGATGGATATGGACTGAATGGTCTTCAAAAGAAGAAAGGGTACTGAACAATAGTGGTAGAGGATGAGCTTGGTGCTGGAAATAGGGAGAAAGGAGTCTTCCAACTCCCCCCATCTTGACCAGTGAGTAAGGGAGAATAAAGGAAAGTTCAACCAGTGCTGGCAAGGGTAGTCAGAGAGGAGGCTGTGCCTTGGTGGGTAAGGCTGGGGTGGGGGTGGGTGGGAAACGAGTGGGGGGGTAGTCAAGGTCTCAACAAAAGTCAAAAGATGAAAGAAGTAGGAAAGAAAAAGATAAAAGATGAAAAAGTTATTTCCCATGGACCAAGTGTTCCAGAAGGCACAGTGGAAGAGATGGGTAGATTTAAAGTGGTATAATGGAGGGGTTAAATTGAGTGGGATTGGAATAAAGGAACAGGCATCGGGGAATAGAGAACAGAGTTGGAGCAATAAGAGCTTTGATGAGGAAAGTATAATCAGATGGCACTTAGCATTTACTTTGGGTTCAAGGTAGATTATCTACACCTCTAAGATTTGGCCTTAGGATAGAGTCCTCTCAAATCCAGCAAGCAGACCAGTGGAGGGAGCCAAAGGAATGGTATTTTTCTTCTGTCTCTGTAAAGAAGGCCAAACAAGGAGACCACCAGAGGGAACACAATGAAATGGAATTTCTCTCCATCCAGGCAGAAGTAGGTGAAGGTATCTCCAAGCAGTCATGATGAGACCAGGTGAGGAGACTAGCTAACACATGATGGGGGGAGGGGGGGAGAGGGGGGGAGAGGGAGAGAGAGAGAGAGAGAGAGCATGTGCGTGTGTGTGCCCTGAGGGCAGGAAGTTTCCCTGGCAAGCAGGAAGAGGTAAGGCAAAAAGATGGGGAATCACCCCTTAATAGATAAGTACTCAAAAATTAGGAATAGGTTTATGAAAAGTACTAAAAACAAGATGAAAGACTGTTTTGTTAATAAGAGAAATGCAAATTGAAGTAACAGGTTTCACTTCAAATCCAGCCAATGGCAAAGATAATAAAGAGCTTCATCTCAGAATCTACACCTAAAATAGGAAATTCATGGTGATAATTTGTTTCCCTAGGAAATAAGAAAAGACTAAGTCAACTTGACTGATATTCAAATACCTGTGGCTCCAGGGAGTCTAGGTATTTTAACACATACCCTTGCCCAACCCCCAAGCCAGTCTCTTCTAGCCTTTAAAATATCTTTGATATTTTAGTGATGAATGTTTTAGAAATCATTTCCAAAAAACTTCATTTTTATCCAGGCTATGGTGATCTGAGGAGATTTTAATTAGTAAAATCTTGGCAACTGCCAGTCTAGCAATGAACACATAGTATAGTAGCTATACAAAGAGGATGTGGGTAGAAACCAAGTCATTTTACATAATAAGCCTCTTAAATAGGTCTTTGACAGCTCTCATATCAACCCATGGGAAAGAAAGCATTCAAAACACAGTATTGACAAGATGTATGATGTTACTCCTTTCTAAATATTCTTAGAGAACTAATATCTGTAACACTTTCACCAAACAACTCACATTTTGAAAACTAGGTTTTACACAATCACAATAAGATTTAATCTTAGAAGCTATTTTCTCTCAAAAATGCCACCAGGAAAATTGTTCTACTTCATGGGGAAAAAAAGAGTCTACAAAATCTTACTGCTCAGCTCTCAAAGTTTTCATTGTTTCTCAAGTTAAAATAAACATTTTCTTCCCAGAAGTTAAAAATGAAACAAAATGAACATAGCCCAACCCTAGGCTCTAGTTTCCATACTGCCACTTACTTTGTGACTAAAGCATTTAAAAATCGAGAAGGCTACTTTTCTGTAATACCACCCCTACCCTTCCAACACTGCAACACATACATTCTCTCTCTCTCTGTCTCTGCTAGAGTAGTAATCTGTTTTCTTAAGGCCTTCCCAGATAACTTGTCTCTTTATTATGAAGTCCCTGGATTTTGATAAGTTATTCTATTCACCTAATTAATTCAGTGGAGTAGTTCTCCACTGAACGACTGCATAATGTCATGACTATATTTCATCATTTCAATAATGCCCTGCTTTCTACCTTTGAATTCCCCTCCCCTTAATGTTTTTACCATTTTTACCCTGCTCCCTAATGCTGATCAACTACTGAAGGCTGCCTTCCTTCATTCCTGCTCCTAAACTGACAAATAAAAGCATGATCTCATTAGGTCCAACTAGAACTTTAACTTCAAATGGGCTCTCAATGCCTTGTGGTGATATTTCTTTAGTTTTTGCTGTAATTTATTGTTATATAAATTCCCTATAATTTTTACAGCTTCTTTTCTTTCTAAGGAGCTAGATGGTACAGTGGATCAAGTTTTAGCCATGAGACAGGGAGACTGAGTTACAATTTGGCCTCAAACACTTACTCATTATGTGATCCTGGACAATAATTTTGCCTCAGTTTCCTCATCTGTAAAATAGGGATAATAATAAAACCTACTAATAGATTGTTTTGAGGACCAAATGAGAAAATATTTGCAAAGCATTTAGTATAGTACCTGGCACACAGAAAGCACTACATAAATGCTTATTCTACCCCACCCTCCCTCCTTACTCCAATCCCTCAATTCCTCCCCTTCCCTCCCTATCTCTCTCAGCTGGTGATCTCAGTTCTTACTTTACTGAAAAGATGAAGGCTTAGGGGAATTCCTTTGAACTTCCTTCAGATCTCTCAACCCAACTTCTCATTCTTCTCTCTAGTCTCAGAACATTTTGCCTTCTTTCCCTGCCATGACTAAGCCCGGACTCATGATCCCATCCTGTCTCCTCTCCATGACCTTACATTTTATCATTCATCTTCTCTTGTAGAAATATTCAATTTATCTCTCCAACAACTCCTTCCTTTCAGTCTACAAATCTGCTCAATCTCTACTCCAAACCCACTAATAAATCTCTCAGCACATGCAGCTAATCATGGAACAAATTAAAACTTAAAGGAACTTTAGGTATTTAGTCTAACCCTCTTATTTTATTTCTAAATTTATTTCTTCATTTACTTACTTACTTTTAGTTTACGACATTTAGTTCCACAGTCTTTTGAGTTCCAGATTTTCTCCCCTTCCCTCTTCTCCTCTTTCCCCCCACCCCCACCCCAGCAGCATGTAATTCAATACAACTTCTACAGATACCTTCACATTAAACATTAGTCAAGTTTTAAAGGAGTATAACCAATGGAATGAACAATGAGAAACAAGAAACAAAACAAAACAAAAAAGAGAGAGCAAGTAGTTTGCTTCAATCTGCATTCAGACTCTGTAATTCTTTCTCTGAATGTGGATAGCCTTTTAGAGTTGTCTTATAGACTCATTGCTGAGAGGAGTCCAGTCTATCCAAGTTAGTCATCACAAATACGATGTTGTCTGTAAGTATGTACAGTGTTCTCCTGGTTCTGTTCTCTTCACTCAGCATCAGTTTATATATGCCTCTCCATGTTATTATGATGTCTGTTTGCTCCTCATTCCTTATAGCACAATGGTATTCCATTACATTCATATACCACAACTTGGTTAGCCATTTCCCAATTGATGGGCATCCCTGACCCCTCTCATTTTATAGATGGGGAAGCTGAGACCCAGAGGAGACTAGAGATTTGTCCAAAGTTTGAGCTAGCAAGAGGTTGAGGATTCAGGCTCTCTGATTCCAAAAGTCTTCACAAATCTCTTTAATACATCTTGTATCCATGCCCTTCCTTTGCACTCTTACTGCAATCACTCTAGATTTTTTTTTAAAGTATGCACTTCTTTTCAACTTGACAACTGTAATAGCTTTTCTTAGTTATTGTTTTTGTCTTCAGTTTATTTTCTCTCCAATTCTTCTTTCACCCAGCTGCCCAAATAATCTGCTCTGATTACATCAGCTCTCTACTCAAAAATGTCCACTGCCTTCCCATTGCCTACTGAATAAAAGTTTTTAGATTGAAGATCCTTTACAGTTTGAATGCATTTTACCTTGCTGGGCTAATCTCATACAATTCAGCTTCACATAGTCTACATTTTAGCCAACAAAACATATTTTTTCTCTTCTGGTCTCATCCTGCCCTCTTTTCTGTGCCTTTATTCCTTCCTTTCTTCATTTTGGGATGAACTCTGTTCCTGTCTTTCTCTGTTGCAGGTTCTTCTCCCTTTGTTCCATGCCCAACTCAGCTTTCACTTCTTCCATAAAGCTTTCCTGGCAATTCTTTGACTAGGTAAGGATGCTTCAAATCTCACAGCACTTTGAACTTTTAGTACTTACATTCCAGTTAGTATTATAGTTACGTATGTGTATCATTTTCCTTTGGTATACTGTAAGCTCCATAAAAATAAAAGCTGTGTCATAATTCATCTTTAGGTTCCCTGTACCTAGAATTGTGATATAATCTATATGAATGCATTCTTTTAAAATGATTTGTTGAATTGGAAGTAGCAGGAAGAAAGTTAATTTTTCCTTCTACTTCAAGAAGCCAGATAACAAAATAAAACAATGAAAAGTACTTTCTAAATGTAAAGTTTATTTTCAGTTTTGAAAATGTTCTCAAGCAATTATAAAATCGTAAGTGAAATTGTAAGCAGACAAATTTCTATACAACCTCACTGCCAATACAAACTCCAACTACAAAATAAGATACTTCTACTTCAAGAAGCCAGATAACAAAATAAAACAATGAAAAGTACTTTCTAAATGTAAAGTTTATTTTCAGTTTTGAAAATGTTCTCAAGCAATTATAAAATCGTAAGTGAAATTGTAAGCAGACAAATTTCTATACAACCTCACTGCCAATACAAACTCCAACTACAAAATAAGATACTTCTACTTCAAGAAGCCAGATAACAAAATAAAACAATGAAAAGTACTTTCTAAATGTAAAGTTTATTTTCAGTTTTGAAAATGTTCTCAAGCAATTATAAAATCGTAAGTGAAAAAAATCTTTGTAAGCAAACAAATTTCTATATAACCTCACTGCCAATACAAACTCCAACTACAAAATAAGATACTCCAGTATTCTGTATTTGCAATAAAGTATAGGGATGTCAAATAAAACAACAATAAATTTGGGTCATTCTATCAACAATTATTTGCTAAGCATCTTCCTTACACATTTAGTGATAGCCAAGAAATGAATAAACTTATTGGCAAATCATATAGCCTTAAGTAACCATTCCTTATCTGGAAAAAAAAAGAATAATAATGCCATACCTATAGGATAATGCTAGACCTGGGATTGAGTGATCTTGATAGCTTGTAGCTTTGATCAAAACTAGTATTTATAAAGCACTTTAAAATTTGCAGTTATATACATTATTTTATGTGAAACTCATAACCCCAATGAAGTAATTAATTAATACCGATTATTATTATTGCCATATTATAGATAATGAAACTAAGATTTAGAGTGGTTCATCAACCTACCTATGTGAGAGACAAGAGTTCAAATACAATCTTTCTGATTTCAAGGCCAAAATATGCAGGGTGTATCAAAAGTCTTAGTGTAGTTTTAAGCTTTAATAACTTACTGTACTAATGCTTCTCACTGCCATAGATTTAGAATCCATGGTTTTTTGATAAATAATGGATCAGATCAGGACAGAGAATCCGGTCCCTTCTGAAGATGCATGAAATTAAGCCATTATGGTACCATTAGGCACTGAAGTGGTCAGCATTTTAATAGACTACAAGAGGGAATATACATCTCAAAAGGGCTAATTAGGACAAAGGCACTTAAAGAAAAAAATTTTTTTGCTTTGCTTTTAAAGGAACCACAATAACTTTACTTGAAAAAATAATTTTCCTTAGTTGGTCAAGTTCATTTGAGTTCAATCACAGTGCAATATTATAAATAAAACTTGTGTGTGTGTGTATTTGTAAAATTAACTTGACATAAAGCAAGTGAACACTGAAAGGGAATGATGTTGTGTTTTATAGAAAGTATATGTATTCCCGTTCACATTTATTATGCTAAAATGTACATTGAGTATTAAACATATGGTTTCCATTTTGTAGTCCTGGATACATGCTAGGGCATTCTGGGTAGTTCAATCATTTTTCATCTGGAAAACTATGAAGAGCTAAGAAAACTGGGTTGAAACAAAATCCATTTTCTATCATCTAGCACTAAATTTGTATACCTCAAAACTTAGTTAATCAATATGTGTCTTAATAATTCATAAGAAAGGATTTTACAACTTAAATTCACTTTTAGATCTGACTTCATATGCATATAGTACATGTGTCTTTCATTTGTATAAAGAATTTTTCTGTTATTTATTTGAAACTGGGTGGGCTCTGCAAACTATTGTCTTACTGGAGTAGGGTTGAATTTTATTACAACAGTACTCATTTAAAAAACTAACAGACACTTTGTAATTTAAAAGCAAACATTCAGTCACATGAAATGCCGCCAGCAACTCCCTCCTATACCTTGATATGTTTGTAAAACTTCCTGATTCACTGAATATAACTTACAAATTTTTACAAAAAGTTTTTGCTTTGGGGGGGAAATTATTTTAGAGAATATAATTTTCACAGACACAATAGCTACTGGTAGGCATGTGGAGACATGGGACAAAGATAAAGGACAGAATACCAAAAATGCCTTTTAAAATACATAGAGCTGAGATTCAATATTGGTAGTTATTTATCTAACTGTTGTCTATATATGCAATGCATCCTGTTATCTGACTTGTTGGGATGGATGATCGAGAGGGCAGGATACCTATAAAACATAACTTACTTAACACCAGAAAAACTGTTCCTGGTTTATAGCTTACCTTTGCCATCTGGGCTTGAACTCCAGTAGCCTTTAGAGCTGAGACTGCTTTCTGGGCAGCAGCTGGACTATCAAAATCCACAAAACCATAACCTAAAATTAAAAACACACTTAGACTGAGAAAAAGGCATTGAAATGAGAACATACATACATACGTACATGCATGTAAGTGTGTATTGTTCTATAAACCTTCAAGTTCAATATATAAGTATACAGACTTATAAGTGCCAGCTATTTTTATTAACATCAATACTGACACTAAAAAAAGGACAAATGGATGAAGGAAAAAATTCTCAAACTCGTCTATCACCATACTTTCTACAGAAGATAAACAATATAAACAAAAGGCAAAATGAAGAGGCCAAAAGAAGCCAGAAAACAGCTGGTGAGTGAACACTTGCTCTCCTTGCTAAGCTGGGGGAAACAGCAGCTGAGGTCATTGCAGGACCTTCATCACTTCATACCTAATCTCTTGGAATAGCTTTCTTGTTGGTCGTCCTATTAAAGTCTTTGCCCATCTAGTCTATTCTTCCCTTAGTTACCAAAGTGTCCCTGAAGTGCAGGTCTGATCAGATCATCTTCCTATTCAATAAACTCTAGTGGCTATCAGGATCAGGTATTTGGCTTTTACAGTCTTTTATAATCTAGCCCTGCTTCCTGCCTTCCCAGTCTTCTTATACTTCACTTCCTTCTACGAACTCTAATCCTTTCTGCCCCTTGTACACCTCCATCTCTCAACTTGTTATTTTCACTAGTGTCCTCCATTTTCTTCCCTGACTTCCTTCAAGTCTCATTTAAAATCTCACCTTCTGTAAAGTCTTTGCTATTTCCCTTAATGTTTCTGCCTTCCCACCAAGGAATTTACTTTGTACATCACACACACACACACACACACACACACACACACACACACACACACACACACAGAGTTTTCTGCATTTTTTCTACTCCACTAGAATGTAAATATCCATAGGGCAGGGACTGATTTTGTCTTTCTTTGTATTTAGCACTTAGCAGTGCTCAGCACATAACAAGCACTTAATTCAGTCAGCTTGCTGACTGAATGACACTCCAAAGCTTTGTTCTCAAGGAGATAAACTGCTATTAGAGAGACTGGTCTGCCAATCCCATGGAACAAACCAAATAGGTGAAGGATGAATATGAAATAATGAGTATTATGGAGTTGGGTGGTCAAACCACTGAGCTAAACCAGGCTTTGGGAACCTGTAGCCTCAAGGCCATAGCTACATGGGGCCTTCTAGGTCCTTGGGTGTGGTCATTTGAGTTCAAATTTTATAGAACAAATCCTTTTATTAAAGGAATTTGTTCTGTGGAAGTTTGAATTTAGTCAAAAGGCCACACTTGAGGCCCTAGAGGGCCACATGTGGCCTTGAAGCCACAGGTTCCTCACCCCTGAGCTAAACCATCAATTTGCATATCTTGTACTGCATATGGACCAACATATTCTGAAGGAGATTCAAATCTATTACAGAGCCCGAATTACAGAACACTAAAGGTAGGAACAAGGGGTCCTGTGCTTTCTAGGATCCAAAGATTCAGAGTTGGGCTCTACATTTAAGAGAATTTTCTCAGTATGTCTTGTTTGCCTTTTTCATGAGACTATATGCAAAAAATCCCACCATTTTAGCATTATACTATGCAATTGGCATAGAGAATGACTTCAACTTCACTGGGAAAATGAAACATCAACTATTTACTGACCCAAGAAATCTAACCAGAACTCCCTGGCTCCTTCCACCTGTTTTGGAGTCAAGTTGGGGAAA
Source organism: Gymnobelideus leadbeateri (assembly GCA_011680675.1). Classification (NCBI taxonomy): domain Eukaryota; kingdom Metazoa; phylum Chordata; class Mammalia; order Diprotodontia; family Petauridae; genus Gymnobelideus; species Gymnobelideus leadbeateri. The sequence goes on along the minus strand of WOXC01012357.1, from coordinate 288,454 downwards.
TTGATACCCCTTCCCTGCAATGACTCCCTGCTCCGTTATCCCAGAACCCAAGACAGCAGGGACCAATTCATCTGGTTCTTCCTCTATATTATAACAGGTAAACTCTTAGCTCCTACTCTCATTATCTCTCTGAGTCAGAATTGACTACTTCAAGTTAAAACCTACTGCCTTCCCTCCATCCAGTCTCCCATTCTTCAAAGCTCTCATTCTTAACCATTTTAGACCAAGTACCCCATCTTTCAAATCCTTTGTTTCTATTCCCAACTCTATTGTGACACAGTTCTTCTTTATATTGAAGAATGACATAAAATTAGAGATCTATCAGATGGTAAAGAAGTCTCTGTGATGATTTTTCAGATGCAGAAATGGTAGAAAATCTTCTCCCAGTCTAACATGCCTCTCCTCACTTCTTTCCCTTCCTGATTTTGATCTTCTGGTTGATTACTTCAGCTACACTCTAGCTTCTCCTTTCAAATCATTCTCCCCTTGTAGTACTGCCACTTTGTCACTCTCAATTTCAGGTTACTTTCACTTGTTTTCAAAGCTCTGACTCTCCTGCTGCTGAAGACTGGGCAGAAGAATAATTCAGCTGACTGGGTCTGATATAAATAAATGTATATTACCTAATTTCAACTCAGTCCTCACTAAAACATAATAATCCCTTTATTCTTCCTCACTGGCTCATTGCATTCTCCTTATAATCAGTCTCTCACACCATCCTCACATCCTTACACTGCCATCTTTTCCTTCTCAGCAGAAGAGCTCAATTTTTATTTTAATAAGGGAAAAAAAGTTATTCATTATGACCTCCAATTTCTCTTAAGCTCTCAATATGTTAAAATCTGTCCACATCACCCCCACTGTCACCTCCTTTGTTCCTGTCTCTTAAAAAAGAGTAGCCTTCCCTTATGCAAAGGCCATTTTTTTCTATCTTTGCTCTTATTAGGCTCTCCCCATCTTCAAAACCAACTCCTGAAGAAGCTTGCCTTGCCCCAGATTTTTTCTCTCTTGCCTTCATCTTCAACATGTTCTTGTTGGTTCCTTCTCTATTATCTAAGAATGTCCATATTGCCTCTATCCTTAAAAACAAAGCAAACAACAACAAAAACCCTTCCTTTGAAGCTGCAATCTACTCAAGTTACCATCTAATATCACTTCTCCCCTTTTCCAGCTAAATTTGTAGAAAGGATCCTTTGCACTTTTCTCCATTTCCTTGCCTCCTACTATTCTTTACTTAACCCCTTGCAATTTATCTCCAAGGTTATGAGAAATGGGACTCAGAGAGATTACAATTTTCCCAAGATCACACAGTTAGTAAGTGGTACAGCTGGGACTCAAAATCAGGCCTTCTTACTTCAAGTCTCATATTCTTTCCACTATATCTCATCCCCCTTGGCATCAATTGCTCTTGGTTCTCTATAAGAAGATATTTACAGTCTTTCAAAGTCCTACTTAAAAACTCACTTGCTGCATGAAGCTGGTTTCAAATAAACAGAACTTTATCCTGTTAATCCGAAACACTTACCACCACCTTGATCCTCCAGGACTGTGACTATTTTTGTACACTTCTATATATAATTATTTGACATGTAAATGGATGATGGTTGTTTCCTCTATTAAATTCCTACCCTAAAGCCTCATTACGAGTTCTTAAAGGTTGTGCCAAGTCTTGTAGAACTTATCACATTAGAAAAGTATGACATATTGGTCCAGGGACAGAATTTGTTGGGAGTATGAAGAATAAGTCTATTTAAGTTCAGAAAGACTCATCATCAGAGGTCTCATTTCAGTTCAATAAGCATTTATTATGTAATGTAAAATGCTATGGTTGGGAAAGATTCAAAGACTAGTTTGACAGTCTCTCTCCTCTTAGAACTTATAGTGGACAATACACATCCTCTCTCCTTCCACCACATCCTCACCCCTGCCAAGGCACACATCACACCTCACCATAATACATATGTCCATATTAGAGAAGTGAAAGGCAGCTGTGTATTACAATCAATAGATAGCTGGCATTGGAGTCAGAAGGATCTGGCTTCATAGTGAGTATGTGTGTATATCACCTGGAATTCCTTATCTAAATGAAATCAAAGAATCAATAAATAAACATATACATAGAAGGTACAGAAAAGGACTATATAAAGTACTATAGGGTATTGGGGGTGAGAGCAGATTTTCACTAGGAAGAACAGGTAAGACTTTTAAGAGAAGATAGTATTTTAGTTGGTTTTTAAAGGATGGGTAGGAATTCTGTTCATATGTGAAGAGGTAGAGGCAAGCTATTCCCAGTATAAGATACAATATAAGCAATGGCAGGAGAGAAGTCCACTTTGGCTGGAGGCAAGATTATGTTGAGTGGTAGAATAAGAAGAACAAAAATGGAGAGGTGCTTGAATGCCAGACAGAGTTTTAACTTCCCTGGGTAGGATACAGAAAGCCATGGAAAAGTTCTGACATGACTATACATAAGGAAGATTAGTCTTACTACCAAATAATGATTTTTTTTTGGCCAGGGTAAATCATAAAGACAGTTATTCAGGTGTCAAGGGGTTGCAATTTGTATCGGTGGAAGGAGATGCCACTGAAACTATAAGATCCCTAAAGTATTGAAGCATTGCAGCTTATGTGCTATGTCTTGTCTCCTCATTTGAATTATGAGTTCCTCAGAGGCAAAAAAAGTGATTTTCATAAAATATCATCTTATATACCTGTAGATTATATGAAAAGAAATCCTAGTTTGTGATAATGATAACATCACAAAAACTAGGCTTATAAGGAGAAGTATATGTCAACAATAAACAGTTTGTGGGGATGCAAAAACATGATGTCTTCATATAATGATACTTTCTGAATGAAATATTTTAATGAAAGGACATATTAAATATAGCTTGAGAGAAATAAGCAATGAAACAACCTTGAACCTGAGGAACTAAGATGAATACTAATGTAAATAATTTGAGAACATTATAAGTGAACTCCCCCAGTGTTCTAGATTGAAAAATCAAACACTTTGGGGTATTAAATCAGAAATCTCTCACGAACACTAATAAGTAATACTGATCACAGAGAATGAATTTTAAGGTCAATGGACTTGAAGTTAGATCTAAATCGATGTTCTGTAGTAACAATGTCTTATCTGATTTATTATCTTAAGAATGTAACCAACATCTTCATCATTCTTTTCATTTGTTTAGAATGTCACCCTGGTATTGACCCATGTTCAAGCTCTATCACATTCTCTCTTTATTAAAAATAAATGTTTTGTGCAAAACATGAGTTATAAGTAATTCTTGTATTTGTGGGCCAACTTCTAGTTAATCTTTTCCTTTCTCCAGCCCAGTCAATTTTCTATTACTATTAATCAACTGATAAACATTTATTAAGTGCCTACTATGTGCCAGGCTTGAGAATACAAAGACAAAACCAAAACACTCCATGCCCTCAAGGAGACTACGTTATAATAGGGGAGACAACATGCCCATATAGGTATATACAACATACAGATAAAGCAGATCCAAAGTAACATTGGGGAGGAAGGAACTGGCAAATGGGAAAGGGGGGAATCCGGAAAAGGCATCATGCAGACAGTGGCATTTGGACTAAATATTGAAAAAAAAACATCCTAGAGATTCTAAGAAAGGGAGGAAAAAGAGAACATTCTAGGAATGGAAGGACAGCAAGTTCAAAGGAATAGTTGGAAGATGGAATGGTGTGTCAGGGAAGAGCAGTTGTTGTTTGTCCATTTTTGAAGAGGACCAATGACATCACAGGTAATGCCATGACTTGTGAACTGAATTTATGTGAGGCAGAGATGCACAAGGTCATCAGGTGAACCATAAAATTCTAGTGGCAGGACAAAAGTCAAGAAGGATGGTGATGGCTCAGGGTGCAGTAGATATAGTGCTCTACAGTGCCTCCTTCAGTCACCTTCACCGCAACTGGAACAAATTGTTCTCATTCACTCATTCTAGGGGAAATCATCACATGCTTGGGGTAGATACCTCCATAACTCACTGATGGCTTTGAGGCCTCTTGGTTACTCTCAATCTGGCTTATCCTGTCTGCCAAGATGGTTTATCAGGGTGGCCTCCATACGTGCTACAGTTTCTTAGAGCCATAGGTGAAAGCAGGGGATAAGTAGACACAAAGGTGGACCCTGAAAAAGGCTGAGGAAGCCCTCAGACCAGAGGTGCTAGTCCTCCTGAATACCACATACATCCTGGAAAGACTGGTACACTAAAATGGATGGACCTTGAAGTGCATGGAGGGAAGTAATGCATAAAAAGGCTGAAAACATAGGATGGGAGCCAGGCTAAAAAGAGCTTTTGATCACTGAGTTAATATTCAGCCACTAGAGTTCTTAGTAAATAGAGGGGCCAAGAGGATAATATGGTAAGACCTGGGCTAAAGGAAAATTACTTTGATAGCTGTGTGGATTAGAGATTGGAGTAGAGAAAGATCTGAAGCAAGGAAACCAATAAGGAGGCTATTGCAATAGTCCAGGCATGAGCTAATTAGGACCTGAACTAGATGATGACTATATAAGCTGAAAGGGACATATCCAAGAAATGTTGTAGGAGTAGAAACAACAAGATAGGGCATGTAGAGTAAGAATAAGAAGTCAAGGACAACACAGAGGTGTCAAACTTGCATGATTGGAAGAATGGTGTAACCTTATGGGAAATAGGAAAGAAAAAAAAACAAAGTATGAAAAGATAGTGATTCTGATTATGGATATGGATATGTTGAGTTTTAGATGCCTACAGAACATACTAACTAAAATGTCCAAATAGGCAGTTAGTGATGCAGGAATGGTCTTGGAAAGAGACACTAGGGCTGGATGTAGAGATTTAAGAATCATCTACATAAAAGGAGTGGTGGTCAAGTACCTGCTTAGTTATTAATTTCAAGGCAAAGATATATCAACCTTGCATGAAAAATGGAGGTAGCGGGAGAGGGAAAGAGTGGGCATGAATAGACAGGGAGAAAGAGACAGATAAAGGGAGATGCTCTCTTCTGCACATGCATCTTGAGTATGAGGGAAGGTTTACTAAGGCCTGTCAAATGTGACTACCCTTATCTATTTCTGGTGATTTGTGGGATGGGAATAGAGAATAATACACCAAAAGGAACTTGCTAGGGACTATGATATTTTGGGCAAGAAACGAAAAACTTAGAGGTAGAGATGATATTTTCATCATAACTAGAAAGTGAATAGAAGGTTAATAAGAAGATAGTGTCTGAGAATGGGATTTGGATGTCTGGATCATGACTTTAAAAGGAATATTAGGCTTTTGGCCAAGGGTGGAGTTCACTGAACAAGAGGGTTTTAAACAAAAAAGGGAGGGAGAGAGAAAAAAAAAACAATACTATCCACATATCTGCCAAGCCAAATACCACAAAAAGAAGCAGTAACAACACTGGAAGAAAAGCATTTCACTGGAGATATCCAAGGTAAGAATCAGCAGCAAAATCTAAAATCCAAGGTTTTAAAAGCCTATGAACTTCAGTGGCCAAATTGAAATAAAACCACAGAAAAGGTATGTGTGCATGTATGCATATACCCATGCATATTCACATACATACACACATATGTTTGTATGTATCTAGTTATATGTATACATGTGTGTACTTATATACATACATTTATACATACATATGTATGCATGCCATTTTAGTGACACTGATCTTTGAAAGTTAGTGAGACAACATTACAAGTGCTGGTAAAGAAAAAATGAGTTCTTGGATTTTTTTTTATTTTTACAGGGAGAGAAAAAAGTTAGGGAATTCTAGTGAGCTTAATTTTTAAATTTGGCAAAATTATATAAGATATTAAACTGGAAGGGACCACAAAGACGCTGTATGATAAAGTGATACTCAGAATCCAAAGTAAAAGCAATAGACTGAATCTAAGTGGATGAATTTAAATGGGACATATATAAAGTTCTACTTTTGTGTTAAAAAGAAAAAGTTTAACAAGTAAAAGATTATTGCATAGTTAAAGAACACTGTGTCTTTGGAAAAAAAAAAGGTCCAAGTCAACAATGTGACATCACAATCAAAAAAGCATTCTAGGATGTATTAGGAAAGGCAAATGCCCAGGTCAAGGGAGGTGACAGTTCTGCTTTATTCTGGCCTAGGTAGACTACATCTGAAACTTTCTGTTCTGTTTTATGAAGGACATTGACAAACTAAAATGCAATGAGGATGTCGAAGAAAGACCATGCCACATGTGGACGGGATAAAGAAACCGAGGACATTTCAGAATGCACAGAACTTCATAAGGGCACAGAGTTGGAAAGAGTCTTAGAAAATGTCTTTTACAATTTGAATCTAAACAAGAATCTTTTCTACAAGTTGCCACACAAAAACCCAGCCAATGTTTGCTTGAAGATCTCTAGTGAAGTCTTAGGACTAATTAATTTTCCACCCAAGCCCCTCATTACTTCTGACCTTCACTATTATTCCATACAGTACCACCATCTTTGCAATCATCCAGGCTTCACAACCTTGGTGTAATAGACTCCTCAATCATGCTCACCACATGAGTCATTTTTTTTTTTTTTGCCAAGTCTCATTATTTCTACACTCATAAGATCTCTTCTATAAATCTCTCTACTCACATGGTCACTACCCTGTGGCCATCATCACTGCACTTCATGATTCTTGCAACAGCTTTCTAATTTGTCCCTTTTGTATTTCCCCTCTCCACCCTCCACTCAACAGTCAAAGTGATCTTCTTAAAGCACAGGTCTGACCTCATCCTAGAGTGGGCAGCTAGACCACAGTGAAGGGACCACTGGACCTGGAATCAGAATTATTTGAGTTAAAATCTGGTCTTATAAAGTTACTAGTTGTGTGAACCTGGGAAAGCCACTGAAGTGCTGTTTGCCTCAATTTTCTCAACTGTAAAATGTTGATAATAGGAGCATCTACCTCTCAGAATTGTTATGGATTGCATATCCAGAGTGCCTGGTACATAGTGGCCATTTAATAAATGTTTATTTCTTTTTTCTTTCCCCCTCTCCCTGCCACATGTACTTAATAAACTCTAGTTGTTCCTTATTAATTTCAGGATCAAATATAAATTTTTCTGTTAGTCATTTAAAGCCTTTTACAGCTAGGTCCCTCCCAATCTTTCCAGTCTCCTTATATTTTATTCAACTCCATATTCTCTATGTCAGGAGTGTGGAACCTGGGGCCTTGAGGCCACATGTGGCCCTCTAGGTCCTCAAGTGTGGCCCTTTGGCTAAAGTCAAACTTCAAAGAACAAATCCCCGGAATAAAAGGCTTTTTTGGTAAAACTTAGATTCAGTCAATAGGCTACACCCAAAGACCTTGAAGGTCACATATGGCTTTGAGGTCACGGGTTCCCCACCCCTGCTCTATGTTATAGCTGTGCTGGCCTATTAGCTGTCCCTCACACAAAGACTGTATCTCTTGACTTTGTATGAGCTATTTCTCAGGCCTAGAAAGCTCTTCCCTTTCACCTCAACCTTTGAACTTCCCTGACTTCCTTCAGAACTTAGCTCCAAACCCATCTCCTGCAGGTGACCTCACCTGGTCCCCCCCCCTCGATTCCACCCTCTACTCCTGTTCTTCCAGGATCTGCCTTTCCCCCAATATTACCTTTCATCTAATCTTGTTTTTACCTAAGTTATTTATGCTTTTTTTCTACCATTAAATTGTGAGCTCCTTGAGGTCAGGGATGGTATATTGACCTTTCTTTGCATCCTCAGTGCTTAGCACAGATTCTGGCACCTAGTAAAATTCTTACTAAATTATTGTGGACTAACATTCCAATCCCATATTCTTATGCTTTTCCACCAAATCATGTGTTCAGGGATTCCAAAGAATAGATCTGGAAGGGGGAGAAAATAGATAACACATTGCCACCCACTCATCACCATCTTGAAACCCACCAAAAGGAGCAAATACCTCTAACATGTAAGAGGTGAGATATTTCTTAGATGAAAAGGAAAAATGAGAATTGACCTGGGAGAAGGCTGCCATATCATCACCCTAACCTGGAAACAGATTTGAAGGATTTTTCTTCCCTTTCCAGTCTGCTGCTAAGAATATCTTTTAATAAATCTCTTTTGAACTCATAATTATCTAGTGTAAATGCTGAGTAATATAATAAAGTAATCATTCATTTGGGGAGACATTTGTCACCAAATGAAGCAAATGAAATGGGTAGGAGTAACTGATTGTGTCTATTTGAAAGCTTCTTGAACTTACAAAAAAATCCCTCGTTCCAAATGCTATAATAAATGACCATAATTTATAGAGCCATGATTTCACTGATAGAGGAGATACCCCGACCCCTTGCCCCCAGGTCTTCCTAGCTTCAGGGTTAGCTCTCCATCCACTACACAGTGCTATTACTGTTTTTTAAATTATATATAAACACCTAGAATAAATGGTCCCTAGTAATCAGCTTTATATGTCTTTCTAAAATTCTAAAATTTGACTCTTGTTCCATCAAAAATTTCTTTAATAAGATACAGGGATTATATATGGGCTTGCAGACTTTTATAAAATCTTTCTTTAATTTTAAGAACTTTGAAGAAGAACTATGACTCCTACTCCGATTTCAGTGTAAAGAAAATGCCAGCCTTCTTAGAAGAGGCCTCACCCTGGAATGCCTTTAAACCTCCCCTGTTTTTAGATTGTTATAAGCTTTTGCTTAACCCATATCTAAAATGCTCTGGCTTATAGAAAAGAGCCTTGCTTTTCTTGACTATTACGATCAACTTTATTCCCATTCATGGGAGCAGAGGTTATACTGAAAAGTCAATTGAATTCATTCTTCCCTTTTCCTAGAAATCATGCTCCCTATTGTTAAAATGCCTGGAACAGAAAGCATGAGTGTAAGCTCCTAGGCCCCTCCCCTTCTAGTCTTCCACTTAAATTACTCATGAAACTAGATGAGATCATCCTAATTACACTGAATACTGAAGGTCAGTGCACTAAATTAATGCATCAGGGTATTTCAAAGAAGTCTATGACCTCCCCCTTCCCTATTATAATCTGGTCAGTGAAAATGATTCTCCCCTCCTTACCTCCAATATATTCAATAGACATACAGCAAAGAACAATTGGGAGTACTGAAACATGTAATTAAGTACAGCTTAAAACTACTCTGTTCTAATTAATAGAGCCAATTTGCACAATATGTAATCTTTTCAGTTTCCTAGTATGGCAGAATGGTCTTCAGTAAGCAGCTCTAATCTTCTCAAGCACAGGGGAAAAAAAGCTGTTTTCTAACTCTATTTTCCTTTTAAAAGCAAGGGCTAAATGCCAACCAGTGTTTGGCATGTTAACTTCACTGGAGTCAAATCTGAAGTTCTGGCAAAGGGCTTGCTGCTGTTGGGCAGCCAGCCAACTCCACTAGGGACAAACGTAACCAATATGTTGATATTGTGCAAGAGAGAAACTTGGAAATAAATAAGGATTGGGGTCCTCTCCCACAAAACAGAGGTGATTTTGAAACTAAAGCTCAACCTTAAATCCCATCATTTCAATCAGTCATGAGGCTCTGTTTTAGAAAATGATCAGTGAAAACATACCTTTGCATTTATTGGTTGTTTTGTCCAAAATTGCCTTTGTGGAGACGATTTTTCCATATCTGAAACAAAAAGGGGAGAAAGTCAATTATATTCATGGAACCCTTTACAAACAACAAATCTCACTGAGAAAATTTTTTTTCATCAATTTGGAGCATCTGTTTGCTTATGTTACAAAGTCATGTACAAAACAGGTTTTCCTCAGGGGTAGAATTTGAGCTCAATAATTTAGAAAATCATGGCAAGACCCACAAGAAATAATGAAGAATGAATTGAGCAGAACCAAGAGAACATTGTATACAGTAACAGCAATATTGTTTTAAGAATGACTGAGTGAATAAGTCATTTTGACTATTACAATACCTAAATTAAGTATAAAGGACATATGAAGAATGTTATCTGCATCCAGAGAAAGAACTGATAAACAGATGCATAGAATAATTTTGCATATATATACATACAGATAACATATACACACATATACACATATACCTATTTGGGTCTAACAGTAGCCATCTCTAGGGCAGGGGAGGAGGAGAGGGTAATAAAAAGAAATTTACATGAAAAACTTTATTATATATTTAAAAAGAATAGCAAGTTGTACATAATGGATTTATACTTTCATGGGCAACCATCTCTTTTATTATAATATATTATGAAAATGCTTTATTTCATAAATTAAAAAAAAATCAAAACCAAAGTTGGGGTGTGGTGGCATAGCAATCCTTGCTGCTAGAGAGGCTGAAGGCTGGTAGATTGCTTGAGTTTGGGTGTTCTGAGGTTCAGTAGGGCTAAATCTCATCCAGGGTCTGTCTGGTATTAGTATGATAAACCCCCAGAAGTAGGGAGCTGTCATGTTACTTAAGAAGGGGAAAACTAGGTCAGAAATAGAGCAGGTCAAAACTTCACTCCTGATCAGGTCCTGAACTTCCATCCTGGGTCACATAGAATGTATGTCCCAGTCTCAAAAGAAAATAAATCAGAGCTAAAATGAAACAAAATATGTTGGCTTCAAATTTGACTCTCCAGTTTCTATTCTTAAATTTAGGTTTGAAGGACAGGATGTTTTACATGCCAGTCCTGGGAGAAGAGCATGGCATATAAAGGGAATATAAGCCTTTTCAATATATTTTGTTCTAATGGTGCTGTCAAATCATATAACCACATCTGAAGACAGGGCTGTACAACTCTCTAGGGAACTGAACACTCTCCATCTAGCTATTATGAAAAGGGGCCCCCTAAAATATATTCATTTCATTGCTATAGTAGCTCATGAGTCCAATGTATAGATCAAAGTGTAGGAGTAAAGATAAGAGATTAATCACTTATTTATTTTTGATGTCTCACATACAGACAAAACTAAAATATTCCTAAATACTTAAGGAAAACCTGATTTTCTCAGACACACCTCCAAGCAGATCATTTAAAACAGATATTTCACATATACAGAACAGAAAGAATGGGTAGCAGAATGTGTTGCAGATTCTTAATGTAATCAATAATGCAAACAGACCAGTGGGGAATCATTCATTTCCCCAGTTCAATGAAAAGTGTTCAAATTCCTCGGTGTGTCATTTTAAAAAACAAACCAGGTTTTTTTTTTTAAGTTAAAATTCAAAAATTAAATCAATTAAATTAAAAATTTTAAGAATTGAATAAAATCTCACCCAATTACTCCAAAGGACGAGTTCAATTTAGAGAATAAATGCTATTACTGTGTGGTCTTTACAGAATGAGGAAATCCAGACTGGTAATAGAGAAGAGGAAGAGGAGGAGGTGGAGGAGGAGGAAGAGGAGGAGGAAGAGGAGGAGGGGGAGGGGGAGAAGAAGAAGAAGAAGAAGAAGAAGAAGAAGAAGAAGAAGAAGAAGAAGAAGAAGAAAAAGAAGAAGAAGAAGAGAAGAAGAAGAAGAAGAAAAAGAAGAAGAAAAGAAGAAGAAGAAGAAGAAGAAGAAGAAGAAGAAGAAGAAGAAGAAGAAGAAGAAGAAGAAGAAGAAAAGAAGAAGAAGAAGAACTGGGATCAGTAAATCCAATGCCTTAATTTTACAGATAAAGAATTAGTGGAAGTATGGGCAACACCCTAGTATCTACATTAAGTTTTAAATAAAAATATATATAAAGATATACATTTGACAGCATTAAACAAAAAAAAAGAAAAGCATTTTCAAGTCTGAAATACAATTGATGTGGGACTCATCCCAGGTAACTGACTGATGTGGTACAAAAAGTATTAGACTTAGAAAATAGAAGAGATCTGGCCTCAAAATTGAACTCTTAGTAAACAATCTTTAGGGACAGGTTGAGTCACTTGATCTTTCTGGCCTTCAGGTACCTCATCTGTAAAATGGGGAAAATAATAATTGTGCTACCTACCTCACTTGGGTTATGAGGCTCAAATGAGACAACCACCAAAGGCTGTATAAATGTATCATTATTTTTATTCGTATCTCTGGGCCCTAGTGGAGATAGAGGGATAAGGGTGAGGGAAGGGGAACCGTATAATTTCTAAGGTCTTTTTATCTCTACTTTTCTATTTACTAGCCCCCAACATTTTAATCATTCCTTATATATTGTGTTCTTATGATTTATTTTGAGACCTGGGGAAACGGAATAGGTGCTGAACCATTCCTACTTGTGCAGGATGTTCAATAACTTTAATTTTTATAAATGTTAAGAGATTGTACGAATGAATGAAAAATGAACAATATTTTGCTAAGAAATGGCTTCTTTGACCTATCAATAATTACTTCCCTTTCCTGCCTCTTATTTTATTTCTGTGTTGGCATATAATCATGATTACATATGAAAATGAAATTAATATGAGAATTAGATAATAATTCAAGAGGCAGTAATATATAATCTCCAAATTCTTTTGGAAATTCCATAGATTCATAAAAATATCACTACATATACTACTATACAAAATAATTTAAAAGAATAAAACCTGAAAAGAAAAATTCACTTGAACACACATCACCAATACCACAAAGTTTCAGTCAAGTCTCTAGAACCTGTAGGTAGCTTATTTGGATTGCAAATATATATGCACTATTTGGATGCCAATATAACTGTATCAGTTATACTACCCAACTGGTTTGGCCCATGCTTCACTCCTAAGTCAGATATATTTCTGATGGGGAATAGGGAAGAAGCATCATTCTCTGACAGCAAGCATTTATGAAGCATCAATTATGTGCCAGGCACTGTGATGTTCACTAATCTGAATGACAAAGGCAAACACCAAACATTTCAACAACCAGGTCTTAGACCATTTTGGTTTTTCCACAGTACCTGTCCACAACAGCAGAGACCATCAGAGTAGAGGGGGATCTCAGAATACATCTGCTTTAATTCCCATATAAAGGTATGACAATTCTGAAAAGTGATCATTTGGCTTCTATTGAAGACGTATTTGAAACAAATTTTCACTGTACTTAGTCAAACCGAAGCCATGTTTTGTCAGTAGTTCTGTGGCCAATTCAATTATTATTGAATAATAATTGCTCATTGATCATAACATAAGCATTATACAAACTGAATATAAATTTAACTAAAACTTGGTCCTCTTATAATCAAGTCCTTTGTCCTAATTCTTATCCGATTTGTAGAATGGAATGTTAGTTAAACCTGTCCGACTTGATTCAGATGTTGAGACTAAAAAGCAATAAATGTGAACGAAGGGTGTTATTTATTCTGTACTTAACTATGAAGGGAAAGCTCTGTTATCTGTTTTAAATATTTTTATCATTTACTTGTTTATTCACATAGTAAACACTTAAGATCTTTTCCTTAAAGGTAAAATGAGCAGGTTTCATATGTTTATAATCTTTGGTTCCATTTTGCTTAAGATTTTCTAGGACTGTCTCTAAAAATAATTATGACAACATGAAGGATCTTGTTCCATTCTTTGGCAGAGGTTGAAGTAGATAGGGTCATGGTACATGGTTGGAGAAGAGTCTTTTTCATTTGCATGGAGAATGTTTTACCCCAAAACAAAAGAGTAAGGGGAAAGCAACTACAATTAACCCACCTATGGTCCATTCTTTCCTTTTACTCCAAACTCTTCATATGCCCCATTATGTGCTATTTTACAAATGTGTGTGTCCATATGCACATATAAACACATTCAAACTCCTCTAACCCCCAGGCACAAACATCAAATTTACTACTTACATTTTATCTAATAGTTCAAAACAATAAAACCAAGACAAAAAGGATTTATGATGTATCAATGGTGTGAAAGCTTGTATTCAAAATCAACTATCACTGCAACTGCAGGTATCTCAATTCTGGAAACACAATCCTACTATTCAATTCTTTCAGGGCACCAATTAAAGTAATTTCTTGAGAATTCCCTCCATGTTTCTTTGAATATAAGGATTAACTCTGTTCTCTTAGGAAACAAGTTCTTTTAGTATTTTTTCTCTGATCTCTCTTTAGCCATCACAGTTAATAGTCCTTCTAGAACACAAGTAAAACTCTTAAGTGGCCTGGGGGCTCCTTATAGAATGACAGTTACAGTAACAGTACTTATAATGTCTGTGGTTATGGCAGATGGTTTTTAAGATACAAGCCAAAAAGAAAAGCCACTGCCCCCTATGAACTTACATTCAACCCCCAATTAAATCAAGTGGTCCATTGACCTTTCCTTTGTTCTGATTCTTCTTGACAACGCTTTGTGAAATTCCCTCCTTCCTTTGCTTCCATGACCACGGTTCTTGGTTCTTAATTCTTCATCAGTAAGGGCCTGTGGGGCCCTACCATTCCTCTGAATGCAGAGTGGGGACCTCTCCTCCCAAAATCTCCATTTAAGGAGGAAACCAGGGTCAAGTATTTCTTCATTGCCCACCTGGCTACACTCCCTGGGACTTCTCCATCATGCCTCCCTTCTGGGTATTTTCTCCCCTTCCCCTATGCCTTTGCATTTTTCTTCCTTTTATATGTTATTTCCTCACATTCAATTTTAAGTTCCTTAAGGGCAGGGACTATCTTTTGCCTTTCTTTGTATCTTCAATTTTTATCATAGTGTTTGGAATATATTAGGCATCAGACAAATGTTTATGGGCCAATTGACTTTCAACTTTCTATTTTAGTCCTTCTATTTCTAGGTTTTCTGGCCTCCTAACCCTCCAAGGCTCTGTCTTGGTCTCTCTTCTTTCTAGGTTCTTTCTTTGATCATGGCTTTCAGGTAGTCCAATAATTTTTAAGTTATCTCTCCTGGATCTATTTTCCAGGTCAGTGGTTTTTCCCATGAGATATTTCACATTGCCTTCTATTCTTTCATTTGTTTGGATCTGTTTAATAGTATCTTGATTTCTCATAAAGTCACTAGCTTCCATTTGCTCCAGTCTAACTCTGAAGGAATGAATCTCCTCAGTGAGCTTTTGAGATTCTTTTTCCATCTGGCAAATTCGACTTTTTAAGGCATTCTTCTCCTCATTGCTTTTCTGAGCCTCTTTTGCCATTTGAGTTAGTCTATTTTTTAAGGTGTTATTTTCCTCAGTCAGGCTGTTGACTGTCATTTCATACTTTTCTTGCATCTTTTTCATTTCTCTTCCCAAATTTTCCCCCACTTCTCTTATCTGCTTCTTAAGGTCCTCTATGGCCTGTAGCCAGCTTGTATTTTCATTTGGGGCTTTTGGTGCAGGAGTTCTGACCTCATAGTCCTCCTCCATGCTTTGAGCCTCTTTGCCCCTAAAATAGGAGTCCAATGTTGAACTTTTCTGTTTATTTTGTTTCATTTGCCTAGGCATATTGCCACTTAATTACTTGATTTTGGGGCTTGTTGCCACAGTAGGACTCTGCCACCAGACAGGGGAGCTTCCGCCCAAACGTGGGGTCTTCACAACTTCCGCCAGTTGGGTGGCCTCTGTAAAGACTCCACCCACTCTGGCAAGTTGGATACCCACCCCAAACTTCCCCCCAGACCACAATCCAGATCCAGGCAGTTTAAAGCAAAAGCAATTAACCCCCAGACTGATTGCTGGATCTTCCTACAGTTTGCAGACCAGGAGCTAGAGCCACTACTGACGCTGCAAAATGGCTTCTGTGCAGCTGTTTCTTCAGCAGCTTTTTGCCCCCAGGGGAGGAAGCCACGTGTTCCCCAAATACTGGTCCCAAAGTCCATAGGGCACTAACCTCTCACTTTGTCCTAGGCATATCTGTGCTGATCATTCTGGAATTGCCACAATTGCTGGTGTTCTGGGGTTCCACCAGCAGGCTGAAGGTCCGGCCGCCCTGGGGCTAAAACCGCTGACCTGGGCTCGGCTCTGCGGGCTGCGCTGTCGGTTCCCAGCATGCTGTGCTGCCTGCTCTCAGAGCGCTGTGCTGGCGGCTCCCTGCAGGGCTGCTGGGCTGTCCTCAGCAGGAGGTTAGCTTCTCTGTGCCGTTCTGTGGGTGCTGTGGCTCCAGAAGTTGTTCGGAGCTCTCTTTCACATTGTTTGAAATTTGTGTGGGGCAGAGCACATTGGAAATGCTCTTTCTACTCCGCCATCTTGGCTCCACCCCCTTGGTCTCTCTTCTTTCAAAGGTGCTCTCCTCTCAAAGGGAACTCATACATTTAACTCTCACTCATTCTAGGCTGATGAATCCCCCATCTTTATTTGAAGTCCTGTCCTCACACCCAGTCTCGATCTCCTATTTTCAAGGGCTCCTTTCTCTATTTTTAGCTAGATACTTCACGTCAGCTAAAGCTTAATATGTGCCAAAATAAACCCATTTTCTTTTCCTAAACCAGCTACTCTTATAGTTTCTGCCTCTATATCATAGCACCATCATTTTTTCAGACTTTCAAGTCTAAAACTTCAGTCATTTTTGATTCATCTCTTTCCATTGTAGTCATAAATTATATTGAATTATCCTTTGAAACACCTCTCATATCTACCCCCACCAACATTCTAATCAATGCACTCAAAATATCAGTCTGGACTACTTCAATAGCCCTATACCTGATTTCTGATTCAAGTCTCTCCCTCTCTCCAATCCAATCTGCGCATCTCTGCCAGAATAATCTTTTATTATTATGCTACTACCATGATTAAAAACCCAAACAAACAGTACCTGAATGGATCAACTTTTCCTATTGCATCAAGGTGAAACTCCCAGTGATCTACAAGACACTCTATAACTTATTTTTACCATTAACAATTTGATCTTATTGTTCACTGTTCCCCAATACACACCCTTGGCTCCAGTCTTCCCATTGTCACACAAATAATATTATTTCCACTTCATCTTCACTAAAATTGTCCTCTTTGTCTAAAAAGTTTTTTTCTTTCTACTCCTCCTATACACATTTGCTGTGTATTTTGAAGGTTGATCTTAAGTCCTACTTTCCCTCCAATCCTTTCCTGACTGCTCTACACCTCATTTGCAAGATTAGGAAAAAGTGCAAAATTTGTATTTAGAGGAACCTTGGGTTCAAAACCAGGTTCTGACACTGCAATATATACATATATATACACACAAATGACTACCTCTTTGGGCCTTAGATTTCTCATATAGAAAATGAATGATTGGACTAGATAACCTCTTTGGTCCTTTCTAGTTCTAAAAAAAATGATCCTTTGAGCTAAGCATAACACATAATGAATACTTTGGTTAAATATCCTTGTCCCAAAAAGAACATTAAAACTGACATAGACTGAGGAGGTCACTTTAGGAAGGTTCTTTTTATTTTCATATGTATACGTGTGCACGCACGTGTGTGTGTGTGTGTGTAGACAGACAGACAGATAGATATAGATAGATAAATAGATATCAGTGTGGTAGAGTAGAAAGAATATAGAAGATCTGGATGTTAATCCTGTCTCTAACACCACTTATGTGACTGAGCAAGTAACTTTACCTATGTGGACTTCCATTTCCTTATCTATAAGAGGACAGGATTGAACTAGAAAGCCTGTGTGATCCCTTCCAGATCTAGATTAGGAACTATAAAAACATTCTTGAATTTGACTCATTATTTATTGGTGGTTTGGGGCAGGAATAAGGAGAGAAAAAATTCATCTTGTCACTTTCCTTCAACAGTTCTTGGGAGGCAGAATTACATAGAAGAAAAGTCAGGAGACCTGAATTATATAATCCTGCTGCCTATATTAATTCTTAGATTGTATGACCTTAGGAAAATCACTTAACAGATTTGAGCCTAGGTTTTTACATCTTTAAAATGAGGGTAATAAAACCCGCCCTGTCTATTTAATAAAGGTTGGCAGTGTAGTGGCAGTTTTAGGTTCAGATGAGAAATTCTAAACAGCAACATTCTAAAGAATCTCAATTATATAAATACAAAAGGTTATATTAATAATAATTTTCTACTATTCTTTTGTCTAATTATTATTTTTTGGTTGTTGTTAGAAGGAAACAGATATGGATACTTTTATGTAGTTATAGAAATGGTGCATGGTTTCTAGCATGGTGCAACATGGATTCTTTTGCCTTGGGGGAAGGTACTCTTAGGTGAGAAGTCAAAAAAGTTTGGGTCTAAGGCAAGATTTAAACTCAGATCTGCCTGACACTGAATCTTGAACTTTATCCACTGTTACCAATATTTTTTTTAAATATTCAAATGTAGTGGGTAAAGACAAAGCAATTTAAAGTCTTCTGCTCAGAATTTCAATGAATTTGTTCTAAGTACAAGAAAATAATAGTTTATAAAGGGGTAAATATATTCATACATAAAAGGATGGAAAGGTAAGGGCAAAAACATATGGGTTGTGGCTGAGGGAAGGAGATAAGAAAGAGGAAATGAAGAGGTGAGATAGGAAATAGAAATTCTGAGATTTACCTGTTTTAATGATAATTGTCACTTATACAATCTAAGATCAAGTTCAAGAGTCAAGAGCTTCCAAGGGAGACAAAGACAACAGCTTTTAGTCCTTTAATGGAGTTTTGGAAAAGCCTATTTCTAGGCCTGTTCCATTCCCTCCTGATTTATGGTGAGTGCAGAATAGTCTTGTTTTACTTAAGTTTCTTTTCCTTAATATTTGAAGGTTATTTTCCCAATTGCTTGTAGAATTTATTGTTTATCACTGGATTTATTAAATTTAGCTAGTATGTGTCTTGGAGTTTTCAGCAAAGAAATCCTAGGCAGTCAAAGGGCTACATGTTAATTCTGGTTTACCAGTCTTTGGGAAAGCTTTCCTCACCACTTTTTTTTTTTTGCTTTTTTAGAGGGCAATTGGGGTTAAGTTACTTGCCCAAGGTTACATGGCTAGTTTTTTTTTTTGTTTGTTTGTTTGTTTGTGTGTTAAGTGTCTGAGGCCGTATCCAAACTCGGGTCCTTCTGACTCCAGGGCCGGCGCTCTACTCACTGCACCACCTAGCTGCCCCCTCACCACTTTTTTAATATACTAAAAGAGGAAGACAAAATGGTGTAGGAGAAAGAGTATTAGATTTAGAGTCAGAGGACCTGGTTTGAATTCTAGCTCTGTCCTTTATTACCTGTTTGACCATGGGCAAGTCATGCCTCAGTTTTCTCACTGGTAAAACACAAGAGTTGGATTAGAGGACTTCTGAGGTCTCTTATATTCACTTCAAGGCAAAATTTATGCCATAAATATAAAATAGTAAGATGAGTAATTTTGCTTTTCCTTGTTTACTCCCTCAGTAATAATTGCTCTGGGAAAAAAAATAGTGCAGTGAAAAGAATATGGAAGCTGAATATGGAAGCTGAATATGGAAGCATAGGTTCTGGCTTCAAATTCTCTCTTATACTACCTATATGACCTCAGAAAAGTCACACCCCTCTGAGTCTCACTTCCTTACCTGTAAAATGAGGGGATTTCCCTAGGCGGTCTCTGAGGTCCCTTCTAGTTCTAGAATTCTGATCTTCTGAAACATACCTCTATCCTTTAGTAGATAAAATGGCTGGGGAATACAGGTGTAGAAAACCATATTCATAGTCACAGTCACTAGATAGGTGATTTTGCTTAATTGCTTTTCTTTGTTACAAGGAAGGGCTCATTGTTGGGGATATAGTTCTAGGAAAGAGAAGCAGCAGCTATGGGATGAATTAGTTGTTCAGTCTATTAAATAAACAAGTTATAAAAGAAAAAGAAAAACAGTTATGTTTCATGGTATTTAAAATGTGGCCCCAATTGTCTCATTGAAACTTACATACACACAGTAACTACCTACTCAATTTTGCAGGGAGGGAATAAATATATTTATATCTACTTAGTGAGGAAAAAAAGCAATTATGTAGATATACATAATTTTCCATTAATTTATTTAGGTCTGAGTATTTAAGAGGGACTCATATCTTAGCATCCATAAAGACTCCAGATTTCTTTTTTTTTTTTTTTAAGCAATTGGGGTTAAGTAACTTGCTCAAGGTTACACGGCTAGTCATTATTTATGTGTGGGTGCTCATTTTCTGAGGCCAGATCTGATCTCGGGTCATCCCAACTCCGAGGCCGGCGCTCTTACTCACTGCGCCACCTAGCCGCCCGGACTCCAGATTTCTATCCTCCTAGTCAGCATTCTTCGTATTAAGAGCTGCATAAACTGAAACCTATCTTATCTATTTACTTAAAAAAAAAAAGCCACACCTTCTGGAATGATGGAATTAGTTTTATAAGAAACAAACTATCTACAGGCACATATATAGCATGATAATCATATAATTAAATATGTGCAAGAAACAAAGAAGTAGAATGAGAGTAAATAAAAGCTGGGGTATCTTCTGGCTTTTATTCACCTATGGTGACATTTCAGGTCACAGTCCCACAGAGCCAGATTACAAGTCTACTCTTCCACCTGGCTAGTGGCTTATCCAATGTGAGCTGAAGATTTGAAAATAAAAAATTGCTATAGAATTAGTTGTGATCTGGGATTAATCTAAATTTCAAATGAAAATAACAGGCATTGAATTCCTCTGAAGTTTGCCTCCTAAATGAATATCACTGAGATCTGACCTTTTTTCTTAATAATTTTATTGGAAAGTTTATTTCTCTCTTTTATAGTTATGCTCTATTTGTATCCCTATCTCTCTCTTCAATTCAACATGCATCTATTAAGGACCTTTTGGAAGGTTAGCATACTTTTCTTTTTCGTATTTGTTATATTTACTAAATTTTGTACTGGTGGTCTCATCAGGAAAACTAAATTAAGTTGCTTTTCACTTGTGTAGCTCTTGCCTTTTTTTCTTCCTGTTGTAAAACAACCTACTATAAAAGCAAAGATTTCCATCATCCATTTTTACAGTTCCACCAGAGGGTAGGCAAAAGTAGGGAAAAGAAGTCAAAAATAATATGAACCAATTTCACCAACTGTGATAGAAGGTTTGGTGAAGGAAGTGTATCAATAACAAACATACACAGTAGGAAATTTGTGGTACATATCATTTATTCACGTAAATCCCATATCCCTATGAATATAGTGTTTTATAAAGTTTACTATACTCTCTTAGGTTTATGGCATGGTACGCTATAGTTTCTGAAATTCTTTACTATCCTTTAAGCCGTGAATCAGGTGTCACTTCCTACATAAACCCTTCACGGAATTCTCCCTCCCTTAAGTTTTCTCTCATGCCTTGAATTCTCATGATACTTTCTTTGGACTTTTTCTTTGTACTTTTCGTGAGGATGATAATTTGTATAATTGTCATTTGTCTTATCTTCACTACAGAGAGGATAAACTGCTTGAAGGCAAGGGGTCAAGGACTCTTTTAATTTCTGTGCCCCCAAAGCCTAGCACATTATTGTATATATAATAGGTGGTCAATACTTTAATACAGTAAATAATTTTGAATTGAATTGCATGTATATATGTACACATTTAGAATAGTAATTATATAGTACTTGAAGTTTTGCAAAGCACTCTACAAATATCTTATTGTATTGTCCGTCCCTACTGGGAATTAAGTGCTATTATTAACTCCATTTAGTATTTTTATCTCCACTTAACCTCTGTCTGCCTCAGTTTCTTCAACTGTAATATATTTATTTATTCTAGTTGGCTTTCTGTCCCTATGCAAAATATTTTATGTTGAGTTTCTGATGCATGTGTTTATGTACATGGGGAATGGGATAGATTTGAAAGTCACATCACTTTGAATTAAGACTATGTTAAGAAGTTGATGCTTTGATGGCCTTTCGAAGGATAATAAAGTAAATGAGAAAAATGTATGGAGTTGAGGATGAAAGAATTATTTTCAAAAGATTGATATAATTGAGGAAGGGGATATCAAATCAATTCATCAATCAATGATGCAGAGTATGATACAGTCGAAAAAATGCTAGACTAAGTGAAAAGAGACCTGCACTTGAACTTAATATCTAACAATGACCATCTGTGTAATCCTGGGCTTCAGTTTCCTTATCTGTGAAATGGGTATAATGACTTCTACTTCATGGAGTTGCTCTGAGGATCAAATAAGATAGAGTAGATGAAGTGCTTCTTAAATCTTAAAAGCTAAATCACTACTACATCTTAATATAAACTTTATGCCCCACACTGTTATGACAGAAACAAAGTGAAAAATGCACATTCCTTGCTCTCAGGAGGATAATCTGAACCTCAGTTTACTCATCTGTATAATGGTTACAATAATTGTAATACCTAACTTGAAGAATTGCTGTGAAGTTCAAATGACAAACCATGTGTCAAAACTTTAAAGTGCCATAAAATGTTGGTCATTATTTATTATAGGAAGAAAGACAGAAAAGAATAGCATATGACAAAGGTATGGGCTCAAAAGTAGTGTAGGTAGTAGGGAGCTGTTTTACTTGAGTAGAGAATCCATTAAGAGACAGAGCTAGAAAGGTAGGTTAAGGTCAGATTGTGAAGGGCTTCAAATGCCAAGTGAAGAAGTTAGACTTTTATGCTGGTTGCCATTGGAGGTTATTTCAGTAAGGGAATAGCTTGATTAAAGCAATTGTTTTGTGAAAATTAATCAGATGGTCTCTTACAATTGAAACTAGTAGATGGAATAGCCAAATTTTATTTTCCTGTTCTTGCTTTAATCAAGCACTGGCAATAAGATTCTTGAAATTTAAATTGAGTGATGAAAGGAGCTAGGGAATGAACAGAGAGGTTGTCAAGGGCAGAAGGGATTTAAGATAAAGTAAGTACCTCTTTTAACTAACCCTGTATGCTCAACTTTATGTCAGAGAACAAAATACTACTTATATTTTTCCCTGTTTTGTATGATGATGGGAAATGCAGGGAGGGGTGATGGGCAAAGAGGACACTGAAGAGGAACCAACATAATTCTGTTTTCTGCAATGTTAACAAAAGGCTTTTCCATCCCTGCTACCAGAACAGCAGTCTGTCTATTTGAGATGACCTACCACAAGCTATGACATCTGCTAATTCGTCTAGCACTTGAATAGCTTAGTTGCCTTACAATCTGCAGGCTAATTAAAATAAATTATGCAGTTTAGAAGTAAAAATCTTCAGTAATTGGGAAATGCTTTATTTTTCAAATATTAACCACAATGTATCACAAGGCAAGTGTTTAAAAAAAAAAACACATATCAACATCCCTAATTTCTTCTAATGTTGACAATTTCAAGATAAGCACTTTCTGTCAGGATGCATAAAATTGGCAGTTCTACTACAGATTGAATAAATAACCTTTTATTTCTATACTTAGAAGCTTCCCTGCTAATTCTAAAAATATATTTTTCAATGAGAGAGAGAGAGAGAGAGAGAGAGAGAGAGAGAGAGAGAGAGAGAGAGAGAGAGAGAGAGAGATTGGCTGCTATGTTACAAACATTGGCTGATAATAAGATAGTACTTGCTCTCTGCCCATTTATTTCATGTATTACTCTGAACTAAATAATTCATATCAGAATGAACATCAAAAGCTACCTCAATTAAAAATGGCAAACATGCATTTTATGCCATTTCATGCTCCATATGAGAAATTCACAACTCCCTCTCCCTCCCTTCATCCCCCTTTTAAAGGCATCTAGATAGCTTTGATTTATTGGGCAGACCTGATTTTATATTTTAGCACCAGTGGCTTATTGCAAACAGCAATCAAGGGAAAGTAGTTTTACATCATTCTATAGCTTCAGAGAGAGTAGGATACTGAGGGTCATTTACATTATCTTATGGCAATATATTTGCTGCAAGTCACTACAGAGAAGCACTTAGTTACACTCTCACAGATGGCCATGTCCAAAGTAATGCTCTTAGTATTAATGTACCAAAGAGAAAGAATGCATAGTGAACCTGGAATCCAGAAGTTTACCAGTAAAATGTACAACATCTAGTATGAAATTAACCTCCAGACAAATCAGGAGTAGATTTTTAGACAATGAGAGTTTTATTAAGAAGATGGATGAATATTCTGGTCTCTTCTGAAATGACCCTTTTTAATAGCTCTCTCACCTTACCCTTTGCTTTATCTTACACTGATGTTTACTTAGTATCATAAAAGTATTTCCTTTCACTTAGAAGCATTGAATTTTAAAAAAGTTTCTTCAACAAATTAATCCAGGCATGAGACTAAATTGGAAATAATTTTTAGCTAAATGCAGTCTATACAATTTTTTTTGCTGCTTCCTGTCCAGTATCAAATGAATGTGAATCTATGACTTTAACATTCTTTTTTGCTCACATTTTGGGTAGGGCAAAACTTTATTTAATAGAATTAGGTTTTTTGTCTTAGAAAAATAAATAACCTCATCTCAACTAAATTAAATTTACCAGAAAACAAGAGGAAACCTAGCAAACCTCAGATTTAAACATAAAACTAAACATTAGTATCAGCAACTTGACATTTTAAAGAATATAGTAGAAATTTAATAAGGCAATTTATTAAACTCTAAAATTAAAAGCCATAAATGACCACCTCACTTGAAACAAGAACATACTTGTGATAGCAAAGTAAAAGGAAGCAAAACTGAAAAGTTATTTGAAGTTATAAAAAATAAGATATGTAGAGTGTCTTGAAAATTTTTATCAGTTCTATCAAGAAATAAAAGTCAAGTAAGAGGTTTTGAAGCTTCAATACCAATTATTGGTTATAATAAAAAATAGTAATTGTGTATGGTTACTTATATTGATTTACAAATGCAGTCTATCATATTCATAAAAGCATTCCTAGTCATAAATTCTGTCTTTACTATAACCTTCAAGATGAAATCCAAGGAAGAGATTTAGAAGAGAAACTGCATTCATTTGCTCATCCCAGCCTTAAGCAAGTTTAGGATTTTTACAGAGAATTGGCTTTTTACAAAAAAAAACTCTAATCAACATTTCTAAACCTAAGTACTTAGCTGAAAAGCCATTTGTGACCACAGCTCTAACTATAAACAAGAACCACTGTAAAAAGGTAAATTAAGCCCCAAATGAGGTTTAATGGTTTAACCCTCACACAAAACTCTGCTCATATAATGCAGATCAGTAAACAAAATTATTCTAAGGGTATCCCAAGAAGACTCATTAAAAGGACATACAAAAATGAGAAAATGTAACTAAAGAAAATGCAAGAAAAGATCTCATTTTCCATATGAGATATTAAAATAATCAGTAATGATCCTAAGACCCAGCCTCACACATTTACCATTCATTTTTAACTCTGAGTTACATACTGGAACAATAATTGGCATTCTGAGTGTTGCACAATTGCATATTTGAATCAACTGTATATGAACACAATCCACATGGACCCACAAAATGCAATGTACAGAAGGAGCTAGTAATGCCTCACACCTCTGCCTGAGGGCAGCTAAGACAAGTTTAGCCAGTCACTGAAAAACTTTGGGTGTCACAATGTCACCTAGGCATTTCCTTTCATCCTGATACTAGGACTATCTGATTGCTTTGGTAAATTCAAACCACTCCTTTAGGTTACTAAATCAGCCTTACATATTGCTATATACTCCAGTAAGAGGAGTAAAATGTTTAGGGTAAAGGAGGACAGACTATACTCATCAACAAAGCAGCTACTGATTATACAGGAGGTCATGTTGTAGAAAGACCTACAATCTGAACTTAGTTGCCTTTAAAAAAAAACCCTGGGCTTGTGATTTCAACTGTGTAGGAAAAGTCTCAGTGCTGGTCCATCTCACAATGCTCTGCAATATAGATCACAGAGAGTTGTCTGAAGGTACTAAGAGCCTGGCTCAGGGTCCTGCAGCCAGTATGTGTCAGACTATAGGACTTCAATTTAGGTCTTTCCTAGCTCCAAGGCCAACTTTCTATCCATTATGCCACCTTGTGTCTAAGTTAAGTGGCTAAATGATCTCAGTATGAACCATGAGAAACACAGAGACAGGTTTAAAACTAAAGAAGATGCTTACACAGTAAAGAAGTGATTTTTACCATCTTGCAGTCTTTTCTGTAATCATTCTGTTGAATTAACAGAACCACAGCCTGGAGATCTGTGTTGTTCTCCTTAGTTTTCTAGGACACCAATACTCGAAGAACATGCTTGATTCTTGATAGAGGGATGCATACTAGATGTAGATTTTGTTGCTTCTTAGACTTTTAAACCTTCAAAGTAAAGGTGCTGAACAAAGGGAAAGACCTCATACGCTTCGTCTAAGGCAGACAAGTAGGTTTATGTTGTCTATTATCTCCCTCATTATAACATAAGCTGTTTAAGGGGGGAGGGGGGCTCTGACTCATTTTTATCGGCAGAGCTTTAGCACAGAGTCTGGCACACATTAGTTGCTTCAAAACACTTGTTGATTAACTTCTAATTCACTTATGCTCCCTTCCTGCTGGTATCCTCTACAGTTAACAGTTCCAAGCTATAAATTATGCAGTATCATGGACCCTATGGCACTGAACCTGCACAGCAAACCAACTTTAGCTAAATTCTCTATTTGCTTATTTTAATGACAAATGTCTTTATAAATTTAATGATGCCTTACAAAGATAAATTATATAGGAAAAATTGAAAGTACAAAGAGCTACCCCAGTTCCAGGATAGCTACTCCTCCTAGGCATTACTCATACAGTTTGGCTAACTCTCCCTAGAGGAATGGTGTTACTGGTTTATAGAGTATCTTGGGTCTTCTTCAGGGACGGGTAACCGATTACAATAGCTGCCACAATAGCCTAGCATTTACACATTGCTCTAAGATTTGCATTTTTTTTTCTTTTTGGAGGGCAATTGGGGTTAAGTAACTTGCCCAAGGTCACACAGCCAGGTTTTTATTGGTGTGTGCGTTGTGTCTGAGGTCGGATCCGAACTTGGGTCCTTCTGACTCCAGGGCCGACGCTCTACTCACTGTGCCATCTACCTGCCCCTTAAGATTTGCATTTTAAATATGTTCTCTCATTTCATTCTCACAACAATCCTGGGCCCATTTTATAGATGAGGAAAACTGAGGTTGAAATTTGCTTAGCATCTGACAGAGAATTTACACTCAGCTCTTCCCAACTCTCAAGGTCAACGCTTTGTAATTTTTGCCACTTAACTACTTTGATAGCTGAAATTTAATAGATGATGCATCAACACCCCAGTTCTTTCTTACAATTTTTAATTAGAAAAACAATACAAATATTGACCATTGTCTACTTTCTAATAAGCAACGTTGTATCCCAATTAAATCAAGATGAACAGAAATGGAAGCATCTAGGTACAAATTAAGGATCCCCGTCACTACTAAACTATTACAAGTTCTGTTTATTTAAACATATTTTTCCTTCTACTGGAAGCAATGCCACAACCTCTGAGCTATCCTAGGACTTTTTCACCCATCTGTGCTTATTTTTTTTTCCAAGAGAATTATGTTCATTACTTAGCACCTTCTGCAACCTTTGAAAAATATCATTCCACATCCCCACATGTTGTCTCTTTCTTGGTAGCTCCAAATTGCCACCTTGAAATGGGAGTACATAATATTTGTTTGTTTGCAAATCACTTAAAACATTTTTATTGATCTTTTGTTTTCTTATCCCCTTGATTTTGGACTATATTCATTTCCTTTCCTTAACCAGGAAAAAAAAAGGAAGGAAAAAAACAGTTCAGCAAAATTATCCATCCCAAACAAGCCTGACAATATACATGCAATGTTCTATAAGCGTGCTGCTCTGAAGAAAGAAAATTGCATTTTTAAAAATCTCTTCAGGGCTACCTTGTTCTCTATAGATATGTAACACGATTTATTTATTTGTTTATAATTTCCTTATCTATTACTATAGTCACTTACATACTGTGTTCTTGGTCTTCTTATTAACTTTGTATCATTTTATATGTCTATGGATGCTTCTCTCTATAATCTTCATATTCTTTGTTTCTTATGGCACTGTAAGGTTATGTTGCATTGATGTATGTTAATTTATGTAGCTATTCCTAATCAATGTATAACAACTTGATTTCCTGTTCTCTGTATCAACAAAAATGATCTCTGAATCACTTCAAAACTCTGTTCACATGACCTAACTCATGCTCAAAGCTTTCTTGACTTTTCACAACCCTTAGTACCCCCTCCCCCAATTTACTAGGCTATTCTGTATACATTTTGAATATACTTATTCATGTTTATGTTGTCTATTGTCTCCCCCATTATAACATAAGCTGCTTGAGGGCAGACAGGGACTGATCCATTTTTATTTTCATCACCAGAGCTTTAGCACAGTGCCTGGCATGCAGTAGTGATTTAAAAATACTTGTTGATTAACTTCTAATTCACTTATACTCCCTCCCTGCTGGTGAATGATCCTTCCCTTTTACAAGATGGTTTCATAAATCAATCAACAAACATTTATTAAATTCTTACTACATGTCAGGGATTTAAGAGCCAGGCTCCTCTTCTTCTTGCCTTTTAAAAGTTGCCAACCAAAACAAAATGTATTTCAGGCAAGTTTATACATGTTTCTTCACATTCAGCAAATCCTTTATGCCTTGATAACCTAAAGGAGTCCTGAGAGACCAATAGGAATCTCTTCCAGTACCTTGTTGATTCTGCTAATTCAACAAGGGAAAACTGAAGGAAAAATCACTAGGCCAGGGGTTGGCAACCTAAAGCACATGTAATAAATATAGCATAAAGGATCTGTGACAAGTGTGATAACACCCCTATTTCTGCTGCTTATAAGTGCAGCCACCTGTGGGCCCCTTAACACCTTAAGAGTTGGCACAGTATCCTGGACAGAGTTAGTACATGGTCAGTAACACACACCTGAAAGAGAACAAGGGTTGTCAAATCAGCAATACACTTAAAAAAATTTTTTTTGGTCTTTATTAATTTGTTTACTTTTAGTTTACAAGATTCAATTCCACAATTCCTTGAGTTTCAAATTTTCTCTCCCTCCCTCCTTTCTGCCTCCCCCACCCCCATGACAGGGACACAGTCAAAGTATAGGATCTGTAAATACTTTCACATTAGACATTAGTTAGGTTATAAAGACGGATTTTATCAGATGGAATGAAAAATGGGAAAGAGGAAACAAAACCAAACAAGTAAGAGAAAAAGAAAAGGTAGTTTGCTTCAATCTGGATTCAAACTCAGTTCTTTCTCTGGATGTAAGCAATACACTTTTGAAAACTTGTCAATTCCTGTACTAGACCTTTAAAAAAAAAACAGAAGTATAAAATTTATAAATAATATTCTCCCAACTAGTAAAAGATCTGTCTTCTGATTTAGTGGGAAAGAGGCAGAGAGAAACCATAGCAAGGAATTAGAGGTATGAATTAAATAATGTGGTATTGTGTCAAAACAATCACCCTGGCTTGACGGTCTCCTATAATTGATGGTTTTTAAATCAACTTCAGTTCCATCCTAATGTATGTCAGGCATTAATTTGATTAGAAAAGGGCAGGTAAGTGGCACAGTGGAGCACTAGACTTCATGTCTGGAAGAACCATGTTCAGATCTGGTCTCTGAATTCCTAGTCATGTGACCCCAGGCAAGTTACTAAAGAAAAAAAAAAATCGCTGCCTGCCTCAGTTTCCTCATCTATAAAATAAGGATAATAATAGCACCTACCTTCCAGGGTTGTTATGAGAATAAAATGGGATATGTTTGTAAAGTCCTTTGCAAACCTCAAAGCACTATATAAATGCTAGCTATCAGGAAAAGGATTCTAAATGAGCAAATCATTCTAAATTCTCATTTGATTGCTCAAGGGCTTACCAAGTTATTCCTCTATTTCACAGCTTTTCAGGAAGGGATGGGGGTCTCAGCAATAGCCCATTCCCATTTAACTCATGGGACAACATTCAGTTCAAGAGAAATCTCAGAAGCACAAAATTCTAGTACCTATATATTTCTACCAAGGGCACTGTATCTATTCTGTTCAAGATTCAGCAATTACATTCAATGATCTTCTCCCTATCTTATTATAACCACAGAAGTAGGAATACAAACATGATTTATAAACATGTAATTATTTTTCATTTGAAAAAAAATTTCCATCTTTTTCACCTAGATTCTTTGTCATCCAAGTTGTCATAAAGCAAAATTCTCTTACTAGTGATAAAAAACATCAGTCCATTGCTAGAGAAAGCTTGAGGAGGCATGGAGTGGTAGGAAAAAAAAGCACAGGACATGGAGGCACAGTATAGGAACACCTGAATTGTTTTAGATCTGCTACTCTGTTAACTATAGAGTACAGACAAGTCATGACCTCTCTGAGCCTGTTTTCTTATCTCTAAAATGTGGATAATAATAATAGTTCACATTTTACTATAAGGATTGTAAATTATAAAGTGTCACATACCTAGGAGCTATTCTTATTATTATTTATCTGTGCTTTTGCTCTCATTCTGATTCCCAGTAGTACTATTTGCTTTACTAAATTCCAACTATTCTTCTAGTTTCGTGATCTCAAATCTTTTTTTGATCACACATCCTTTTTGGCAAGATTTTTTGAGCACCCCTCCAAGATATGTATAAACTGCATATGTATGCATATATAAATGAATAAGTATATAAATTATGTACATGTAATGACTGTGGTAATACTCCACTATATTTTGTACATTATAAAGTATATAAAATAGCAATTTTCTGTAAATAGTATTTTTCCCAATTACATGTAAAGATAGTTTTCAACGTTCATTTTTTAAATAAGGTTTTGAGTTTCAAATTTTTTCTCCTTTCCTCCCTCTTGTCCCCATCCCCTCAAGAGAGCAAGCAATCTGATATAGGTTATGCATGTGCAATCATGTAAACATATTTCCACATAAGTCAAGCTGTGAAAGAAGAAATAGAATGAAAGGGAAAAGCCACAAAAAAGTGAAAATAGTATGCTTTGATGCATATTCAGACTCCATAGGCTTTCTCTGGATGTGAATAGCATTTTCTGTCATAAGTCTTTTGGAACTGACTTGGATCACTGTATTGCTGAGAAGAGCTAAATCTATCATAGTCAATCATCACACCATGTTGCTGTTACTGTGTACAATGTTTTTCTGGTTCTATTCACTTCACTCAGTTTCACGTAAGTCATCCCAGGTTTTTCTGAAATTTGTTTGTTCATAGTTTCTTACAGCACAAGAGTATTCTATCACACTCATATACCACTATTTGCTCAGCCATTCCCTAACTGATGAGTATATCCCCAATTTTCAATTCTTTGCCACCACAAAAAGAGCTGCTATAGTTTTGTATATGTAGGTCCTTTTCCCTTTTTAAAAATGATCTCTTTGAGATACAGACCTAGTAATGGTATTGCTGGATCAAAGGGTATGCACAGTTTGATATCCCTTTGGGCATAGCTCCAAATTGCTCTCTAGAATGACTGGATCAGTTCACAACTCCACCAGCAATCATCAGCTGCATCAGTTCCCAATTTTCCTTTTCTGTCATATTAGCCAATCTGATAGTTGTGAGGTATTACCTCAAAAGTTGTTTTAATTTGCATCTCTCTACTAATCAAGAATGATTTGGAATATTTTTTCATATGATTCTAGTTTTAATTTCTTCTCCTGAAAAATGCCTCTTTATATTTTTTGACCATTTACTAATTGGGGAATGACTTGTATTCTTATAAATTTGACTGAGTTCTCTATATATTTGAGAAATGAGGCCTTCATCAGAAATGCTTGCTGTAAAAATTGTTTCCCATTTTTCTGCTCTCCTTCTAACCTTGGTGACATTGGTTTTGTTTGTAATTTAATGTAATCAAAATTAGTCATTTTGCAATTCATAATGCTCTCTATCTCTTGTTTGGTTATAAAGATTTAACAGAAAAACTTTTTCTTACTCTCCTTGTTTGCTTATGGGATCACTCTTTACATCTGTCTAAATCATATGCCTATTTTGACCTTATTTTGGTATATACAGTGTGAGATATTGGTCTATGCCTAGTTTATGCCATACTAGAAAATGGAAATTTTAAAAATGAGATAAAAATAAAACCAAGTTCTTAAGTGATTCCATTATTAATAATATTTGGTGAGATCAATGTGATTCAATATGCTTCCCTATTTTTGGAATCTTTTTTTATAATGCTCTGACAAAGAAATAAAAAGATCAGGTTCTTAGCTAATTTTTTTAATAACTGGTTTAATTACCATCATAATTGGGAAAAATACCTTTCAAAAGATAAGCAGATTGAACTAGAAAAAGTGTATCCTTGGAGAAGCCTATTAAAATCTTGATACCCCTTTTTCAATCTCATCCACCAATTACATTAAGGTTTTTTGTTGAAGTTTGTCCAATAAATTTTCATGTTCTTTGAGGTTAATTAGTTGTTCTTACAAATTAAGAGAAAGGTGTTACATTTTTATATTTTTACCAAAAAGATTTGAAATCTGATCAAACTCTTTATTTGGAAGATTTTTTAAAAGAGTCGGTCAGAAAGTTGTTCTTCCAAATTTAACTATAAGTAGATGTGAGTTTTTTTTTTTAATAGGTGACATGTGTTTTCAGCAACAAAATCACTTAGCAATGGAAATATTTCCAAACATTCATTTTCAAAATGCTCTCTCCATAGTACAAGTTTCTTTTGAAAAACAGTTAATTTCTCACTCATTGTTTTCATTACCTTGGCTTAAAAGGGAAAACTGAGTGTTTAGTTTTTTAAAAATATGTGCTAGGAAGCATACTACTGAGAGCCACTTGTCATTACACCCCCCCCCCAGCAAATTTTGAATATACATAGAGATATATCTATATATCTAGTAAAAGAAAAATTCACAACTCATCTTTTTAATGTTAGATAACTCTTTTAAGGATTTTGCCATGAAATAATCAGCAAATTTCTATGTGGCACAGAAGGTTTTCATGGACACTCCCAACTTCAATATAAAGATTGCACTATTAAAATGTTGTGTTTAAAAATAAAATTAGCTACAGTAATGCCATCCTGTAGCACTTTGAGAATTTCTGCTTCTAACTTTTCGTGCTGCAATGGTTTGACTATGAATGATTTAGTGAATGAAATTCATATGTGAAGCTATGTAATCGTATCCCTAAAATCCTTAAAAAAAAATCAAAACAAATCAGCTACTCCATAGTGGCCACACTCAAAGTTCTTGCACTACTACTCCCTCCCATAAAACACTACTTTTATTAATGAAATCATTTACTGTTGAGAATATATCTGATCCAGTTCATCTTTCATTTAGTGGCTTACAAAGAAGTAATTCTTCATTTCATCAAAGAAACAGAATCAAGGAAATATCATAAGCTGAAACATGTCAAAAATATCTGAACTTTCATCCAACTGAATAGCATAGCTCCCACACTGCCTAATTTGTTTTCATATGTTTTTTCAAATCTTGAGCAATACTTTCTATGTATCTCCCAACAGAAATTGCTAACAAAAGAATTCTTTTTTGTTGTTGCCATTTAGTTTTCCATGTACTATTCCAGTCATTTTTTTTTTTACTGTGGCAGGAAGAATAAGTATCTCTCCAATATATGTATGTGTAATACTGGTCTTTCACTATCTAGTAATATTAAAAGCTTCAAAAGAGGCTTCTAAACATCTGTCATTAAATTTAGTGAAATTTTGTAAAGTTCTAGATTTTTGTTAAGTACAAGACTTTAAATATAACTGAAAAAACATGGAGATGTCTTCATGTTTTACAGGTAATTTTAAAAATAGTGACAGCTTTATACCATTATTTGCTACCATTATCAGGAAAAACATACATTAGAGGTAAGATTCAATATTAACTAGAACAGATTTAAACCTATGTTTGAAATCACCTAATGTCTGCCTTTTTGGGCCATCTTCCTGTTGGATCTGATCTGATCAACATTTTTATCCCATAATAAAACTTATGGAGAGTTTGTGTCAATGCTGCCATTTTCTTTGCTTGCTTGTGCTTGGCCTATGACCATCATCTTTAGTTTGTAATTCCACTGCACAAATGTTTTGAGCTCCTTGTCCATTTTGTGAGGGTTAATTTAGTCAAAATTAGAAAACATAGCCTGTAAAGTTTATTTTAAAAATAACAAGTCTAACATTTTTTTTAATGTACTCTACTGGATTATCTTGCAAGACCTCTTTTTGGAGACCGTCAATGGTTAAACTTTGAAGATAGCTACATGCCCCAAGTAGACCATTCATATGTGGAGACAAGGTAGACTTATGCCTATTTACAAAGCAACTACTAAGTTGTCAGACAACTTATAGGGTCATGATTTGGTCCAAGTAAAAGAATATCTGGTCCCCTTATAAATTTCTAGAAACACTTAAGCATTTAACACTGGTTACTATAAATAAAACAATAACAACATAATAGTTGAAATTAAATAACCAAAGCTAGTGCTTATATTTCTAGAAGTGATGTGATAAGACTATGACAGAAAAAGCATTAAACATGGAGTGGGATTTTTTAAAATATAAGAATACTTATTATTTCTTTCTTTAACTTAAAAGTAGAGCTTTCTTCCAGTAGGTAGAAATTCTAAAAGACATAAAATTATGGAAAAGTAAAAATGCAGAAAAGATAATATAGAAATAATTAATAACATAATCTCTTCTACCCTTTAAATACTTTCAGGGGACAGAAATGTGTGATTCTTTAGCCTAAACTATATACTGTCACAGAACAGGAAGTTTTAGTATCTGTCCATTATAAATGGCTAAAAAATTAAACTGAACACATTATAATGTGTAATTCGGCACTATCTCATCGTTAAAAAAGCATTAAAAATTTTTACTTTTTGGGATACTCAATTATAGTAAAATTTTCATCCTTTTTATGATAAAAGTCTTCCATATCTGACCAATACTAGAATAGCATTCAACAATTAGCTAAAATACATCTATGTTAATCCTTTAGGATTACCATTCCCCTAAACTAAATTACTAAGTGATGAGGTGGTTAGTCCTAAGACCCAACCTTGTAGAACAAGTGACTAAGATTCCAGAATTTAGCTGTTGCTTAATAAGTGACTAATAGAGAGTTCCCATATTTAATGGGTTTAGAAAAGTGTGCAGGTGGGAGGGAAGAATTAGGAAGTCCTTGATCCTTGAGATTAAAATTTTTACAAAGTACACCGGGGTGGGGAGAAATCTAAAAAGCAATTCAAGTTTCTTGGGACAGGGGCCAAGATCTTCCTGGTAGGTCATAAAGGTAAAGGAACGAATCTGAGTCAGAAGGTTTCCCTGAATCTCTAATTGGAAATATCCTGGATAGAGTGAATATTTTTTGGGGGGAAAAAAAGGGGGGTTTGCCAGAAAGGAAAGGGACTCATCACAGCTAAATGTTGACCTCTACCATCAATATGGGCACTTTCAGCGCAAAATCTTGATGCTATTCTTTCCCTTAAAGGGATCAGGCTTAGCATGTTCAAATCAAGTCCTGGAAAACAGATCCTTTGAAATTACCATAAAGCATTACTAAGCCTCCTAAAAAAGAAATTAATACTAATGAAGATAGGGACTCTGTATAATTTCTAAAAAATCATAATCTTTGAGCCAAATATAAATATCTACAAGCACATCACCAAATATAATTTTAGTCTCAAATTGCTGTTATCTGCCCCAGAGCAAAAGAATGATTTCTTTTTTGCTAATTGCCAGAGAAAAAGTAAAGCAGGAAGGACAAAAAGCATTTTCAGTAGAGGAAAGAGAGGGGAGGTGCCTAGAAGCTAAACAACATGCTATGTGTGAGTGGCTTAAGCAAAGTAGCAGGACAGAACTGGTAGAAGTGTACTATATGGCTTATCACTTTAAATTGAATTTATAAGCCACTATGCCCTGTTAAACATGTTTTTTTTTATTTTTCACCATAAAATTAATGATGTACACAACTATAAATTTCACTTCTATTGGAAGAGAAAGGGTGGAAAGGAAGTGTCTGAAAGTAGTGAGTTCATAAATAGGCAAATCCTATTGTTGTGAATACAAGGCAAACCTGAGACACCAAAATAATGGCATGAAACTTTACAGAAAACTGTGTCATAAGACAAAGGAGATAGTAAATTCTTGACTTTTACTAGTTTTCACTCTTGCTAAATGAAAAGGTCAAATACTAAAAATGTTACAAAGTCCTCATAGGTTAATTTGAGTATGGCCTTTTCTAGATCAGATTTTAGTAAACTCTTTGATAATTGGACTTGCTGATGTATTGTATTCCGGCAATGATGCCAATTAAAAACTTCCCAGATGAGAAGGAATCTTTTCCCCAGGATCTTCATTACATACTCTTAACCCAACAGGTAACACATTAAATATTATTGGTGTCCTCTTGTTTCTAAGGGCACATCCATGGACCATTTCCCACAAGATTCATCCTGCAGGGCATTACTACTACATGCACTTGAAAATTTCTATTTCTTAACTGGTATACAGAATAGGATACATAAAAATACAATTTAAATATATTCAATGGGCCACATGCAGCTTTATGCATTTTATAAATTATCATACTTTAACTGAGCGTTTTAGGATTAGATAAAATCATGTTGTTTACTTTGTTATAACAGCATTGCCAATCCCAAATTAGAAAAAAAAAATTGGTTTTTTTTCTTCCCCTGTATTAGAAACAGAGATCATATATTGTAAGAATATATGGGATAGCTTGATAGGGTATAAAGAGTACACCAGTTTGGAGTTAACACCAAGCCCTTATCTGATTCTCGTTAGGTCTAAAATTGAGTGACAAACAATCAGAACATGTCTAAGTCTGAAGGAACCTGAGAAATTATCTTTGTCCAACCATCTACCCAATATAAGAATCTTCTTACAGACAAATCTTCACTGAACACTTCTAGGATAAAAAAATTCATTGTAAGCAGCCCATTTCATCTTTTCACAGGCAACTAACTATTAGAACACTCTAATTTTGGTAGCATTCAAATCCACCTCCCCCTAACATCCACGTCCTAGGCTTGGCCTTTCTGGTTACACGAAACAGATATCTACTTCCCTTTGCCCTGTTCATATGGACAAAAAGGGATCTAACCTTTCCTGTATGCCTCTGGGGTTCTTATAAGGAATAAATGAAATATATTTGAATATGCCTTTCAAGGTATGAAAGTGCTACATGTATGTGATTGTTAAATTTCAACTATCCCCCATTTTCTGCCAACTCAAATCTGTTGTAGGCAACAAGACATAAGAAAAAGGGATATGAAAGAGACTGATGAAATATTAAAAGGTAAGGAAAAGATAATAGGATATGCATACCAGAATATCACCAAATAAGAGAATATACAACCAGTAACTGCTACTCAAAAAATTATAATAAACACTTCTTTAATATTAAGTGAGAGAAGGACAATGATTAGTGGAGAGAATACTCACATCCAATAAAATGATAGTACCTTGATGTATCCAGATCAATGAAATCACAGATAATTGATGTAATGAAGTACTTACATGTTAACTGATGGTACTATGGATAGAGTATTAGATATGGAGTCAGGAAAATCTGAGCCAAATATGGCCTCAGACACTTGCTGGTTGTGTGATGACCCTGGGCAAGTCATTTAGACTATTTGCCCATGTAAAAGTCAGCTGAAAATTTATTTTAAAATGACAGTCTGGGGCGGCTAGGTGGCACAGTGAGTAGAGCGTCAGCCCTGGAGTCAGAAGGACCTGAGTTCGGATCCGGCCTCAGACCTTAATGCACACACAAACAAGAAAACCTAGCCGTGTGACCTTGAGCAAGTTACTTAAACCCAATTGCCCTCCAAAAATAAAAAAATAAAAATTAAAAAAAACGTGACAGTCTTAAATATATGGTACTGTTGTCTGTCTGTGGTCCCTAACTGAAGCCATGAGGCTTTAAAAAAGGCAATATAAGAATGGAAGAAAAAACAATGGAAATAAATCAAAGAGAGACATGGGAGAGCCTAAGACTGTGGAAGTAGAAGTGAGCAGAAATACAACCATGAAGAACCATAAGGGGAAATAGGTAATCAAATAAATGAGAGAAAAGCTACCAGGACTTTTGAAGGACAATCAAGTACTTCATTAAGGCATATTGTAAGTGGCCAAGTGTAATTGCTCAATTTAACTCCTCCTATTACAGGTTAAGTTGTGTAATGAAAACATAATAAAACTATAATAAAAATGAAAATATAATAAAAACCCTTTCCAAACACATGGTATAAGGCAAAATATGCTGAACTTGATTCCAGAGTTTGGATCTTCATTCTACCACTTACTACCTATATTAACTTGGGAAACTCACTTCAGCTCCCTGGGCCTCAATTTACTTATATGTAAAAAGAGAGAATTGGACTAGATAACCTCTGAGGACCTTTCCATCCATGGTCTTAAAATCCATTTATTGAATCATCAGTCAGGATTGTCAACAAGTATTTCTTAAGCATTTACTAGGCACCTACCCTGTGACAAATGCCAGGATTACAAAGAGAAGCAAAAACATTCCCTGACTTAGGGAGCCTTACAATCTAACGGAGAGACAAGATGCAAATAACTAGGTATATATAAGAAATACAAAGAGCAGATGCAGGTAATCTGAGAGAGGAAGGCATTAGGCACCTGAAGGGCCCAGGAAAGGCTGACTGTAGAAGGCGCAATTTGAGCCAAGTCTCAAAAGATGTCAAGGAAACTCAGAAATAAGACATGAGGGGGCAGGGTATTGTAGGCAAAATATAAAAGTACAGAAGGTAACAGGAAATGGGGAGCTGTGTGTGAGAACTGTAAAGAGATAAGCATTGATAGATCATAGAGTGAATGGAGGGGAATAAAATGTACCAGGACCGGAAAGGTAAAGAGCCACGTTATGAAAAGCTTTAAATGCCAACCAGAGGACTCTATATTTGATCCTAGAGGTAATAATACTCAATTGGGGATAATATGGTCAGACTAAGGCTTTAGAATGGTGAAGAGTGAAACAAGGCAGGGAAATCAGTTAGAAGGGTACAATGAGGAGGGCCAGGACATGGGTTTATAAGTGAAGGGAAGTGGATTACACAGGAGATGTGACAATGTGGTTATATGAAGTGAGAATGAGCAGCTAAAACAGCTCCTGAAGTTGTAAGCAGGGCTAACTGGAAGCATGAAGGTAACTTCAATGGAAATAGGAGAATTTGGAATAGGGTAAGAAGTGTTTGGGGGAAAAGATAATGAGTTCTGTATTTGGACAGCCTGAGTCTGATTCCTATGGGATATCCAAAGGCAGTTGGTGATGTGTCTGAAACTCAGAAGAAAGACTAGAGACACATAGGAATCAAGAAATCATCTTCATGGCGGTAAATGAAACAACAAAATTCTAGTACAACAAAAGAAGTTGGACATGCTCTTGATGTTTATATTAAATAAATGTGCATACTATTTTCCCCCTTGCATTTATTGAGCTAGAGATAAACATGGAGAAAAGGAGGTAACAAAGCAGTATGGCTGTGATGGAATAATGAGGAGTTATCTCATAGTTTTAGAACAATATTTATCAAGTTAGCTTTTGCTTCAGTACCAGAAACTAAACAAGAGTGTAGCATACAACATGGTTTGCCCAAAATAACATCTTTTGTAAAAAGTTAAAAAAGGCTAAAAAATGTTACATATCGATAACACTGGAGTTACCATACTATTTAATAACTTTCACAATATACAATCTAAAAGTGTCTAAGAAGAAAAGCAATACTTTTGAGGAAACTAAGTTATAGTTGAAAAATAAAATTAGAAATAATCTTGGCTTTTGTGAGTTTACAAAAAGTTTTCCCTTCTCAAACTCAAATTAATTTTTAAAACTCCTCAATGTTTACAATTTGTCCTCTTGATCAGAACTAAAATTTATTGTATGCCCTCAATTTTCAGGATGCTACATTCATATACTCTTTGTACTTGAAAAACAGCACTATTTTGTCTGCAAAAAATTTGAAGAAAGGAGGGAGGAAGGGAGAGAGGACGGACAGAGCTTTTCCACAGTTTTAGGTGATCATATTTTAAAAATTATGTCCTCCAATACAACATGTTTATAACATAATCTTTAAAAGTATCATTAGCAAAAATACATAGAATAGATGTGGCAATTATTTGAAAACAGCCCACTGTCCTGGTGCCATTTCTTGATATTATCTCTAAAACGACAGCCCTCTGGCCAGAACACTTTCATGGTTACCAATTTAGGAGACAGAGAAGGAAGTGATTCCCAAGATATAGTCCCTGGTTACAAACTACCACCTTTAGTTCCCCAAAGAATAAACTTAAGTTACAGTCAGCAGAAGCACACCAGCTGATCTCAGAGTACACAGGGATGAAGAGAATGTAGAAAGAGATTATCTTTAAGGTAACAATGATACAAATCACAGAAGGCTTTAGAGACTGAAGCCAACTCTTCGACAGTCCCTGGAAAGAAAGTGGAAATCAGTGTACATTCCAAAGCATGAATGAATAGAGTTCTCCACAATTCACTCCCAGGTGCCTTCCCATATATAGCCAGGTGCTGATTAGTGAAAATAGTAAATCCCCTGAAGTGGCAGCATATATTTGAATTTGCACTATTTGAATCATAATCATGTAAAATATGATAACTGATTTCAGTCCAAAGGAAATATGCAGTACAAATTCAAATAATGGGACCACTTCAGGAGGGATTATCATATGCACTAATCAGGAGCTGGATAAATGAAGTTAACTGAAATAAGACCTTATGGACATTGAATAGAGATATGAAATTATTACTATCTACATCCACCTTAAAGATCATAGCTTCTTTTTGCCTGATGTGGAGGACAAAAGGATATTAGAGCTGAAGTTGTCATTTTAGAAGACTCTTGCACCAGACTCACCTGCCCACATCTACAAAGATTCAGATACAGTCATGAATAGTCTATTCCAATGGAATAGTTTGTTCTTTCATTCCTAGGGGTATGTTACAGAACTGATGACCACAATGAGGAACTGCACAGTATAACACAAAGAGCATGGCACTGGGAATCTGGAGATATGGATTCTAGCCTTTGTTCTATAATGAAACTCCTTTAGTTTCAGTTTCCTAATTTGCAAGAACAGAAGGTTGGACCAAGTTATTTCTAACATCCCTTAATGACATTAGAAATTCCCTGAAGTCATCACTGAGTTAATACTTAAATCAGTATCATGTCACTTAACCACGCTACCTTTTTTCTATGCCTTGACCCAAAAAACAGTGATTTATTCAACAGCATACAAGAAAAAATGTTTTGTAAGTTGGAATTTGTTCACTCTACCAACTTTTAAGCTGAGGTAGAACCTTGCTTTTCACTAAACCTACCCTTTCTGTGCATGAATGGAAATATCCACAAACCCATGATAAGTTTTGCTTCAATTTCATTAAGCTATTGTTTATTTAAAAAAGGAGAAATGCTCAAACCTAGGCTCCCAAATGATTATCCTTAAATCACCCAGATGAGATCAATATCCCATATTTCTCCCATACCTTTTAATTATCTCTACCCTGACCTAGTAGACATCTCACTTTTGCCACTGGGCAGGAAGAGAACTGATGAACCTTAGATCTACAACTCTGCCACAAAGGGTGGATGACTCTAGGAAAGAAGACAAGTATAACTACAAGCATGAGAAACCCCCATTCATGGGATCCTAATGCCTTTCTCATGTGAGGAAAAAGAAAATAAAAAACTTCTCTTTTAACACTGGAATACTCCTGTGTTCAAAAATAGAACATAGCAAAATGAGTGGTAAGCATAGTTGCCACTGCTGCAGGTAGAAATTAAAACCTACCTGATATCAGTGGCATTACCTGACATGCTATTTTTAAAAATATTCAGCAATACCTCTAGCTGTGATGTTCAAAATTGAACAAGTTATTTTCCTGCCAATACAATATAAAAACCTAATAATGTCATTACTTGGCTTAGAATAAGAAAAATTAAAATCCAATCTGTATTATATCACATTCCATTTTCTTTTCCAAATCAAGAATAGACGATGTTGGCAGTACCTTATCTTTTTATTTTATTTCATGTGGAGTTTGATTTTCAGATGTTTATAACCTAGATAGCACACATAATATTGCCCATTCATAAATAATGTTAGAAAACTTCAATAAGTTATTTAAAAAACTGGTCTAAAATATCCATCAAGACATTTTAAAAACTATGAATGCTTCACACAGAAATGAAAAAAATATATTTTATTTCAGAACCTTTAAGCTTGATTGATTTTAACACTACATATTTTAAAGCTGGATAAAACTGACTGTGAAAGCCAATGGAAAAAATAATTTGTTTTCCAAAGGGATAACTAATGTGTCTTGACTTTTGAACAGCTACCAGTTTTGTTTAAAAAATTGCCTTCAGTTTCTAACCCTTTTATTTCTTTAGAGGATGTGACTTCTATTGTATGTAGCATGGTACTTTCAGAAAACAAAAATCTCATCTATGAGAATGTACAAAATTCTTCTGGAAAGCAAAGTTTAAAAATGATAAACAAAATATTTCTGGGCCCACTTATCACACACAGTTGTCATCTTATTTAAAAACACAAAAGTCAATGTTTAAAAGTCAGTGATTCCCTAACATCTTCAAGATGAAATAAATATAAATCCTATTTGGCATTCAAAGCCTTTCATAACTTACCCTCTCTCTTCCCTGTACCAATCATTTCAGTTCCTACACTGTACAACTTTGTAATCCCACATACTTTGAAATCAAGTGACATTGGCCTCCTTGGCATTCCTCATACAATACACACCATCTCTCTACTCTGGGTATTTTCACTGATTGCCCCTGCACTTGGAATGCTCTTCACCACCTCCTGGCTTCCTTCAAGTTCCACCTAAAATCTCACTTTCTATAGGGAGACTTTCCTGTTACTTCGTAACTCTACTACCTTCCCTCTGCTGATTATTTTCAACTTATCCTATATGTAGCTTGACTGTATATAGTTATTTGTCATCTTCCCCATAAGACTGTGAGGATCTTGAGAAAAGGGATTGTTGTTTGTACTTTTGTATTCCCAGTACTTAGTAAAGTGCTTGGCACATAGCATGCATTTAAAAAATATTGACTGACTGATCATTTAATCCAATGCCTATTCTAATGTTTGTGGAATGGTTTTCACTTCTGATCATTAAAATAGTATTTTAGCAAAGTCAAAACCCATTCTTGAGGTCAGGCACTCATTCCACTCCACAACACCTATATGCCCTGTGCATTTGGAAGTCCATTTGAAGACAAAAAGAATTAGATCTGCAGAAAGAGATGTGAGAGTACATAAGAGAAGAAAATGAAAAGAATCATTTAGATTTTTTTTCCTGAAAGATCTTCAAAGTGCTTTACAAAGAATGATTATTCCTCACGTTATGAATGGGAAAAATGCAGAAGGAAAATAGACAACTAGTGCTGTGTGGTGACTTAATGACAAATTAGAATCTCAGGCAGTATTCTCATCAACAAAACTGCATAGCTGCTGACAACCAAGATTTCTAAAAATTCTCCCTGTGATCGAAAGCTTTATTTCCAGTAAAGATGTCACAGTTTGCATGGGGTTAG
Organism: Gymnobelideus leadbeateri; assembly: GCA_011680675.1. Taxonomy (NCBI): domain Eukaryota; kingdom Metazoa; phylum Chordata; class Mammalia; order Diprotodontia; family Petauridae; genus Gymnobelideus; species Gymnobelideus leadbeateri. Next base: position 245,102 of record WOXC01012357.1, on the reverse strand, counting down.
GAATGTGGGATAATATATATGTCTTAAAGCTTCAATACAGGGAGAAAGAGATGCTTTTTCCTACCAAATATTTCTCAAAACAAAGTCACTATTAATCACATTCCTCTTTGGCTACACTAAGGGAAACAGCTGTTCAAAATTTTAGAATTTCTCCTTAAAAGTTACACACAAAAGTATTTTTTTAACAAACTAAATCCATTTAAAAACTGCTATCTTTAGTATTAGACTAGACTAGTATACATATTAAAACTGCTGTAGCCATCTCTCTAAGAAGCAGTGGCTTTTCTTTTTCTTTCTTCCTTTTTTTTTTTGGAGGACTGCATACTGAAACTGAACAATACACTTCCATTTGACCTCCTGTGTCTTGATTAAACCTATCATATTACTGGTTCTAATTAAGGATCATGTTACTAGCTCCCACATAGTTATTAATGTGCATTATTGCCATTAAAGGCAATTTTGACCTCTGCTGTGAATCACCTAGAGTAAAATTTAATTATCAAACCCAGAGGAGGGGAGTGGGGAGGAGTTAAAATGGCTTCTTGAAAAGCATATATGGTTCCCTGTTAAGGTTTTGCAGCATTTCCTTTGTTCTGCTACAAAGCCATGACAAAGAAACAAACCCTTGATCTCTTAAGCCTCAAAAAGTAACTCCTCAAGAAGGCAGCAGAAAACTCCCTAGTGTTCTCTTGATTTTGTGCTGTTTTTTTGGATATACTAAAGAAATGGAATTCTTTAATATTTTCTCAAAGTTTGAGGGAAACATCTATGAGAAAATAAAATGATACACTGGAGTTCAGCTGACACTCTACATTTTTTTTAAAAAATGCATCATCTTGCCTGTATGTTTTAAAACAATATCTATTCACTTAACCCTTTATGGGTAACACTTCTCTATATCTTTTTTTTTTCTTTAAAGCAACTGGGGTTAAGTAACTTGATCAAGGTTACATGGCCAGTCATTTCTGTGTGGGTGCTAAGTTTGAGGCCAGAACCGATCCTGGGTCCTCCCGACTCCAGGGTTAGCGCTCTTACTCATTGTGCCACCTAGCCACCCCTCTGCATCTTTTAAAGATAATGTTCATTATTTTTTTAATGGTACAGACCTAATTGGTCTAGGTCTATGATTTCATCTCTATATAGAAACTGTCAATGGGGGCTGGTCTGAAAGACCTGCCTAGGGCAATCTGTAGTTAAGTGACTTGCCCCAGATCACACATCCAATATATAGGTGATAGAGTAAAGATCTGAACTCAGGCTTTCCTCCATCCTAAGCAAGATCTTTATCCGCTGTTTGTCATGTTGTTTCTCTCTGATCAAATTAAGAACTGTAATCAAATTAAGAATTGTAAAAGCAATTAGTTAGGCAGCTGAACTTAACATTAAATTAAAAACTGTTCTTTTGATGGCCATTTTCTTTCCTAGAAGCAATGTGGCATAGTGAATGGAGATCTGGTCTGGAAACCAGGGAGAAATGGATTTGTGTTGTGCTTCAAAAACACACTGGCTGTGTGACCCTGGTCAAGTCCCTCTACCTTTCACTGCTCAAGGCAACACCTGAAGACTGTAAATTGCAGGGAAGATGTCACCATGGATTGGCAGAGGGAGTTTCCTCATTTGGGAATTTCCTATGCTAATGAAATCACGGGTCCAGTCTTCATAGTTTTCCTTCCTAAGACCAATCTGTTACTGTTTCTCTCTCTCTCTCTCTCTCTCTCTCTCTCTCTTCTCTCTCACATCACTAAATTTAATATAATTGTTCAGTGTTATGTCAGTTTAATTCAATAAACTTTGACTAAGCACCTTCAATGTGAAAGACATATGCTGGCTTCATTATCGGTCTATGATATTTTAATAAAAAGTTAATGAACCTCTAAGTAATAAATGTGCTATATTTCCTGAATTATTTTGTATTGTTTGTTCATCTGGCTGAAGAATGATGCCTGATAGCCAGCCTTGGAGGTAGGAGACCTGAGTTTGAGTCTCTTCTCTGAAACATATACCAGCTGTATGACCCTGGTAATTTCTCAACAACTGAGGCAACTTTCAAAGACTATCCACTGAAGAAAAGGTGCCAACCTACATTAACAAAGGGAGATTCCTCATCCAGAAATTTTCTAAATCAATGATAGCACAGGCTCAGTTCATGACCCCTCTCCCATATCAGCTTGTTTAGCCAGTCATCTAAAAGTTATAGCAGTTTCCACAAGGAAATATATTTATTGACAAACAATCAAATAAAATTTCTCACAATGAAAACATTAAAATTGGATGAGGAATGTGCATGCCCTTAGAAGAAAAAGAATCTTGGATTGTGAGTCAGTGGACCTCAGCTTAATTTTTAGTTTTGCTGCTTAACTGATCAATGTGGGTTTGGGCAAGAAAGTTAAACTGTGAGTTTTGTCCTCCTTGGTTGTAAAATGAGAGGATTGAATTTCAGACACACTGAGGCTTCTTCCAGCTCTGGCATTATGTCATTATATGTATTTCTTAAATTTATACTCACGATTTTTAAGTTCAAGTTATCTCCGAGAAAGCAAAGACTATTGTCTTCAAATGTTTGAAAAGACAAGTGGTAGCAAAAAAGTGTGTGTGCACACATGAGTGCACATAGACACATGCATGCATGCGCATACCAATGAAGAATAGGACGGATGGAAATGAGTAGCAACTTTGAAAGAAATTCAGTCTTGATGTTCAAGAGAACATTCTCTCTTTTAAAAATATGAGCCAACACAATGCATTGCCATTTGGGACTGTAGAATCTCAAGAAATGTTTAAGGAGAGATTATACAGTTATCTCTTGGGAGATTCTAGGGGTAGTAGTGTCCAGAGCCAGGGGATGGACACAATCAAGTCATAGGAACTTTCCCAGTACTCCAATGATATGGCCAAAATGTCAGTAGTGACACACACTTTTGAGCTATATGGATGTTCCATAGAGATGTAATAAATATAAACTATAGCACACCAGAAAAACTAAATTTTTATTTCTGAGAGCTAATTGTAGTCAAGGAAAAATATAATCTATCCCCATTCCTAGAGAAAAAAAATTTTGCCCAAGACAGTTATGCAAAGCAGGGAATTCAGATATTAGTAGGATTAAATAGAAAATTTTAAAATTATTCTTCTGCCTACTCCCCAACTGCTATTTTGTTTCTAAGAAGATTTTATCTTTTTTCTATAACAAATTATCCTTATCTGGGTGTCTGCCCAAAGGAACTAACCACAAGTAACTTAATAGCCTTAACCCTAATACCTCTCTATCACAGAGTTAGGGAGAAAACAAAGATGTGAATGGGGACCATCTCTAGGAACATTTCAGAGGGACAGTGTAATAAATCTTTTCTGTTTCCAATTTCCTTATGCAAAGCTAGTTCTGGTAGTAGGAACTGCATTCTGACTAGGTATTCCAAATGACCAGAAAAACCAAGGAAATTATTTGCTTTTCATACTTAATTCCTCAGAAGAGATAACCCAGGTGATTAGGCAAGTAACAAATTGATAGGAGAGTTTTTTTTAAAATTAAATTTCCCCCAGGTTTTTTTTTTGGGGGGGGGAGGGCAATTGGGTTAAGTGACTTGCCCAAGGTCACACAGCTAGTTTTTGTGTTTAAGTGTCTGGGGCCAAATTTGAACTCAGGTCCTCCTGAGTGCAGGGCCAGTGCTCTATTCACTGTGCCACCTAGCCACCCCAGAGTTCCCCATTTTTCATTCGATATAGTTCATATACATCTACCTCATCAAAATTATGGTCATGAAATCTAGAAATTATTGCCTGAAAAAGATACATTCACAAATAATTGTTGGTCATTCATTTCAGTCATGTTTGACTCTTCTTGACTCCCTTTGGAGTTTTCTTGGCAAAGATTTATTAGAGTGGTTTGCCATTTCTTTCTCCAACTCATTTTACAGATGAGGAACTGAAACAGGGTTAAAAGTGACTTGCCTAGTCACACATATAGTAAAGTACCTGAAGTCACATTTGAACTCAAGAAGATGAGTCTTCCTACTTCCAGGCCTGGCACTCTACCAAATGCACCACTTAGCTGCCCTCATGAATATTTAGTTTTGATACCCAAAGCCAAGAGGTTATTATAGTGCAGTGGATTAGGATTCTGAGGACTCTAGATTCAAATCCAGCTTTTCTGCCTTTGTGATCTCAAGCAAGTCAATTAACCTCTCAGAAGCTCAATTTCCTCCAAATAATGTGTTAGATTAGGTGATATTAGAGGCTCCTCTTAGTCCTAAGCATGACAGAAATCTATGAAATATTTGGAATTCAAAACATTTCAAAAACAAATGTCAAAAATTGTTTTAACATGTAATTGGGGGGAAAATTAAAGATATGTTTTTTTTTTAAATCTATGAAATGAAATTTGCTGACCCAGAAATGCTATTAGCTCAAATTTTAATGTCAACATAGAAATAAAATTAGCTCATGCTGAAACATCAAGCAGCATAAATGTTAAAGATGATGAAGGCTGATTAAAACTTTTTTTTTTGTTTGATTGCCTTTCCAAAACAGAAAATGGCATACTATGGAATAGTAGGCTCCATAAGAACATAGCTTTGGAGCTGAAAGGTAACTTGAGGGTTATTCATTTTAAGGCCCTCACATTTTATAGATGAGAAGACTAATTCTTCAGGGGACTAATTACTTTTCCAAGGTCACACAGGTTAATAAGTTTTAGAGACTATCTTTGAGGCCAGGTCCTTTGACTCCAAATCTAGCTGCCTTTCCACTATACAGCTCCTATGATCAGAAGTTGATGGTGCCATATTATTTAAATGATGTCCATTTGAACAAAAGGCAGTGTGGTCTAGTGGACGGAGAACTTGCCTTGGAGGCAGGAAAACCTGAATTAAAGTTCCTCCTCTCAATGGCTATGTGACCCTGGACAAGTCACTTAGTCTCTCACTGCTCTAGACATTTCTCTAAAACAAAAAGCTGCAGAGAGGGTTCTGACCTACATTGGTAGAGAGACTTCACAAACCCAATCATCCTTATCCATTTCAACATTAGCACAGACTACAAAAGCTATTAGCAAGTTTTTTTTTCAAAGATCTTTTAAAAAAATCACTTAGCAAAGAGGATTTCTTCCCATGACTCCTGCCAACAATGCACCCCACACACACACACACACAAAAAAAAAAAAACATACAACAGATTTCCTTCAGAAATGTCCAGGTTTTGTTGAAGATGCTAACCAAAACGAAAATCATTATCTTTCCCAAGAATGCTTGAGAAATGAAAATATGCCTCTTCATCTCCAGTGGAAAAACATACCTAGAATAATTCTTCTGGCCTTTTTTCCCCCTAAAGCTTGATGACACAGCCTGTTGCTTTTATTAATATCTAAAACTACATAACTATACACAGTGAACTATACCCCCACTACTACCACCATCAATGTCACTCCACTACACATAATGCTTTATACTTTACAATGTCTCACAAGGGAGGCAAGTAGAAATGATACTCATTATAATGAGACTGAAATAACAACATTTTTGCAAATATCACCACCTTGTATTTTTTTTACTTTTTCAAGACACTTGACTCTCTTTTCTCCTCACAACTAGACTTTCACATAAATATATTCCTGCACATTATGCATATTGTCAACTTAGAGACAAACCTTTACTTTGAGGTTCTAGTGATCAAAAATAGGTTCTCCCTCAATAGGTTCTCAGATTCCAGGGAGCTAGGGCTAAGAGGAGATAGAACTGGACAGATAGGAGAGAGAACTTGTAAATTCCAAAGAAGTATTCCTCAGCATGTTACTATACACTAAGACAAGGGATGAAGAGGACAGAGAAGTAGAAAACTGAGATGATTAGAACCTTGCATTCATAATACCTTCCCTTATGATCCTTGGTGAACTTCCTTTTTCCTTGACTCATATAGAATTTGGGCATTTCTCATTTATCATGCAATGTCATGTCATTATAATAGCTTTCCTTCCTTCCTTCCTTCCTTCCTTCTTTCCTTCCTATTATAGTCTCTTGCCTCTCCTCAACTGTAAGCTTATATAGCCTGCACAGAGGCTTATCTAAACTTTATCTCTCTCCCCCTACATATGGCACTTTGCTCTGCAAAGAGTAGACTTAATAAATGTTACTTGAACAAAACAATGCCAAACATCTATCATGACTTATAAAGTTCACAAACAATGGAATTTTGCTGGATTTCTTGGGTAATAATTCAAAAGCAGAGCAGGAGGTCATAAACAATGTTAAGTATTCTTCATTTACTGAACTGTATGTTAAGAAATTAAAGAAAAGTAGATACTTTAAATAAAGCTACTGACCTAGGATAATTGTTCAGAATTTAAGGAAAGGCAGCCTTGGCAGCCTACAGCAGAACTATGGCTTTCACAGTAATTACTACTAACTTTGTTACCTTAAACTGATTTTGTTAATTATAATCCAATCAAAAGGTGTGATTCTTTGCATTTACAACACAGTATTTTAACGAGGGATTTTAAATATCCCTTGAACTATATAGCCTTATGCTTTGAGTCCAGATACATTTTGTCCACACACTTCACTGTCAGCAAAGAATAATTTGTTCCCTTAAGATGTCAGAAAAGAATCTCATACAAAATACATTCTTTACTCACAGAAAGGTAAGGTTTTCCAGTATATTTTTCATTAGTGGGTAGTTAAAACGATCAAAATTGTCACTGATTAAGCTCAAATGCTTACTATATTAATAGGACTCTAGTATCCCCTAAATTGGAGAATATACTATTTATAGACACATACAGTAAAAACTGGTTATCTGTTATTCAAGCCATCAGCAATCTCTATTAATCAGAATACTTCCCCAGGCCTTCAGGGCAATGATAATGATGTAGATAATGGTCCCAAGGGGAAAAAAAAACACAAAAAAACAAGAAAACCCCCCAAACCCTGATGCTGCCCACAAGACTGGTCCCTGGGTTTAGGAGTTGTCAGGAACAGTGGCCAGTGAAGAGACATGCAGCCATGGAAACAAACTACTCTTTTTTTCTTCTCCATCTACTATCAGGAATGATCCTCCCTAAAAGGGTATATGGAAAAGCAGAGAGGCAAGAAGCAAATATGAAGCTTCATAGAAGTAAGAACAGAAGTTAGAGAAGAGGGAAAGAGCAAAATAAGGGCAGAGAAATTCCAAATGGTAGTAATGAGTAGATAATACGGTGAACCTACTGAATGTTTCTGAGTTTTTCTTAGTATTTAAGAGCTAGGTATATTTAGGCAGGTTGTATGTCAGGGATGGTCTGTATTCTTTTATCCTGAAAAGTGGTAATCCATATAATAGAGCATAGAAGACATCTTAACTCTTAATAAACTTAAAATATCTGACTAATCAGAATACCTCATTCTTTGACCATATCAAAGAATTTACTGTATTCATATAACAGTAGGTTTCAGATTGCTTGATTCAGACATTTAAAACAATCTGCTTTTAGCAGAAATGTTTATAGGATTCTCAAAAAAAGGGCTTTTAAACAATAGTAGTTACAAGTGCTTAGAAGATAAGAGCAAGTATAGAGGGAGCAATACCCTAAAATCCTTCCCTTCCCCTCCATTAAAATAAAGCTAGTTTTGCCTTTACAGGTATTGAATCCATGCTCAAAACTTTATTGGAGCAGGGGGACTAAATATTCAAGGCTATTGACATCACTTCCTGGTCACCTGGGTAGAAAAGAGTCACAAGGAATACCAGGTGCTGATGGATGCTTTTCTGGCAGATGAATAACTCAGAAGAAAGGGTCCTCAGTTCAGCTAAAACAGCTAGGATATACTTTCTAGATGCATACATATCCTTGCCGAATATCCTTCCCCTGCTAGACAGACAAATCTTTTTTTTTTAATTGCTGAACGACCTATAAACATCTCCTTCCCTTCCAAAATATTAAACATAAGCTACCAGGAGAGTGGCCTGAGTTAGGGCCAGGCCAGAACAGTATTTCCTTTCTTCCTAGAATCTGAGAATCTTAGAGCTGGAAGGGTCCATAGGGACCATCTAGTTCCAATATCCTCATTTACCAGACAAGGATACCTAGAGAAATAAAGTAATTTGAGAAAAGATATACAACCAATTATAGCAGAACTGAGATTTCCTAACTCTTAGGGGTGTGTATGTGTATCTGTGTTTAATCACAAAATACTGTCCTCACAGGTTGATAGTGACCCTCTATATCCTATGGCAACTAAAGTTCATCAACAATTTTTTGAGTTGCTGATGTCAGCAATCTGGGCCTGGGTGTACCTACAAGTCAAAGCAAGAAGGTGTCCTAGAACTGGTTTGTACAGTGAAACAAAATAGCCCTGTGATTAGGTGTTTAGGATGAGGTTTCCATTTTGCAGTATGTCATGTAGCCAAGGAATATATATTATGAAAAGCCAATACATTTCAGGTCAATCAACATGGGATTCCTGAATCCACATGGGATTCCTGAATCCACTTACACTGTGAAGGTGTGGCCTAACTCACTATCTATTACAAGTTGATGTAACAGCAAAGAGATTTTTCAAGTTTACACACCCAAAGATGCTTATCTCTATGACTCATAATCTCAGAGAGCATGAGAAGACATGCTCAGGAAAATACCAAGATTAGAACATGCCCTAGTGCTTATTCTGTACTTAGCTGCTTTCATTATGTATGTGACAAGGGGGAAAATACCCCTAAGATTTTCCAAGGGTGGGGGAAGGAGGTTAAGACAGAGAAAGTTATAGAACTAATGAGGTTCTTTCAAAATAAGATAAGAAAGTAACAATTTGTAAAGTCAAGAGAAGTACTTCCGGGTAGAGCAAATTTGCCAGCTAACAACACAAAGAAGAGACCTTGGTCTATTTGTAACAGAGGTTAGAACCATGAAAAATTAAGGGATGACATACAAAAATATGAGTTCAAATAGCTCACAGAGCATGAAAAACCATGTCCTCACTGGGTGGAAATGTTCTGTAAAGCCAAGTCTTGCTAGAGCAGGTATTACAAAAAGTAGGAAAGGAAATATGGAATCAAGAACTGCCTATAGAAGATACCCCAGTCCTTCAAGGTCACATATGGGGCATCTCAAAAGAGAGTTAGAGTACAGAGAGAAGGAAACAGAAGTTTATGCCACAGAATAGGGAAAAGGCTCAAGACTTAGCATTATAAAGAGTACTTTAAAGGCTACTGGTGGACTGTAATGGACGGGTGAAATAATCTTTCTATGAGCCCAGTCCTTCACCAAAGAAAGTCACTGCTTAGTTTCCTCATTTGTAATCAGTAAATGACCTTTGCTTATTGACCTTTAAAGGGGGAGGAGAGAAAGTTCCAACCAGAATAACAGGTATGAAAAAGCAATGTTTGAAATAATCTCTCACTAAAGCAAATTAGAAATATGCCTGTCATTTTGCTGACTGATTTAATTATGTATTGCATACTGGCTGATTTTTAATATTTATCAAATACCTAGAGAATTACTAGGTTTGCATTTCTTTTTTACAAGCCCATTAAGAGAAAAGCAAATTTTCCATTTTAGATGGAAATAGCAGTAGGGATCTGAAATATCAGCATTCCCAAATGAGCTACTCTGATACAAATATTGATTGGAACACAAATCTGGCAAGAGAGATGAGCAAGCCATGTTCCATCTCCTGTGATGTGAAAAGGGCTATTCGAAGAACAGAGAAAGTGTAAATTAAACCAGGGGGAGGGTGGAAATCATTAACAAAGCAACCACCCTTGGAAAAGCATAAACGGAGTATGATTTTTGATAAGGATTAATTACGTTTATACTGAGAAAGCTCTAGCTTACTACATATGGAAAAATAAGCTCAACAATTTTTCTTAGTTAAATGACAACTCAAATTATTTTGCAACAGAAAGACTTTAATCAAAATAAAAACATGTGTGCAGCTTCTCATTGCCAATTATACAAAACCAGACTTGAACTGAGTTCAATGAATAGAGTGATGAGGGGAAAAAAAAGTAGTTACTGTTGAATACCCATATATTGAACATTTTATGACATTTTAAACTAAATTAATTTTCTGAGGGCAAGATATATCTAAAAATGTTAAGAGGTACCACCTTGAAATGCATGTAATTCTACCACTGGAGGAAAAATAAGACCAATTGTTTTTTGGAGGAGGGGACACTTTGAAAAAAATATCAAAATCTGTACTCCAGTTTGTAAGGTGGTTACATTTAGTCTACACGGGCAGCAAAAGCAGCTTGTATTTTTATTTCCATCAGCAAGAAGTCTGCTTTGAGAGCCTTCATGCTACAGGAAAATGGAATTTTAATATCTAGAAATCCCAATTTCATGCTTCTAAAAGATAATATTCTAAGAGTGTTAGCCTCAAGAGAGATTACATTATATCCCGATATGCTAATCTTTAATATGGATTAGTATCAAGGAACTTCAGTGATACAGTAACTTCATTTGTAGGATTAGAAGTCCTTGGAGTTTGAGGCTTGGTGCTGCAACTTGTACTGGCCTTGGGTGAGTGACTCACAACTTCTCTGGGCTTCAGTTTTCTTATCTGTAAAATGGGCATATAAGAATACCTACCCTACCTAATTCTCAAGGTCTCTGAAAGGGTCAAATGATATGATGCATAAGAAAATGTTTTATAAAAGCTCTATAAAAGATAAAGAATTATTTGTTATTATAGTATTAGAAATATAATTAATGAAAAACTGAACCAATATGCAGTTCTCCCTCTCAAGGAATTTAGTATAATTTAAACAGGAACTTATTCTCAGCTAATTCAATAAACTATACCAGTATCATTCACCTAATACTATATTTCAAGTCTAAAGAAAACACAACCTTCTCTGAAAAATTGTGGCAGAAGAAAGTTATTTCAATAATAGTCATACATGGTAGAAAATGTTAGAACAATTCTAAGTTACTAGAGATTTTGGGGACACACTGTATTTGAAGCATATATAGTTCTGGCCAATCAGAATTTCAACCAAGAAACCTTAAATATTCCTATAATGGGGTTGTTGGGAAGACTACTTAAACATGCTAACAGGGTCACTTCAAAGAGATCCTATGCATCAAGTTAGAATGACCCATGAAATCTATGGACAGAATGGGCGGGGGTGGAATTAGTGGGTTATGCTAACAAAATGTAGCATATACCTAGCATGTCACAGAGACATGAAACAAAATAGGGGAATCCATGAGGTTTACAACTGAAATGAGCAGAACAGGTGAAGAAGAGAAGAGAAAGTAAGGAATAAGTTAGAATAGGTAGCAAGAAGACAAGCCAAGAATCTAGTGATATTCAAGAAAGAGAAAAGGAAGAGGGGCTAACTTTTTCTTTTCCAGAAGTAACCCAATCTCTAATTTAATATCTAGCTAGAAACTACAGCTCAGATGACTCTGTTTCTCTTTCTTTCATCTATATAACACAAACACATACACACACAACGTGCATATGCACATGTTCATACGTACAAAAAAATCCCCATTTGGGGAACATACAATCTATCTTTTCAGGGAAAATGATGTCTAGAAAGAAGGGGGATGGTAATTCATTAGAGATGTGACCTAGTGTTAATAAGCCCAGTTCCAGACTCAAATTCTTTAAGGGGCAAGGGAAATACAGTAATCAAGAAGATAGGAGTTGTGATTATGCAGATGTTGAAAATGAAAGTTTTTGAAACTCCCAAGTTTTATTTTGTCTTCTTTGTGTTCCAGAAGAACCAGGTAGAATGATTAATTTATTGTCTCCTTGTTGTGAAAAAAGGCTTGATAAGGGTTTGCTATTGATAAGGTTTTGGCAGCTATAAAAGAACTATGTTTACGAAGTGTTATCATTTAACAATTCAAGTCAAGGACAAAGATAAAACAAGGCACCTGGACTAAACTGTACTTGTCACCAGCATATGTGAGAGGAAAGAACTTGGCTTTTAGGGCAAGACTTGGTTAAAGGATTGTCCAGATAATTGTACATGGGAAATGACACAAAAGCACAAAGAGAATATTTACATGCAAATGATGGTCAAGGAGAAGAAGGACAGAGAATGAACTGGTCATTTAAGTTTACTGTGAAAGCCTGTTCTCCATTCTCCATTCTCTACTCTCTTTCTCATTCAGTTCCAAATGTACACAAGCAAACTGCATATGAGCATAAAGTAAAGTACCTTGCACAGAGCAGACACTTAATATATGCTGGTCAAACTAATTTCTCAAAATCTGCTTCAAAATCAAATCAAATACTTCAATAGGAAAATTTGTGAGAGGAAGGCCATTTCCACTAAGCTTTGTCTCTTCAACAATCATGCCTCCCTCCCTTTCCTCATTTTTGTTTGAAAACAGAACAGCCTAAATTTATTTAAGGAAACAATACATGCCCTAGAAGAATGTATCCATTCTATCACAGTAGAATATAAGGAATATATCAAGTATGAGTTTCTTGAACATCATGAATGGTAAATGAGCAGAGAGGATACATTTAGATTTTTAGTTTATAAAGGCATGTCATTTTAAAGTACCACTTTCTCTTCAACATTGCTGATTGATTTGCTGGTCTAGAATTGACTAACCATTTTTTTTCTTTTCCATTTAGCTGTCAAACCAAATAAATGCACACACTCAAAAATCTAACATTTCAACTATTAGAGAACAGGACATACGATTAGATGAGAATTTCTAGGCAATGACACAGTGGCAAGAGTAAGAAAAAAAGATGTCTACTTGCCTCAACATATCCTCAAATAAGTGAATTTATTTTGTATTTCCTCCTACTAGACTATAATTTCCCTTACTAGAACATAAGAGAAGGGAAATATGTCTAATTTGGTACTGTTTCTCAGGATATATGCTTCCATCCATGAATGCTCATTGAAGGGAAAGTATATTTATCTAACTAGAAAAGAGGGATCCTACTCTTATTTCTCTACTTTTCTAATAGATGTAGTTTGAATTTGTATGTGCTGGACTAGATAACATCTAATGTACCTTCTAACTCTGAGATACAATGAAGCTGACTGAAAATTGTTGCTTTTTTTAATTTATATTTTTTAGTCAAGATGGATACCACCTAGGAAGTCTACCAGAAAAGATCTATGTTCTACTGCAAACTTGCTGTCCAAAATGCTGGTCATTCAACCAATCCCTTATTAGTCAGCTATGAGAAGCATAATTTTTACAATCTAAGAGGTAAGGACTCCATCTCTTGTATCATGTCTCTTCTCTGATTTTTATTTCTTATATCAGAAACATGATATCATCACAAATGTGTGCTTCTAGAGAGGAGCTTCCTCTGCCAATGTAAATTAGTGCCTGCTCTGCAACTTCTAGTCCCAGAGACTTGCCTGGGCCACCAAGATGTTAAGCGACTTGCCCAAGACTGCCCAGCCACTATGTATCAGAGGTGGGACCAGAAGGCAGGTCTTGGCTCTGAAGCCAGCTTTCTATCCATAATAATATGCTGGTTGATCTGGGGGTAGGATAGAAGGTAAAAGGGGGAGGAAAGAGATAGAGTAAAGCTCACTTTTCTATAAAAAGTTAGGTTGAAATTCACAGAGGCTGGGACAGGGCTATAGAAAGGAGTAAATTAAGGGAAATGTGACCTAGCAGATGCCAGTAAAGAGAAAGGAAGAAAGATGAAGTTCATGACTTAGGGAGATCCAGTTATTATAAGAAATTCTTATCATTGCCAAGCACAATTCCTGAACAGTTTTTGCTGATATTTGCTTATAATGGCACAGGTCAGTTTCATTTTTAAGTCACTTACAACATCTTTGTGCCACCAACCCTGAGGTACATTAAAAAAGACTATGTCTATGCAAATCCAATTCCCTCTGTGTTTATCAAAAGACTACTGGGGAGATTAAAGTATGTATGCATGTACACATATATGCAATATGTATATATGTATGCATGTATACACACATACATGTATGTATGGCTTTCAAATACCCCGTGGTCTCTTTCCTCCTGTAAATTTCATTTTCTAATTAAGCTCTGTTCAAGCTAATATTGAAATCAGTTTGCCAACAGCCAACACAGTATTAAGGGAATGCAAGGCAAGGTGGCCCAGAAGCCTGCCTGGCAACTGGGAGAAGCAAATCTAAGATTAAAAACTAACCAGAGATAATTGAGTTGGCCATGACTCAAACTGGAGGGAAAGGGGCAGGTTTGTTATAGTAGATAACATAGTAAACAATCACAGAACTGAAGAATTCAGTCAAATTTTATGAAAAATTGTGCTTATTAGGAATTTTCCATGAATCACTTGCACATCTTTGGACTCTAAAAGGGAGCAAGTAAATTGTCAAATGGTTTGACAGACAGTAACATGGCTCTGTAAAGATACCTCTGTAAAGATTTGGGGTAATGCTCTTGCCCCAAAGAGAATTGCTTGACAAATGATTCAAAACAGCATTCACTTCAAGATCCACCATAGCTGATCCAATATCTTCTTGAACTTAGGTTGTTAGAAAGACCACCAAAATTTTGTATTTTCTGCAACTGCAAGTCCATATTTTCTCATCTTAAACTCCATGAGGTTTACTAGAACAGTGGTATCAAATTCAAGTAGAAACAGAGTTCACTAAATCATACATAAGGACCCTTATATGCTGCCTATTGACTTAGAAAACCACATGTTAACATCTATGTTTTATTTTATTTATTTTGATAAAGATTTTCCAATTACATTTTAATTCACTTTGGATCACTCTATGAAGTATCCTGGGGCACATGTGGCCTTTGAGCAATATGTCTGACACCTCTGTACTAGAACAGTCTTTTTAATGATTAAATTCCAAATATGACATCTGGATATCTGTACTTTGACTCAGTAGATTAGCATTCCACTTTACAGAATGAAAATTTGATTAAGACACCTTTTTCTTTGGCCATATAACAAAGATTCAACAACCAAATGCTCCTCATGAAATTTATATCTTCTCTCCTGGCAGTGTGATAAGTGCAAAGCTATCCTGAGGGACTTCTAACACCATCATCTGAAGCCTTAAGAGCACTTTCTGAAACCATTCAGGAGTACAGTATTGAGAGAAAAAAACTTACAAGAACATGGTAGAGTAAATGCATATGACTGAAACAGGATATTAGGAAATATAAAACCAATTTTAAAAAGAGAGTGCATAGTATTGTGGAAAGACTATAGGATTGAAAATCAAAAGAAACTTAGGTTCAAATTCTGCTTGATCCACTTATTTAGTGACTTATTTAGTAACTATTTAAGTGACAAGTCACTTAACAATTCTGAGCCTTGGCTTCCTCATCTTCAAAATGAGTGTGATGATAGCACCTAACTCACAGGGTGCTATGAAGATCAAATGAAATCATGTATATAAACATTTTGCAAACCTTAAAGCACTTATATAAATGCTATTATAAAAGTTTCTAGTTAGAAGAATCTAAGAAGCAGTGGTAGAAATGGAGATGACACTTATTTGAAATCTCATCTTAACTCAATCTCACCTTCTCAGCCAGGGGAAACATATCAAGTCTGTCAGTGGAGAAGTAACAGATAAGAAAGCTACATTTTAGAGAAAGAACTATTTTCTATCACATGATAAAAACTGAGACACAGCAGGGTTACATGATTTTTTCCAGAGTCATAGGGCTAAGATGTCAGAGCCAGAGATCAGGGGATCAAACTTTGTAATTCAGAAGACTTGATGATCTAAAGTTCTATATTGCATAGTTACTTATTAGAAGCCTTCTATCAAAAAATATCACTGAATTTAACATGTGCAAAAATCTGTTAAGAAGTAGGGAACCTCACACTGAAATCAGGGGACTGAGAATGAATCAACATAGTAAGGTTATTTGTAATATTGTTGCAGGGGAAGGTACAGTTGGTTTCATTTTAGTTTTCAAGAACTTTATTTTTTAAAAAATCAGTAAGCATTTTATTAAGCACTCTGTTATGCACTGTGCCAGGCTGTGGAGACATGGCCCCTTTCCTCAAGGAGTTTGCAATGTGGTAGAGGTGATTATGCAAGCACACAGGTAGAGACAACACAAATTACAATCAGTAACTGCTCTAGGGGAATACAAAGTATGAGAAGATTAAATGAAAGGATCATTTCAAATTGGGGGCATCCAGGAGAGCTGAACAGGGGGTGATGGAATCTGCACTAGCCCCTGAAGAATGAGAAGCATCTCAACAGGTAGAGAAGGAAGGAGATGGCATTCCAGGTATATTTTACTATGTGAGCAAGGGTATGGAAACAGGTATGTATACTGAGTAATACAACTTGACTGAAGTATTCAGTATTTAAGATTACAGCTGTATGAGACTGTAAAAAGCTTTGAAGACTAATTAGGAAATTAGTTCATTTGGTAGATAATTTCAACTTAAGTCACTAAGCATTTGTTAAGAAATTACAACATATGGGGCGGCTAGGTGGTACAGTGAACAGAGCACTGGCCCTGGGGTCAGGAGGATCTGAGTTCAAATCCGGCCTCAGACACTTAACACTTAACTAGCTATGTGACCTTGGGCAAGTCACTTAACCCCAAATGCCCTGTCTTGCCCCCTCCAAAAAAAATAATAATTACAACATACAACATTACAACACTGTAGCCAGTGCTAGTGATACAGAAATGAGATAAGTTCCACAAGGACTTAATAATCCAATAGGGAGTCAGTCGACAAGCACTCACTTAACACCTACTATGTGCCAAACACTGTGTTAGGTACTAGATATGTAAAGATGAAAATGAAACCATCCATGTCCTCAAGGATGAAGAAATATACAGAGTGCTGCCATATGAGTGTGTGTCTGTTAGTGTGTGTGTGTATTTTTAGGGGTTTTGAGGAATCTGAAGTGGGAAAAATCAGTTCTAACTAGTTGAATCATGGATGTTCCATGTAGAAGGCAACATTTGAATGGAGTCTTGAAGGGGATGGATTTCAATAGGTAGAAATAGGAAAGAATCATCCTTATTTATACAGTACTTTACAGTTTACAAGTGGCAACATGGTGTAGTGTAGCAGATAAGAGAACTGGCCTTGGAGTCTGGAGGACCTGGCCATTCAGATCTCTGACACTGACTGACTGTGAGGTTCTCCACAAGTCATCTACCTTTTCAGTGCTTTATGTGACTCTCTAGGACAAGTTGCAGAGATGGTGCCACCTGCATCAGGTGAGGGAGATTCCTCCTTCAGGAGTTCTTTCTATTAATTAAATCATAGGTTTTTATAGGGGACTCAGGGCTCCTGACATCCATGGCAGCAGCATGCAGGCTGAGGCATGTTCATATCAAGGTGAAAAGGTTTTGTGTCTGCGGCCTGAGGATCTCCTTACCATGTCAACTTGAAGGTGATGAATGTTTGAGCTCCAGTCCAGAACCATCTACTGAGTTATAGAGGGGTTGTGATCTATCAATGGGGAAAGCAAACCACAGATACAATGGCAGATCCTTGATATAGTGTTGTATTACAGCTTTAAAAAATTCTTCCTCACAACCACCCAGCTTATAGAAATGTTAACTTCAAAAGTCTATCAGGTAAAATTATGAATAGGACCACTACAATATTATCTACCTTTAGGCAATAAATTGGTTTTTATTAGCTTCTCACTTTATTGAGAACCATCTACTTTTTAGTAAGTATCAGATAATATGTCAACTTTGAATTAAAGGAAAACTATTGAAGCATCCTTGGCTACTTAGTATTATTTCTCAATTTTGTTCCACACAACTCCAGGGTTCCAAGAGGCCTCTGTGAGCATTAACCAAATTACAATGTTGGGCAAGTCAATAAGTTATCTAGACCCTTAGCCATATGTGACTAGATGGAACCTCAGCTTTTCCAACTTGACTAGATGAGTTCTAGATCCCTTCCAACTCTAAAGCTATAAGCCCATGAGCTAAGCATGTTCAATTGTATCTATTCTAGTACCTCTAGGTTCTGCCCCCAAAATATACCAAGGATTCTATAGTATGAAAAATGATGGATGAAACCCTCTCCAACCATCCCCCCCAATATTTTTGAATAATAATAACTAACATTTACCAGGCACTATGCTCACAAGTATTATTTCATTTGATCCTCACAACTGTAGGAGTTAGGTACTATTATTATCCCCATTTTATAGTTGGGGAAACTGAGGCAAACAGACATTAGCTAACTTGTTCAAGGTGACACAGCTGGTAAGTGCCTGACGATACATTTGAACTCAAGTCTTCTTGACTGGAGACCCAGTGATCTATCCAATACCTAGCAGCTCTTGAAAATCATTATCCTCATTCTGAACCTGATTGAGAAGACAAAAGTGATTGCCATTTTCCTTTCTCCCTGGCAAACACTAAGCTAAGACAGTACAATTAAGTAGATCATGGTTTGGTAGAAATAACTCTGAACCAGCAGTTAAGAGCAGCTTCTCCACTTACCCATCTATAACTTTAGGGAAATCACTGAGTTGCTCTGAGCCTCAGTTTACCCACTTATAAAGATAGGGATTCTATTAGTGCTTCTGAAGTTGTTGCAAAATCAAGATAATGTGCA
The DNA here is from genome assembly GCA_011680675.1 of Gymnobelideus leadbeateri. Lineage (NCBI taxonomy): Eukaryota > Metazoa > Chordata > Mammalia > Diprotodontia > Petauridae > Gymnobelideus > Gymnobelideus leadbeateri. The sequence continues at coordinate 226,611 of WOXC01012357.1, read as the reverse complement.
TTAAATCCCTTATAACTAAAAAGCACTGTATAAACATATGCTATTGTTTGTAGCAGAAAGCATTTCAAATTATAAAATATTATGCAAATATGCAATAATAATAATAATAATACAAAAGAACAGAAGAAATTATCCTTGGAGTATAATTTAAAATATTGGAAAATCAGATGGATAATCAGATTTCTAACCAGTTAGAAATTGGTACCATTTTCAAGAAAAATAACTTCAACTACAAGATGACTTAAGTTTCTCCAAAACAACATTAAAAAAGATAAATTGCTACAATATGTTCAGAATCATTTTACACACACACACATACACACACACACTGTTACATATGGACAATAATTATATACAATGCAGTCAAAAGAAAAGTGTAGGAAAAATATAAAAATCTTCAAGAAAGAATCAGTCATTGTCATTTATTATTATGAAAAAAAGATGAATCTAATACATTTTGCCTATAGTTATCCATCTACAGTCAACCTGATATTTAAGCCACCATAGAGAAGAAAAGGAACTTGGGTACAAAATTTAACAATAAGATCTGTCAAAAAGTGAAATGGACTAGTTAAGAAGGGAGTAGTTTCACCCACCCTAGAGGTCTTCAAGCAAAATATGAGTGATTACTCATTGGATATGTTATAGAAGGAATTTTTACTCTGCCCAGACTAGATGGCTGCTATCCCTCCTAATGCTAAAACTCTCTTATTTTGGTTGCCTATCGTAATGATCTCCAAGCAAGAAGAACCTACCGTTGACCTCAATAATCCAGAGATTTGATAAAAGATTTGACAAGAAACGAATATTTTTAAAAGAAAACATATTATACAATCCACTGAAAAAGCACCATTTACTAAAATGATACCCTTTTCTATATCAAGTCATTATGAAACAAATACCTTAAAAAATCAATAAGCTTCCATTCTGGTGGTAGGAAAAATGGGAGTACAAAAGTATAAGATGCTAACACCATCCTCAAGCATCTTAGATCAGACTTCGTTTATTCATTGTGTCCATCTCATCAATTGCCTATTATTCCTTACTGTACCTCCCATAGTGGCTATTCTAAACTTTCTCCTCTATCTTTAAGTCCCCAAATGTACCCCCACTCCCCACCACACCTCTTATCAAAAGACTGTTCTGAAGATTAAGGTAAAAAATGGGGTGCCCATCCTTAGTACTTCCAACCCAATTCTTTTCTATCTTTGTTCCAGTATCAGAGGGTGAGGTGGCCTTCCTCTTGGCCAAAGAAGAAGTCTTCTCTACCCCACCACCTCCTCCAGGACCTTGCTCCATTGATCATTCTTTCTCATCCTCAATTCCTCTCTCAGTCTCCTCTATCAAAAATGAATGAATGAATGAATGAGTGAATAAATAAATAAATGAATGAATGAATAAACCACCTTCCCTGAACCCTGCCATCCCTCTCCTCAAGATATTGTCACAAGATCACAGATTTAGAGCAAGCATCTTAACTTTTTTTGTTTGTCATGAACCTCTTTGACATCTAGTGAAGCCCAATGCCCCATTCTCAGAATAATCTTTTTTAAATGTATACAGCAAAATACACAGGATAAAAAAAAAAGAGAATCAATCACATTGAAGTATAATTGTAAAAAATATATTAAAGAAACAAATTCATAAAAAAAGTTCATGGACCCCAGGTTAAGAACCCCTGACCTTACTTAGTCCAATTCCCACATTTTACAAATTAGCAACTGAAGCCCAAAGAGACTGAGACTTGCCCAAGGTCACACAGAGAGCAAAGACCCCATTCAAATCCAGGTTACTGCCCTTTTCCTCTGCTCCATAACTCCTCACATTATTTCTTTCTCCTCCCCTTCATTTGTAAAATTCTGGAAAGAACTGTGCGCACTTCATCTTCTTCCTTGCTACTCATCCATTCATATTTGATCATTTTGTAATCTTTCCAATGCCACCATTCCAACAAAACTGCTCTCTCTGAGGTCACCAATGACTACAGAACTGCCAAATCTGATTCTCTTTTTTCTCAGTCATTATCCTTCTTGGCCTTTTGGCTGCATTTAATACTGTTGACCATTTTCTTCTTTTGCATACCCTCTATTCTTTCTCCTGGTTTTCTTCTTACCTCTTTGACTGCTCCTTCTAAATCTCCTTTATGGATTTATTCACCATTTTTCTCTCACATCCCAAGTATGGGTGTCTTCCAAGATGGTATCTCCTTCTCTTCCTTTCCTTCAGTGAATTTAATTACCATCTCCATGAAAATGCCTCACAAATCTAGAAATCCAGATCTCTTCTCTGAGCTCTTGTTCCACATCTCTAAAAAACCACTTGATGTTAACATTTCAGGACAGCTTAGTTTTCCAGACTTTATTCACACACCTTTTCCTTCTACTCACATTACTTACATTTCTACCAAAAGAGTTAACTAGATATTCCTTGAATTCTCTCTTCACTCTCCACGCCTAAGCATTGGTGAATACTTCTACACATAACTGAAATGTGCTTCTTTCTCATTCCCCACTTTCCCATTAAAATTTTTATGTTCCTCTAGAATTATAGTTCAAGTGTCACTTCAAAAAAATCTTCCCTCTTCTCCAAGTTCAATAATCAATCACAAAAATTTTATTAAGTGCCCAGCACTGTACTAAGTCCTAAGATACAAAAAAGAGTCAAAAAATAGTCCTTCCCCTCAAGGAGTTCACAATTTAATGGAAGAAACAACAAATAAATATGTACAAATAAGCTACACAAAGGATAATTAGGAAATAACTAATAGGAATGACAAATAATAATATAAATAATAAATAATTTTAGTTTGGACTTAAAGGAAGACAATAAGTTGAAATGAACAGGGACAACATTCCAGGCATGGAGGATGGCCAGAGAAAATGCCTGAAGCTAAGCGATGGAATATCTTGTTCTTGGAAAACAAGAAAGTCAGTATCACTGGAATGAACAGTACATGGAGGCTAGAAAGGTAGGAAGTAGCTAGGTAATAAATTACTTCGAACATCTAACAGAGGACTTTATATTTGACCCTGGAGGCAACAGGGAGCCACTGGAGTTTATTGAGTAGGGTAAGGTGACATGATCAGCCCTGTGCTTTAGGAAAATCAATTTTGTAGCTGAGTGGAGGATGGACTGGAGTAGAGAGTCTTGCGGCAGGCAGATCCACCAGGGGGTTACTGCAAAAGTCCAGGTATGAGGTGAGAGGTGGGTAATGAGGACCTGCACCAGAGTGGTTGTAGTATTAAGGAGACAAGCAGGTTTACCTACATGATTTGTTTGCATCTCTTTTCTGTTCCTGTTAAATTTTACTCTTCTGAGTACATGTCACATCCCCACATTAAATTGCAATCTTCTTTAATGCAGGGCCTATATAATTTTTTCACCTCTGTATGTATGCCAGCTATCTAACATGCTAGACATGCAAGTTGTCTAATAAATGTTTATAGTGTGGTGTAGTATATAGAATACTATACCAAGTCAGGAAGACTTGGGTTCAAATCCTACTCAGATACTAGCTTACATTCTAATGAGGGAAGAAAACATAAAAAGAGAAGCTGGAAAGTGGGGAGCAGGGAGGTATGATGGCTGACAGCATGGTCTGGATTTGACTGGGAAGTGATACAGAAGGGCCCAGTTTCAGGCAAAATAATGTGAAAATTCACCCATCAAGCAATTTGGGGTGGGGTTTAATATTATATTATGGGAAGAGATGAGGATGATGGTCAGAATAGAGGTAGGAGATAGCTAGGAATACTGTAGCAATCTGCTGATGTATTGATACACCAAAGGATAGATCCAAATGCTATGTACTTCTTTGTAAAGGTGTCCCATGGAATCCAATTTCAAAATTCCTAGTAACACTTCCAGAAAGTTCTTTTAAACTAAGATGGTCTATATCTGCCCTTTTAAAATTCTGCTTTCCTTCAGCTTATGCCTCTCCCCTTTCTTTCTCAAGCTTCTGCTAGCAATTCTTTTGGGCACTCAGGAGCCAATACTTTAGCACATGGAGGAGATAAGAATGACAGCTATGACTCAGAGGCAGCAGACAAAGCAGCCTTCTCCTGTAAATGCTCACAAAGCTTAAAAACATCAGGAGTATGAGATCAATGAATAATGTTAACAATAACGATGAAGAAACTCCCTTTTTTTTTGGAACGGACAAGGCATGGCAACTGGGGTTAAGTGATTTGCCCAAGGTCAAACAGTTAAGCATCAAGTGTCTAAGGTTGGATTTGAACTTAGGTCCTCCTGGCTTGAGGGCTGGTGCCCTATTCTTTGCATCACCTAGCTGCCCCAAGAAACTCTTTTTAAAGAAAAACTAAAGTTATGAATGTTTAGTATTAAATCACAAAACCTTCTAGGACATTAATATGACTTAATTTATGAATATTTAATTTTCAAGCAAGTTTTTAGGAAGAGAATTGCTATGCAAAGACACTCTACTCGTTTCATAAATGTTTGCAGCATGACTGATTGATCTGGCTCTGATAGAGGATAACTTTGAGTAATTCTACTGGATGTTATAATTCAATTCATGCAACATAAAAATCCTCAGGGGGAGCAATTTATTTTTCCTATGTCTACTTCCCTTTCTCCAGTTCCCATAACTTCTTGAATAAGCTTCTGAAGAACAGGGATTGGTTTTGGTTTTTTGCTTTTCTTTGTACTCCCAGTTGAACAATGCCAGACACACAGTAGGTGTCTAATAAGTGCTTGTTGACTTTCCTTTCTTTGTCTTTTAAATTTTTATGCAGTTCTATTTTTGGTTTCTTGGACTTTATGGTATCCTATCTACATGTAATTATGCTACCAGAGGATAAGATGCTGCCATAGAGGAGTCAAAAACAGCCAAGATTTCTGTGGTCTGGAGGAAGAACTATGATAGAGGGTAAGGAGCATTTGGCAAAGTTCTCTCTACCTCGTGCCTGACACAAAACACAAGGAGAGACACTCAGGAGTCTGATTTGCTTTCAGAGGCATTCCCTAAGCTATCATTATTACACTGGCCACTAAGCTAAGAGTGCCAACCTGCCAACCTAAAAGAATAACACAGGAAAGGCAGAGGACTTTCATGTAACTGCATTTTAAAATTGATCCCTTAGCTCTCAAAAAGATTACCAGAAACAAATGAACACAAGTCATGACAGTCAGGTGCTACTTTAATTTCCTTGTCTGTAAATATGGTCCTAGTTACAGAGGAAGCAAAATGTGAAGTTCTTGCAAAATTATTCTGAACTGTTAACAAGAACAACAACAAAGTGGTATCTCATAGGACATGGATCTCAAACTGGCAGGAAGCTGCCTAGTCCAGTCCTTTCACTTTACAAATGAGTGAACTGAGGCCCTGGAAGATGAGAAGATTGGCTTGGGATCACACAGGTATTGTTGACAGAGATGGATTTTGAACCCAGGCTCCCTGATCCCAGAGACATGTACTACAGTTTTCTAACAGGAAAGATGCTGTGAAAATCACAAAAAATTATTAGGAGCTGTAAAGGATATCTTCTCTGGAGATTTGTAGCTTGGGTTCCAGAGAAATGGCTTTTTTAATGCTATGAAAATTGTATCTTGAATACAACTGGTTTCCTTTGTAACCACATATTTTACTTCATGCATTTATAAACACTGTTTTGAGAATACAAAAAAGTTTAAGAATTCCTGATCTAGGCTAAACCCACTCGTTTTACAGATTAGAAAACTGTGACCCAAAGAAGCTAAATTATCTTCTTTTGACTCAGACTTTCTGAATGAAAATCCAGTGCACTTTCTACCTATATACTACATTCTATTGTAGTTGGAAACCAAAATCCTTATATTGGAATTTTTCTTCATCATGGAATAAGAAACTCTATTAGAAAGTATCCTTTGTAGCTATAACATTTAAAAATGCCTTTTGATCCTTATTTAAAGGTTTTAACATATATTATTATCTCAGCTTGCTGTATTTTTAACACTCATGATCAGATGCCACTTTTTTATATTGTAGTGTCATAATACAATACTTCATGCTTCTGGCTCTTTGCTTTAATTTTTTCTCTCTTTTGCATAATAAATTAATAAAACTCTGAGAAACTAATATATAAAGTGTCTCTTCCTTGAAAATATTAGCAGGCTGGAGGGACCCCAGAATACCAGCAGCTGTGGCGATTCCAGAATTATTAACACAGATATGCCTAGGACAAAGTGAGAGGTTAGTGCCCTATGGACTTTGGGACCAGTATTTGGGGAACGCGTTGGCTTCTTCCCCTGGGGGCAAGAAATAGCTGAGGAGCCACAACACAGATGCCACTTTGCAGTTTCAGTGGCAGCTTCAGCTCCTGGTCTTCGAACTGTAGGGAGATCCAGCAATCAGTCTGGGGGTTAATCGCTTTTGCTTTAACCTCCCTGGATATGGATTGGAGTCTGCGGGGGAGGTCTAGGGTGGGTATCCAGCTTGCCAGAGCATGTGGAGGCTTTACTGAGACCACAAAACTAATACCTCTGGAAGTTGTGAAGACCCCAACGTTTGGGACGGAAACTCCCCTGGCTGGTGGCAGAGTCCTACTGTGGCAACAAGCCCAAAAGTCAGATAATTAAGTGGCAACATGTCTAGGCAAAGGAAACAAAATAAGCAGAAAAATGCAACATTAGACTCCTATTTTGGGGGCAAAGAGGATCGAAGCATGGAACAGGAGTAGGACTGTGAGGTCAGAAATCCTGCAACAGAAGCCCCAAATGAAAATATAAACGGGTTAAAGGCCATAGAGGACCTTAAGAAGGATTTTAAAAACCAAATAAGAGAAGTGGAGGAAAAATTGGGAAGAGAAATGAGAAGGATGCAGGAAAAGTATGAAATGAGAGTCAACAGCCTGACTGAGGAAAACAACACCTTAAAAAATAGACTAACTCAAATGGCAAAGGAGGCCCAAAAGGGCAATGAGGAGAAGAAGGCCTTAAAAAGCTGAATTTGCCAGATGGAAAAAGAATCTCAAAAGCTCACTGAGGAGATTCATTCCTTCAGAGTTAGACTGGAGCAAATGAAAGCTAGTGACTTTATGAGAAATCAAGATACTATTAAACAGATCCAAACAAATGAAAGAATAGAAGGCAATGTGAAATATCTCATGGGAAAAACCATTGACCTGGAAAATAGATCCAGGAGAGATAATTTAAAAATTATTGGACTACCTGAAAGCAATGATCAAAGAAAGAACCTAGAAATCACCCTTCAAGAAATTCTCAAGGAAAATTGCCCTGATGTTTTAGACCCAGAAGGCAAAATAGAGGTTGAAAGAATCTACAGATCATCTCCAGAAAAATATCCTAAAAAGAAAACTCCCAGGAATATTATAGCCAGGTTCCAGAATTCCCAGATCAAGGAGAAAATACTACAAGCAGCCAGGAAGAAACAATTTCAATATTGTGGGAACACAATCAGAATAGCCCAGGACCTGGCAGCTTCTACACTGAGGGATCAAAAGGCATGGAATATGATATTCCAGAGGTCAAAAGAGCTGGGATTAAAACCAAGAATCACCTACCCAGCAAAACTGAGTATTTTGTTTCAGGGGAAAATATGGTCATTTAGTGGAATAGAGGAGTTTTAAGCATTCTTGAGGAAAAAACCAGAGTTGAATAGAAAATTTGACATCCAGACACAAGAAGCAAGAGATGCTTGAAAAGGTAATCAGGGAAAAGAAATCAAAAGGAACTTATCAAAGTTGAACTATTTACATTCCTACATGGAAAAACAATAACTGTGACTGATGAAACCTTCCTCATTATGAACATAATTGAAGAAAGGTATATGGGCATATGAATACATATGTGAATGTGTGTATATATGTTTACAGGTATACATGGATAGAGGGCACAGGTTGAATTTGGTGGGAAGGGATGATACTCAAGGGATGAAATTATGAGGTGAGAGAGGAAAGTGGCAAGAGGAGATGGGGAGAGACAGGGTAGGGTAAACTATCTCATGTAGAAGAGGCAAGGGGAAGTAATTGCAGGGGAGGGGAAGAACAGGAAGGCAAAAAGGCAAAAACATATTCTCATTGAATTTGGCTCAGGGAGAGAATGATATACATACGAAATGGGATATCTCACCCTGCAGGAGAGTAGGGGGAAGGGGGATGAGAGAAGGGATGATGGAGGGGAGGCCATTCTGGGGGGAGGGGAGGTTGGAAGTACCCACTTTCCAAGAGGGAAAGGATCAAAGCAGGGAATGGACCAGGTGGGGAGTGGGATGGGTGGGAGGGAAATATAAGCAGTCTTTTACAATAGATCTATTATGGTAATGTTTTGCATAGCTATACATGTATAGCACATACTGAATTGCTTGTCTTCCCAGAGGGAGTGGGTGACAAGGGAGGAAGGGAATAGATCTGAAATTCGAAGTTTTAAAATTAAATGTTTCAAATATATATATATATAAATACTATTATTAATACTATTTTGCATGTAATTGGGAGATAAGATGTGCAGGCATTGGGGCACAGAGATTCACCTTGTCCTAATGATAAAGACGAAGGGGTTACGGGAGAAGATATGGGAGAGAGCAGATTGGATGAGGGGATATCTTGTGGGACTGCTATTCTGGGGTGGTGGGTAGGGGAAAAATGGGGAAAAAACTGTAACTCAAAATCTGGTGGAAATGAATGATGTAAACCAGAAGTTAATAAAGCATTTGTTTAATTAAAAAAAAAAGGAAAAAAAGAAAATAATTAATAAATTAATACAAGGTAATTTTGAGGGGAAGGTATTAACAGATAGGGAAATAAGGAAAGGGAAGCTTAATGTTATATCATGGACCTCTTTGGAAGTCTACTGAAGTCTATGTTTTTAAATGCATAAAATAAAAAGCACAGGATGAAAAAGGAAACCAAAAAAAATATTAGCAAAGAAAATATTTATTTTATATATCTCCCCAAATTTACACATGCCTATTTGGCTGGATGCACACATAACCATAAGGCTCATCATGGAGACATAAGAGTTTCAATTGCCTAAAGGATTAAAGGAAACAAACTATACCAATAAAGCAGAAGGGACACTAAAAAGAAGCTAATCCAATCATGCCCACCAGTAGAATGATGTGTTTTACTTAAGCTATGATGGTATGAGATGGAGATGGACTGCTTGATGTGAATGGAAGGAAAGAGCAGAAGGAGATGGAATGGGGGAGTGAAAACTGGATTTGGAGTCTGGGGACCTAGGTATAAATCCCAACTGAGCCACTTATTGCCTGTGTAGCTTTGAAAAAACTGCCTAACCTCTCTGGTTTTCTGTCTCCTCATCGGTAAAATAATTGTGTTGGACCAGATGGATTTCCAACTCTAACTCTACAATTCCTTTGAACCTCACATAAGATGAAAGTTTGCCCGGTGAGGTGCTGAAGCCAAAAATGAAAATGCTAGATATTTGCAATTTCTTCATTCCAACATAAAAACAAAAACCTTTTGAACCAAACAAACAAGCTTTTCCATTGTAAATAAACCCATTTTATTAGTTTGAAATACCATAGTCTCAAATACTAGGGGCACCTAAATGAACAGAGCCAGGAGCCAGGAAAATCTGAGTTCAAATTTAGCCTCTAATACTTACTAGCTGTATGATCCTAGGCAAGTCACTTAAGCTTGTTTGCCTCAGTATCCTTATCTGTAAAATGAGCTGGAAAAGGAATTGGCAAACCATTCCAGATTCTTAACCAAGAAAACCCTAAATGGGGTCATGAAGAGCTGGAAACAACCAAGACAGCTAAACAACAAAAGTATCAAATACTAATCAAAATAACAGAGACAATGGCTAAAAGTATGGTATCTTTTTGTTATGATGTGCTTGTAGTATCCACATCCAAACTACAGCAAATCTCTTTCATTATATACTTTCTATTTTTATCATGATCTCCAAAATATTTAAAAGCAAACACTTACGGTTGACAAAGTTTCACCAGGTCTTGATCTGTGGTATTGGGAGGCAGTCCTCTGATATAAAGGTTTGTTTTGCTTAGTTGATCCCACCCTGAGCTGCTACTGTTGCTACTGTTGTTATTACTGCTGGTGGTACTGGGACTGGGAGGAGCCATTGGGTGGGCTGGCACAATAGACTGCTGGAAAATTAAGAAGTAGCATGTTAGAACAAAAATTAGAAGAAACTTGTAGCAATGATCACAGTGAAGATACGAGGGACATTGAAATTCTATCTTCAAGAGCTTTATCACCCTTTAAATACAGGTATACTTCAACTTTTAAAAAATCATGATGTGGCGATCTGGATGTACATCTATTCAATGTAAGAAACCTCTAAGTAGCAATTACTCACTGTAAGAAACCTCTAAATAGCAAGTTTCTTTGATGCCTTTAAACATGTGACTCAACTATAAAATATTTATACACATTTTTAGGAACTCATTTATCATATAATGTGATATTTATGTATATTGAAACTTAGATTTAATTTACTTGTATGATGCTAAAATACAATTTAAAAATAAGATTCCTTTTAAACTTTTCAAATGACTATGCAATGAAAATTTTTTCAAAAAATATATTGAAAGCAGATGATTTAGGCATAATTTTGAAGCTGTTCATTTTAACAGAAGGTCAATTTCTACCACCACAAAGGATGCATCTAGTTCTATGGCAGGAATAAAACATCATTCAGACATCTGGAGACAGTTCACAGTTCTGCTAACTCTCTACATCCCACTCCCCTCACCCCCTCATATCTGGCTAAACTTGTGAAATGTAACTTGTGAGAACTTTGTTGTAGTTGGCAACAAGCCTGGGCCTCTCTCTCAGAGACAAACACAACTATTACGAAGAACAAAGCCCAGGACCCAATGCAGTTTTACACTCAGCAGGCACCCAGGAAGAATGTCTGAAATCGTCCACATTCCAAACCTTCTCTGGACTGTATTGCTGGCAAGGTCTACTGACCCTGAGCTGCTCTGAAGAATTTTAAGGAAGTCCTAAGCAGTTTATGCTGTAAACGCATGTGTACAACCCTAAATCTCAAGATAATTACAAAAAAATATTGGTGGCTTCATACTAGAATACAAAAGACACCTACTAGCTCACGTCACTGGGCAAGTCACTTAATCTCTATCTGAATCTGTTTCTTTATCCATAAAATGCAGGATAACAATAGCATCTACTTTCCAGAACTGTTCTGAGGATCAAATGAGATAATATTTTAAAAGTGCTTTGAAAACTTTAATGTACTTTATGTTAGCTAGTGGCAGTAACAGCAGCAGCAGCAGCAGGTACTACAAATAACTTACTGAAAAATATATGACACATTTAACTTTCATTTTGTGGAGCAAACAAAAACAACAACAAAAGAAAAAAAAACAAACCTTATGGGAAAAATAATCTTGCTCAGTCTGACTTTATGCCACATATTTAGTTATGTTGTCGGTGCTCTTCTAAACTGTCTACTATCGACTTCTTGGTCTGTTAACAGTTTCTTCTAAGTATTCTGCTCACTCCACCCTCAACCTTGGTCTACAACATCCTGATCCATTGGAATACTCCATTCCTTGAATTATCCATATTTGAATATTCCTTTTCACCACTCAATCTGGTCTTACATTATCCAATTCCTTCTTTCTACCTCTAAGGGCATCTTCTTTATATAGTCATAATTCTTCATGTGTAAATGAGGGAGCTGGACTAAACAGCCTCTTAGGTGCTTTTTGGATCTATAATACTGTGACTGAACTCCTCCATATCCACGTAAGTATTTTCTTAAAGGGGGTAATAATAACTTAATTCAATAAGCATTTATTATATAGCTTCTATATGCCAGGTATTGTGTGAGAAGTAAAGTGGAGAGTCACCTGAAGTGCCAGGAAAAGGTGAGTTTAAGTCTTGCTTCAGACACATACTACCAGTGTGACCTTGAGAAAGTCACTTTCTTAGGTCTCTAAGCAAACTTAAGATTATGAAATGTGGGACAGATGTCAAACTGCTCTAAATAAACAGGCTCAAAGAAAAAATTGGGTCCAGTGCTAGATACATGAAATACAGATGAAAAAGAGATAGTCCAGGTTCCAACGATCTTGTATAATAATTAGGAATATACATTCACAGCTAAGTAAGCATAATGTATTCACAAAGCAATTTGGAAGAGTGAAGGGAGAACACTAATAACCTGGAAGGGGTTGGGCATTAGGGAGGCCTTGTGTTTAAATAGAATCTTGGAGGAAGCTGGGGATAACAAAGAGACAAAAGGTGAAAAGGAAGAACATTAAAAGCATGAAGGTGGGAGGGACCTGTGCAAAAGGCAGGGAAGAGGTGGAGGAAATGAGCATCTATTAAGTGCCTACTATATGCCAGGCACTGTGCTAAGTAAGTGCTTTACAAATGGCATCTCATTTGATCCTCACATCCCTGATGTTGGTGCCATTATTATCCTCATTCCACAGCTGAGGAAAATGAGGTAGACAGAGGTTATATGACTTGTACAGGGTCATAGAGCTAGTAAGTATCTGAGGCTGGGTTTGAACTCAGTTTTTCCTGTCTCTGAGGCCCAGCACTCTATCCACTGAACCACACTGAGCTGCCTCAAGAGGTATATGAAATAATGGAATGTCATATTATGGGGACAATAAGTAGACTGGTTTAGCCTAAATACAGAGTATACAGAGTACACAGGGAAGTAACATGAAACCTCTCTACAAAGATGTATGAATGTCAAACTGTGAAAGGCTTTGAATGCCAAAGGCAGAAGTTACTATTATAACCTAGATGTAACAAGGGGCCACTGACACTTCCCGAAGACATTTACAAATCATTTTAAAGACCACAAAGTCCTCTCCTCAAAACAATCCCACGACATACATGGACCCAGTCAGAGCGGCTGCATGATTTTCTCCATCTTTGTTCTGAAGCATCCACGTATTAGTGAAGGCCATAAATGATATAAGTGATTCAAGGCTACAGCTTGGAAGGACCTACCTGACAATGGTGTAAAGGGGCCAGGGATTCAAGAGAGAACAGTATAGAGTTGAATTGGTTCAACAAGTAGTCAAGATGGGGAAAAGAGGAAAGGGTAGCCAGTCAATAAACATTTATTAAACACCTACATTGTACCAGGCACTATACTAAGCACTGTGGATACAAATATCCTATTTGTATGAGGCTGAATGAGGCTGAAAAACAGAGGGTGAAGAAAAACAGGTGGTGTATCCAGAAATAGGGAAGGGACGAAGCGGCATGGTGGAGAAGTCAGAGATGTCCCAGTGTAGTGCAGCCATGTGAGCATTGAGAAGTTCTGAGCTGGGCTAATCAAGGGGAAAGGGCCAGGGAGGGAACTGAGAGGTCAAGGGACTGGAGGACATAGTGCAGATAATAAATAATGAAATCAATTTATAAAGACAGTCTATTTTAGCTGAAAACTGAAGTCAGCACTTTAGGAAGGTGTGATGTAAAATAAAAAGACAAAACCACTCAAGCTTTAATGGAAACATTTACAATTCTTTAGCAACAAGATCACTTCATCAAACTCTGAACAATTTAAGTTTATGATTGGAGACAGTGTGTCTCAGAGGCAATAAAACCTAGCCTTTGTAACAAGTTAGCATACATCCCACAAAACAGATGATATATTGGCTCTATCCAAAATGTATGTCTTATTCTACACCTCCAGTTTATTACCTGTCTCAAGAGGTATGAAAATGCTTCATCCTCAATACTCTGAAATCATGTCTGGTGACTGTATTAATTGATCAGAGTTCTTAAGTCTTTCAAAGATGTGTGTGGCGGGGGGGGGGGGGTAAGGAGAAATGTTTCAGTCATTATATGTAACTTGTTCTGATTCTGCTCCATTCTTACAGGTGTCTCCAGGTTTATCTGAATCTGTCCTTTCGTCATTTCTCATGACACAATTCCACTGCGTCCACAGAGTACAATTTGAGGAGCCATTTCCCAACTGATGGCTAACCTATGAGTTCCCAGTGCTGCTATGTATATTTTTGTACACACGGGTTCTTTCCCTCTTTGAGGCATACACCTCATGGTGATATCTCTGGATCAAAGGAGAGGTTAATTTAGTGAATGGAAAGGTAGAAATTCATATTGATTTCCAGAATGGCTACACTAATTCACAGCTCCACTTGACCTCCCATATTCCTTCTTCATCTGTGAACTTCCCAGTCATCCTTGTCAATCTGACAGAAGTGAGTCATTTTAGTTTGCATTACCTGATTATTTGACATGTTTTTCATATGGTTATTGTTAGTTTGCTTTTCTTCTTTTGAGAACTGCCTTCTCAAAGCAGTTCATATTCTTTGACCTTGTATCTACAGGGATGTTGCTCTTCTTATATATTTGAATAAGTTCTTTAAATTTTAGATGTCAGATCTCTATCAGAGAAATTTACTATAAAGATTTTCCTCCACTCACTACCACTTCCCTAATGATTTTAGATGCATTTCATATGCTTAAAAACTTTTGCAATAAAAATTGCAATTTTGTATAATCAAAATCGTCTAATTTTCTATGAAACTCTCTATCCCTCAAAACAATCATAAGCAATTACTATCCCTTCAATTATTTAGGTCTGTCTTTTATTTCACTTTACTTCTAATACAAAAATAAATTGGTTTTATTCAAATTAAACAGACAAGACATTAGGGCATAGAATTTACCCATGGTTATTTCTGACCAAAGCATTTATTCCATATCAAATGGGATAGTATATAGAATGTGTTTTGTATACCTTAAAGCTCTATATAAATGTTATTTTTGTATTTTGCAAACCCTAAAACTCTATGTTATTATTAATAAAAAGAATATATAGTATTAGGACCAATCATTATAGTTACAGTCTTCATCTTCTTCCCCATACCATTCTTGGAAATTCCAATAGAAATTTGAGGACTTTACTCTTTTAACTTTCCTAGTTTAAGCTTTCATTGTGTATACCATCCTTCAAGATAACAGGAGTGACTATTTTCTTCCAAATCAGCAGGAGACCCCTCCACTTAGCACCCCAGGCATTTCCTCTACCCAGAAGCAAAGAAGTATTCATAATAGTCACAGTTAGGATTCCAAAGGAATGGGGACCTGCTGTCTGGATATTAATAAATAATACCTCCATGACCACACATCTATATAGCTCTTTATACATTTCAGTGACTCTTTCACGGCATTCCAAAATCTATTAAACCAAAGAATGCAAAGAATTATACAATTAATAATTAAATATAGCACTGTGGTAGGTGCTTAAAATACTTCAGTTTCTTTTTTTAACAATTGAAAAAAAATCAATATAATTCTCCTTGAGAACCCTTCAGCCTTAGACTACTTTAACTGAAAACAAATGAAGTTTTTAAAAACTAAAGTAAAAGAAAGACAATTTCTCCAAACAGGTTAGCATAAAATTTTGTTTCCTTTGCTCTCTTTCTGTGGTAGCCCTTTAAGTGGAAGACAGACAATTGGCAATGGAGTTGTGTTTAAGAAAGACAGGAGAGGAAGAAGAGGAAGAAGAAGGGGAAGGGAAGTAAAATAAAGCTCTGGTGCAGGAAACAGAGAGGAGAGCACAGGAAACTAATTGGCAAAAAATAAGTTACAAGTAGAAAATGAAGCAGGAGGAGTTTTGCTGTGGTTGAATGAATAAGGAAAATGACCTCACAGGCAGACAGAACCAAAGAATGTCATAGCTGGAAGGGATCAATGAGTCACTGTTTTGAAGTCGGAAGTTACCCTCAGAGATCTAGTGTAACCCCATCACTTTATAAGTGAGAAAAGCAAGGCCCCCCCCCCCCAAATCAAGTGACTTGACCACAACGACACAACTATTTAAATAACAGGGCTAGGTCTAGAATCCAGCTTTCCTGGCTCCCAGACTAGTGCTCTTTCTATTACAATATGCTATTCCCAGAAGCACCATATCTTAGTGGAAAACAAAGAACATGGAGTCACAGAACCTGAGCCTGAATCCCCAGCTTACTGTGACTATTACTTATTATTCTTACAATCCTACATGCACCACTCCACCTATTAGGGTCTGTTACCTCATCTTTTAAAAAGAGAGGGTTAGGCTAGATGACCTCTAAAGCCTCTTCAGCTCTAGAACTATAATTCCTAAGATCAATCACTGTCTCCAGATATTCCAGCTGGTATAACACATGTCCTATAGAAATGCTTTATCTTTACTTAGTGGCCCTTACAAGGTGTTGTGAAGTAGACTGGGTATTGACCTATGAGATTAAATATCAGAGTCTGAATGACTTGTTCAAGGTCTCTCAGTGCTGCTTTTTTAACGAGGTGGCTCTCCCTTTTTTTACTTTCCTCATTGAGGCAACAGTAATTATGGGGTTGGGCAAAACAAATCACATACTTTGAAGCAGAGGCTAGATTATATGATCACCACAAAACCCCTGAGCATTCAATATTAAGTGTTGAATCAGAGGTGTTTGTGGAAAAATGTTTTCAGAATCCAATTCATGCCAGACATTCAAAAAGACATTTGAAGAAATTAATGGTACACTGGGTAAGATCAATCAGTCAATCAATCACAAGTGAAACTTGAGACTATGAAAAATTGGTGTCCCTAGCCTCTTGACAGGACTGCTAGGTGGTATAATAGATAGAGTGCTGGATTTGGAGTCAGAAATACGCAAATTCAAATTCATCTTCAGAAACTTATTAACTGTGTGAACCTGAGAAAGTCACAAACAACCCTATTTGCTTCAATTTCCTCATTCATAAAATGAGCTGGGAAATAAAATGGCAAACCACTCCAGTATCTTTTCTAAGAAAACCTCAAATGGGGTCACAAAAAGTTGGATATGACTGAAACAACTCAACAACAAATTCTCTTGACTATTTATTATGCTCTTAATTCATCACTGAAGTATCTGCAAAGGTATCCTGATTAATTCAGTATTAGTGTACCAAGTAAATTAAGGAAAAAAAAACAGATTTAAACATAGTAGGTATTAAATAAATATTTTTGGGTGGGTGAATTTCACACATTAGGCTGCACACATAAAAAAAAGGCAACTTAATCCTAAAAATCAGCATTGTATAACAAATAAAGCACTGGACTTGGAGTCAGGAAGATATAGGCTCAAATACTAATTTAGACCCTGAGCAAGTCACTTAACCTTTTCCTGTGTCTCAATTTCCTTATTTGTAGAATGAGGGAGTTGGAGGTCCCTTCAGTTTTAGATCTATGATTCTATCACCCCAAAGAAACAATCCTTATATATTGAGTATCTTTGGGCGGGTGGGGGGGGGAGAGGTGGTATGGAGAGGGAAAGAACATGGAGAACATGAAATGTGATCTTCAAAGAAAGCTTTCTTCCAAAATCATCCCATGTAACTTTCTGACCTTAAACCTTTTCCATCAAAGCATCTGAAAGCCTGAATTTAGGCTTCAATCTTTGCTCCCACATACATCAACATGTGTGAATCTGCTAAATCCAATTCAATAATATTTCATACACAAGAATATTTATAAGGATCCAAAGGAGCTTATGAAAACACACACGTGGAAACACTCACCTAGACAGTCCTTGGTCACTGGCTGTTTTATTGTTTATTAACTTATCACTGAAACTTGTGCACAAGAATCAATAACCAATTCAATCTTTTCTTGGGCTGCAAAATAAAGTGGTAAAGGTCTTCCATTTGCTTTTCTTTCAGTTTGAGGGACTTCTTAGTTGGTCAACTCTATCATACAGAAGAGGTAACACTGGACACAGAAGATCCTAGTTCTGCCTCTTACTAACTCTGTGACCTTAAGTGAGTAAAGTTCATGTCTCTCTGAACCTCAGTATCCTTATCTTGTAAAAATGACCTGGTTGTATTAAATGATTTTCAAGGATCTTTCCAGCTCTTAACATTTCTGTGATTTGTGTGGAAGAATACTACACTGCTATTCGAAATCAATCTAGTAATTTCCTTATTAGCTCATTTGTATTTAAAATACTGGGTCTTATTATTTTGAGGTTATTTAAATGTAAAGCTATTTCCAAGATACCTCAGAAATTTTTTTTAAATGAAGGGGAGAAAATATGTAGGTCTTCTTAAAAGTTCCTTATGGGTTATCAGATCATATGACTAGTTTTTAAGGCTCCCAATTTGCCCACTATAACACACTTACACTTGAAGGATTTAGATCTAGAACTTAAAAGTCATCTAGTCTAACCCTCCCTTATTTTACAAATGGGGAAACTGAAGCAAAGAAAATGGAAGTCATAAATTACTAAGAAAAAGAAACCAAGATTTGAATTTATGTCCCCTGCTCCAAGTCTTTCTGCTAAAGGATTACCAGATCCTTAGAAAAGACCTCATTCACTAACATCTGTCTATCAATAACTTTAAAAAAAAATGCCAAGTTAAGTCCTGTAGTGATTTGAGTCATGACACTACACTAGGAGGAACAACTATAAGTCTCCTTCTATAGCTCAAGCATAGGCTTATTTTTTAATAAAAAATTTAGTTATAGAATATTATAACAAAAAATGGTATAAAAATAATGATATAATGTCACAGGGAAGAACAAAGTGAAGCTAGAACTACAACCACTGTTTTAAGAGACTGAACTAAAAATTCAAAAACATGTAAATGTTCCCAAAGATAAAGGATTAGCCTAAAGCAGCAGTTCTCAAAATGTGGTTTCAGGGCCTCTGAAGATTCCAGAGAGACTTTTGTGAGGTCCATGAGGTCAAAATTATTTTCATAATAATATTAGGATGTCAATTTCTAATACATAAATATCAAAAGGTATAACCCACATAAACAAAAGGTCTTGGGGGGGGGGGTGGAACTCCTCAATAATTTTGAAGAGTGTAAATTTTGAGAACCACTGACCTAAAGGATTGAAAATGTCATTACAGGGGAGGCTAGGTGGCGAAGTGAGTAGAGCGCTGGCCCTGGAGTCAGAAGGACCTGAGTTCAGATCTGGCCTCAGACACTTAACACACACAAACAAACAAACAAAACCTAGCCGTGTGACCTTGGGCAAGTTACTTAACCCAAATTGCCCTCCAAAAACAAAAAAAAAAAGAAAGAAAACGTCATTACAGCCAAACTCAGCTTAATTTCATTAGCTTAAGTGTCTTTTATCTTTAATCAGGACATTTTTACAATATTATATTACACATGCTTTTCACTTAGTATCTGCATTCTTTATAAGGAGGCATGAAAACCCCCCAAGTCTCTTATAAAGATAAAAAGGGAAGGGAAGGAAAGGAAGAGGAGGGGAGGGGAAGAGGAAAAAGGAAAAGATAAGGTAAGGGGAAGAGGGAGAGGAAGAGGGGCAGTAAAGAGGAAAGGGGAAGAAGGGGGGGAAAGAAAAGGGAGGGGAAGAAAGTTTGAGGTGGAAAGAGAAGGGGGAAAGGATGGTGAAAAGAAGGAGAAAGGAAAACAAAAGAGAAAGGAAAGGAGTGGTAAGGAAGGATGGGGCGGAGGAAGGCGGAAGGGAAAGGGAAGGAAAAGAGACTCACACTTGAGTTACTGTATTATTTCTTCTAGTATTACAAGACTTTTCTTGTTGTCAGAAGAGTCTAATATTAATTTTGACAAAAACTTCAAATTTCACACAATTTGGATGCCTAAATGATCCTAATGACTCTGAAAGAACAAGTATAATACTCAGAGAATATTTTTCATTCCCTTTTTTAATGCTGAACAGGAAATTTTCAGATCACTAGTATTCTTCCTCCTAACTCAGATGTTTGCTGTGGGTATAAGAAAGGAACTATTCTTTTAAGCTGAACACACACACACACACACACATATACTCACTCTTCCTTAGGGAAGTGAAACACTGATTTAGTCCTGTGACTCTACAGGCAACTCAGAACACCTCTGCAATACTCAGAATTTCCTGCCCCAACCCCATATGAGGTTAAGACTCCAAGGTTGAGAACTTCCGTTCAGTTGTTTTTAAAATTCTAAGTGCAGTACATTTAATCAGTTCTCTAAAAATTTCTTGCAAGTAAGGAATTATTAGCTGTATGATTGTAGAGAGCTGGTACGGAAATGACTGATTTAAAGAATGCTTTCTCCACATTAAATAATGATGATTACTGCTAATATTTTTTAAATGCAATTGCTGGCTTTTATGTAGTGTTGTGGATTGCCCAAAATATTTTTTTCACAACCATCCAGTAAGGCACATGGTACCTGTTTATTATTGTTCCCATTTCATAGATGAGGAAATTAAGAATGATTTGGCTAAGTTCACACAGACAAGAAAGTTGAAAAGTTGGAATTTGAATCCAGGCCCAGTCATTCCTCTTTTCATCATAACATTGCTGCACTGAAGCAAAAGGGTATTGAGGATTTTAATTACACAAAAATCCAAAAGATTATGTTCAAATTATGTTAATCTAGCGATATTCCTTAAATTATGAGTGTATTTTTTTCCTTGCATACAGAAGAACAAATGAAGGACTTTGTATAATTTAGATAAATTATCCATAGAAAGAAACTGCAATATAGCAAAGAATTAATATTTTAAATTTTACTGATGAGGAAGAAATAAAAGTGGTCATCTTCTGGTAGCATTTATTGCACATCACAACCAAAAAATATATAGTACTTGGAGAAAAACAGACCTCAGCAATCTTATGGACATGGGGTGAGGGAGAGAAAAATCAACAATTTGCCCCCTTTATCAAGGTAGTATCACTTATCTTGTTTTTGCTAGAAGAACAATTAGGAAAAGTTATAGAGAATTAGAAAAAAGATAACAATGAGGTTCCTTTTTTTCTTCATTCTACAAATGGGAAAAGACGTCATGAGGGAATGTAATCTTTAGGTAGCTGCAATGTGAGGAATTCCTGATTTATGGTACTTTGTCATCATCACCACCATCATCAGTATCATCACCATCATCAAAAATTTAGAAAATACCATCTGCAGTAGTTGGATAATCTATAATGCCTCTGAAGTGGCAAGGATTTGCCCATATTAATTCAGCATAGGTCATGACTTGGTCAATAAAGAACCACAGCCTCTGGGCACAGGTTTCATCCCCTCCCCCCTAATCATTAAGGATTTGAAGTGTAGGTTTGAAATACTGGTAAGGAAGGTTATGACTCATAGTGGCTTCCCAGCATTCAAATGGCCCCCAGGCAGAAGGTGGAGACCTCAACAAAGGTTAGTACAACCTCTCTTTCCCCTTCTTACACTGGTATTTTAACATCACTTTAATTTCAAACCCTTCCCCCAACTTCAAACTACCCTCCTTAAATCTTTAAGCAAGAGACAGAGTAGTTTCCCATAGGTAGTCCGGAGTTTTAAAAGCAATCTGCAGGTATGAACAAGAAGCACATTATGGTATGGACAATTCCACTATTTTTCTAATGAATGATAGAATGTCACATCACATCTTACTCCAGCCCCTCATTTTGTAAAGAAAAGGAAACTGATTTTTTCAAGCTTAGGAAGCAAATAATTGCTAGGTCCTGAACAAGAAGCTAGGTCTTTTGACTTCCATTCTAGAAGTCTTTATATTACACCACAAAATTATAGTTTGGGAGAGTGAATAATTTCTGGGAAACATTACTATACTGTCATTTCAATTAAAATAAATGTGGAGAAAAATAGGCAGGACTTTGTTGTGAAAGATCTGGTATTAACAAACAGCCCTCCTATCCCAAGTGATACTCTCAATTAGAAATCTAATGAATTTATAGATAAGCCTTGTAAACACTACAGAATAGGTATGTGTATGCTTTATGTGTAAGTATGCAAGTCAATGTCCATATATAAATTTTCAATACATAGAAATGCCAAGTGTGCACATATTATATGTAGATGATACACACATGTACACATATACTTGGTATTTTAAAAGAATTCCCCCCTACAACATACTGGTATAACAAGTTAGTCATCCAACCTTTGCTTGGTGACCTTAAGTTCGAGACCTCATGAGATAGCCCATTTCACTTTGGTCTAGCTTTAAGTATTTGGATACTTTTCTTTACATCAATTATGACATCATCTTAAAGAGGCATTTTCTAAAGTGGAATTATTCTGTACTTAGTGTCAAGAGACCCATGCTGACATTTTAATCCCAACATTTACAAGTTTTGTAATCTTGAGGAAGTCACTAAATTTCTCTTAAACTTAGTTTGCTCATTTACAAAATGGGGACATTAATGTTAATGTTATTCATACTTCTCTGTTTTTCACTGAGAGGAAATGTTTCATACACTTTACAGTGTTATATAAATGTGGGCCATTTATATAATATACATCATTTATATCATGTCATATATTATTTATATCATATCATATATTATATCATATATATAATTTATATCATATGCATCAAAAAATTTGTGCTTTCATGGGTGTTGCATGACATTCAGACATGTAGATCACAACTTAGTTTGAAAGTTCCTGAGATTTCAGCTCCCCATCTAAAAAAGTTATTACTTGGTGACCAACATTCCAGCCATTAGCTGTGTTAAACTTAGCTAAATTGACCTTCAGGACAGAAACGATGTTTGTTGCCATTTTAGTACTGAAGTATTCCCAGCACAGGAGGGCCTGCCACAGTCGGTACTCCAGCAGCCTAACTTCTTTTAGGACTTTACTGATTCCTTAAACTGTTAGAGCTTCCCAAATTCCTGCATATTATGTCAAAGGTATCCTATATTTGCTTATCAATTAATATGTTGTATCCCTCAACTACCCTTACTAAAATATAAGCTTCTAAAAGGGAAGGACTGTGTCAATTTCACATAATAGTAACAGTAATAATAATAATAGCATTTATATAGTGCTTTTAAGGTTTTCAAAGTGCTTTACAATATTACCTCATCTTACCCTCACAACAACCCTTAGAGGTAGATGCTGTTACTCTCTTCATTTTATAGATAAGGAAAATGAGACAAGCAGAGATTAAGTGACTTGTCCAAGGGCACACAGCTAATAAATAAATAAATAAGGCAGGATCTGAACTTAGAACTTCCTGACTCTAGATCCAGCACTCAATCCAATGTACCATCCCAAGTGCCTAGCCCATCGTGTATTAGGTGCTTACTAAAAGGTTGCTAAATGACTGATCGAAAAATCTAGGGTCACCTTCACCTCACAATCAACCACTGGAATAGAATTTTAATGGAGTGAAGTGGAAGTAAATCATTTTAATAACTAAGAAATCTATTGTCATTAATGATCATCTTTTATGCCAGAGTTAGTAGAAACTGATACAGGGCACTAAATAAACACCAATCATTTATTATCATGATCATGAGTGTAAAACTGATTTTTCAATTTGGAGGGAAAAGAGTGACTAAGTTGAAGATAGACTTTAATGTGGCAGCCAAATCTTTCATTTATTGTGAGCTCTTCAACATATATTTTCAAAATCCAAAGTTTCATTGCTTATGCTTCCACACTCTTCTTGCTCTATTTTTCCCCTTCATGTCTATTCTTTCATTTTCTTTCATTTTTATAGCCCCTTTTAAAGCTTTGTGCTTTTCCTTCCACTTTGATGTGCCAGCTCTCTTCCCCTTTAGAGCAAGAATTACAAGATATTAATGAAAGCAGTGGAAAATTTTTTTTCCTTTTAAATTTATTTATTTTTAATTTAGAATGTGGAACATTCAGTTCCACAAGTTTTGGAGTTCCAAATTTTCTCCCCCTCCTCCCACCCCTTCCCCTCAAAGGCAGCATGCAATTCGATATAGGTTCTACATATACCTTCACATTAAACATTAGTCAAGTTGTAAAGGATTATAACTAATGGAATGAACAGTGAGAAAGAAGGAACAAAACAAAAAAGAGAGAGCAAGTAGTTTGCTTCATTCTGCATTCAGACTCTGTAATTCTTTCTCTGGATGTGAATAGCCTTTTCCATCATGAGTCTTTTGTAGTTGTCTTATAGCCTTGCATTACTGGGAAGAGCCCAGTCTATCAAAGTTAGTCATCACAGATACAATGTGTCTATAACTGTGTACAATGTTTTCTTTGTTCTGCTCCCTCACTCAACATCAGTTTATATAAGTCTGTCTAGGTTATTATGAAGTCCATCTACTCCTCAATTATAGCAAAACAGTATTCCATTACATTCATATACCACAACTTGTTTAGACATTCCCCAATTGAAGAGCATTCCCTTGATTTCCAATTCTTTGCCACCACAGAAAGAACTGCTATAAATATTTTTGTACATACTGGTCCTCCTCCCACTTGCATGAACTCTTTGGGACACAGTCCTAGAAGTGATATTGCTGGGTCAAAGGGTATGCACATTTTTATAGCCCTTTGGGCATAATTCCAAATTGCTCTCCAGAATGGTTGGATCAGATCACAACTTCACCAACAATGCATTAGTGTTTCAATTTTCCCACATCTCCAGTATTTATCATTTTCCTGTTTTAACATGTTAGCCAATCTGACTGGTGAGATGTGGTACCTAAGAGTTGTTTTGATTTGCATTTCTCTAATCAATAGTGATTTTGAGCATTTTTTCATATGATTATAGATATTTTTAATTTCTTCCACTGAAAACAGGCAATGGAAAAATTGATCTACTTCTCTACCAACTTCTGCTATGTGGAAATGTGTTGAGTTTGTCACAGGGTTAGACCACATGAGTGTTCTGCCTGTGCTTAGATCTAACTTTCTAAGTCTTCTTCAAATACTTTCTTTACTGGTAAATTCAATTATGAGTATAAGATGGTCAAGTTAAAATATGATATAATTATATATGCTTTTTATATTATTTTTCCATTATTCACTTTCAGAGCATCTCTCTTGAAGCATATCACAAAAATATGCTAAAATCATTCATGCATTTAATAAACGTTCATTTAGCACTTAATATGTGTTAAGCTGGGAGATAGAGAGGGCATGGGGGTAAGGAGGCATAGGAGAAGAGAAACAAAGACATGTTCATAAATAACTATAAACAAATTAGAATACATATATATGCAGAGCAACATAAAGAAGGTGCTATGATTTCAACTTAAAAATATAACTACAAGGGGGCGGCTAGGCGGCGCAGTGAATAGAGCACCGGCCCTGGAGTCAGAAGGACCTGAGTTCCGAGGCGGCCTCAGACACTTAATCCACACAAACAAACAAAAAAAACCCTAGCCGTGTGACTTTGGGCAAGTTACTTAACCCCAATTGCCCTAAAGGGGCGGCTAGGTGGCGCAGTGAGTAAGAGCGCCGGCCTCGGAGTTGGGATGACCCGAGATCAAATCCGGTCTCAGAAAATGAGCACCCACGCATAAATAATGACTAGCCTGTAACCTTGAGCAAGTTACTTAACCCCAAATTGCTTTAAAAAAAATATATATATATATATATATATATAATATATATATATATAATATATATATATATATATATTATATATATATATATATATATATATATAAAATCAGGGAAAGTGTCATGGAGAATATATCTAAGATGGGCCTTCAGGAACAGTCTAGCTTCCATATGGTAGAAAGTGGAAGGGCATTCCAGGGATAAGAAACAGTGTGAGGAAAGACAAAGAGGTGGGAAAGCATGAGATGCGCTGTGGAAATGTGGGGCAATGTGGTTTAGCTAGAGGTATATAGTACAGGAAGGGATGAGATAAGGCTGAAATTAGGGTGGAGGTAATAATACAAAATAAAACAGGTATGTAGAAACATGATCTAAATTGAAGATATTTTTATTGGTGTCATTTCATTTTCTGCTTTTTGCAACATAAACAATACATGGTTTGTAACAGCTATAAAACAATAAATAAAACCTTGTGGCTAATTACAGTGGTTTTTTGCATTGCTGATAATGCAGTACAGATGGTATCACCTGATACTTTAAAAATTTTGCTTAAAATTCTTGTCTTTTCTAGTAACTTCAAGTAGACTTCAAGACATGTTCTGCCTAATGTTGTCATCTATTTACCATGAAGACTTAGAATAACCAATTCTACTTGTGTCTCAATTTAAGTATTGGTAAAATAAGGATGTGTCGAAGATTTTTTCTTTTCTTATAATTTCTAGGATTTGGCTTTATCCTAAAGCTACACTATGAATATTTATAATAATGACAGATTCTATTCTTTCCTGTTTTCCTGCTGTCTGAATAGTTAGCTATGTTATAATTTTCCTGCTTTAATTTTATGAAGCATTCATCATGATTCCATGGCTAGTGCTATAAAAGCAAACCTTCCCGAGTTTTTTTTTTTAGGGAGCTTGGTGGAGCAGTGTATACAGTTCTGAACCTGAAGTCAGGAAGACCTGAACTCACATCCCAGCTTAGGCCCCTCAGCAAGTCATTTAAACCTTGCATCTACCTCAGCTTCCTTATCTGTAAAATGGGGATAATAACTGTACCTACTTCCCATGGTTCTTGTAAGGATAAAATGAGATATTTGCACAGTGCTTTGTAAACCTTTAAGTATTGTGTAAATTCTAGTTATTGTTATTATTTCCAAATTGTTATATGTTCTACTCATTAATATATTTGAACTCAATTTATGGACATTCAAAGACTTCACTGCTAATATTTAGTATTACAGGGGTGGCTAGGTGGCACAGTGAATAGAGAACCGGCCCTGGAGTCAGGAGAACCTGAGTTCAGATCTCTCCTCAGACACTTCACACAAAAACTAGCCGTGTGACTTTAGGCAAGTCACTTAACCCCAATGGCCCAACAAAAAACAAACAAAAAAATATATTTAGTATTACATATAAGTGTTTTCTTTTATTTTGTGGATGCCTATACACATGAAATTTTCTACTGACTTTAGTAGTCAATGAATCAACCTAGGAATAACCTGGCAAGGTTGATTTAGTTGTTCATCTTTTCTGAAGTAGATAAACTGACTTAAGCCCTTTCCTAAAGGTTGGCAAAATGCTGGAAAGAACTTTGATATCTATATAAATTAGATGAAACCACACATTGTGAGGAATAGAAAGCTGACCTCAGGAACAAATCCAGAAGGCCTGGGTTCAAATCTGCCATATATTGATTCAGTGGCCAACTTCATTTCACAATGGACAATCTCACCTCTCAGTGTTTTGAGTGAATCATTAATGCTTTAATTTGTAGAGAAAGTGCCAGTGTACTTTGGTAGAGGAAATTTTCTCCCCTCCTTCCCATGAAATCATAGGTTTTGTTCCTATCCCTATAAATCAGCCAGAGCTTGGGGACAGGGGCTCAAAATGATTCCACAGCATTCTTTATTGAATTGCTTGTTGTCCCTAACTCCCAGGTCAGTTTTCCTGGTTAAATCATGACAGAGTATTTGCTATCTCTGAGGTCTCTTCTAGCTCATAACATTCTACTTATCAGCCACCTCCTTGAAGCTCACTTGTTAAATAGGTAGTTATTGAAACAAAATTGAATTACACATCATGAACACCATGAAAAGAATCAGGATTTTGTAAAATAATTTGCAAAAAAGTCTTCATAGAATAAAATAATTCTTACTGAATGCAATCATCTTTTACATTGTACTGTTAAGCTCATTTTCAAGTTACCATTGCATCTATACTAGCAAGAAGCTAAATGGCATCAAGAAGCAAAACATTTTGAAATTTTCTAAATAAAACTTCTCTCTTAAATAACATGAGTAAAGCATAAGGGAAGCTATTGCTAGCTAAAGCAAAGGCAGGAAACTTGATGGAAAAGAGGGAGAATAATCTTACCAAACTGGTTTTCATGCCATGCTTTGTTTTATATGAGATGATTTTAAAATAGTATCTTTGTATTGTTATTACATGAGAGCAAAATATGTTCAGTTTCACTTAATCCAATAATTTAAGTGTCTTTTAATAGTGACTAGTACTCATATGAAGAGAATAGTATCAAATTTCTCTTCCCCATCCAACAGAAGAGGCCATCTCACACAGAAATACCATTTCTTACATACACACACTATAATCACCATCACTAAAGGCAAAAAAAAAAAAAAATACATAGGTACCCTGAGTCTTCCTGAGGAGCAACATCTCCATCGATTGAAAACATTTTATCAGCAGCAGGCTCCTGCATGCACACCCCAAATCCTCAAACTTTTGTAACCTTGCTTCTTTTCCTTCCATTCTGAGAAATGGATTTCCTGAAGGTCATTAATGAATTACTTGTCTTCCTTGATCACAAGCAACATGTGTATCTGTTGGTCTCTCCCTTTTCTTTGATACTAACACAGCCAACTCTTCATCTCCTCTGCCCCAAACCCTGACCTCTTCTTCCCTCCCTCAAGGAAACCAGAAAACCTCTGAGCCAAGGAACAAGCATTAAGCCACAGCCAGAGAGATTATGATAGTCTATCGCCCTCACAAAGTTAGAAGGAAAAACTGTTTAATTGCGGTGATTGTACCATTCTGGGTTGTATAACATCAATCAAAAGTATTTATTCAGTTTATTCATCTATTCAGTCTGCTACCATTCAGAAATTGTAATAAGTGTTAGGAATACAGCCTAATAAGTAAAAGCATATTTAGTAATAAAATAGACAATATAGCCCTTACTCTCAAGAAGTTTACATTCATAGCATCAGGAGATATTCATATAGCATATTGCCTATAGCCCATAGTATGTTTAATACCTATTTTTGAATAGACATTGAAATGCTTTGATAACCAATCAAGGATTTAAGAATTAATAAATTTAAAAAATGATTCAAAACTTTAACAAACCAGTCTGTCAAACTAGATAGAAGTTGTTATGAAGAGACAGAATATAAATCCCTTACAGGATTTATTAGTACTTTCTCCTTATAGAGAATCATAAATTCCTAAAGAGAGTATTCTCCTACTACCTCTCCTTCCTAAGGAACTTTAAATTTAAAACACTATTCTAAATATGAAGCATAGGGCAAAAAATCCCACTAAAAATATGACTTAATGACCCCAAGAAAATGTTGGAATTAAAAAAAAGAACAAGTAATGACAATTTTTGGCTTGGAAAATTAGGAAGGAAATGACTGACTTCCTTTTCTAAACTGTAGCATTAAAGCTGAAGAATTTTCTCCAGGAGACTCCTTTAGCAAAGATGAGAATTCCAAGGAAACTCTGCCAAGTCTCATATTGCAGTCATTCCCTTATACATAATACAACATCAGAAAAGGTGTTTTTACTATCAGAACAGTGTTTATCACCATACCATTTGGAAGGGAATTTGGGTAAACAAACCAGAAAATAAAAGAAAACAAAACACACTGGTAGACTGATTCAATCCCAGAATCCCTAGAATTCAGGTTAGAAAGGACCTTCCTGGTTTCATTTGAAAAAACAGGGTCTTACAGTTAGAAGCAGGTTTTTGTTTTTAAAATCTTGGTTATCTTATCTGGTCAGTCACACTAGCTCTTTCACTTTCCTCAATAAATGCATACATAGCTGTATAAGTATATACATATGTATGTAAATATGCTTCTACATATTAGTAAGAATTGATTCAATTCATATAACATGTCAAAATTTCTAAAGTGCTTTTACAAACATAATTTCATTTGATTCTCAGAAAAGCCTTGAAAGGTAAGCACTAGAAGTATTATTATCTTTATTTTACAGACAAGGAAAACTGAAGTTGGGAGACTTCTTATAATTGTTAAGTCATTAAGTCATTTTGTCCTCGTCCAACTCTTCATGACCCCATTTGAGGTTTTCTTGGCAGAGATACCGGAGTGGTGCCATTTCCTTCTCTAGCTCATTTTATAAATGAAGAAACTGAGGCAAACTGTTAAGCAATTTGCCCAGGGCCACACAGCTAATAAGTGTCTGAGGCTGGATTGAACTCATGAAGATGAATTTCCTGATTAAGCCCAGTACTCTATCCACTATTCCACCTAGTTACCCACCTCAAACAATTACTAAGTATTGAAGACAGGATTGGAATTTGCATCTTTATTGAACCCAAGTCCAACTCTACCCTGCTACTTAAGAGTGCTATTCATATTTACCTGCCCCTCCCCTCAATCAATGACTAGTATTCATGGTGTAGTACAATGTAGTAGCATACATGTGTGTCAGTATAGGTTTTAACTTGTCCAGTGCTATTTAAATGTTTGTTTTTTTTAAAACACCTGGCTCCAAACCACATATCCATAAGGACCAAAAGCTTTACCTGTAATACAAATGATATAGCATGTAAATTCACTTTCCAAACCTCAAAGTGCTGTATAATACTAAATATTACAAATTCTAGCTATGAATGCATTAGCTATTAATATGATATGTGAAGAGCTATCTCTTTAACACATAATTTAAATTCACAAACATAAGGATTTTCCTTAACAATGATAACTGCAAGATTGTATTGAATGTTTACTTTTGGACTGAAGTACTCAGAGAAACAAGTATACCTTCTCTAAGAGAAGCTGAACTCTGTTTTTATACACTAGGCCCTGTCCCCTCCATTCTCCCCACAGATTATACCAAATTTACCAATCTCATATGTTTCTCTCTGTCTAAAATTACTTATTTCCCCATGGTCTACAAACAAATATGCAGAGGTATTCTCATCCTTTAAAAAATTAAAAAAAAAAATTTCCCTTGACCCTGCTACTCCCTCTCAAGGTATCATCCTCTCCTAGCACTCAGTTACTCCTTAAACTCTGGAAATCTGGTTTCTATCTCCACCCCTCTGAAAATTTTTTCACTTGCAAAACCAATGGCTTTTTAGGGGAGTCCTCCTCCTTCTCCATCACAGAAGCGTGTGCTTTTATTGGTTACTCCCTCCCTCCTTGACTCCAAAATATCCCCTCCCACTAACTTCTCAATTTCTGCCAATAGTACC
The DNA here is from genome assembly GCA_011680675.1 of Gymnobelideus leadbeateri. Taxonomy (NCBI): domain Eukaryota; kingdom Metazoa; phylum Chordata; class Mammalia; order Diprotodontia; family Petauridae; genus Gymnobelideus; species Gymnobelideus leadbeateri. The sequence goes on along the minus strand of WOXC01012357.1, from coordinate 195,910 downwards.
ACCAGGCAGGAAGCTATCCAGGCTCAAAACCTCTGAATCATCTTTGCCTCTTCCTTCCCCTAATCCTTCATAGCTGCCAAGTCCAATAGAATCTACCCTCTTCAATTTCTCTCCACTCCCTCCCTCATTTCCATACTCTCTACAAACAGCACTAGTTCATATCTCATCTCTCCCAATCTAAATTTCTGCTGCTCCTATCTGATTTTTCTGTTCTTAATACCTCCTCTTTCCTATTCATCTTTCACATCAAAGTAGTCTTCTTAATACTCCACTTTGATTTTATGCAAAATAAAAGAAAGCAAAACATTCAGCAGCTTCCCAATGCTTATTGAATTAAGTGCATACTTTTGCTCCTAGAAGCCAAAGTCCTACATAATCTATCCCCAATCAATTTTTTGTTATCTCCTACTACTCTACCTTATATACTTTACTTTTCAGCTAAATTAACACCACTCTTCAGTCAACATTACTCTTCTGCCCCCTTCCCACCTCCACATAGTTGTATATACTCTCCCTTATACCTGGAATGAACTTATCCTCCTCCCCACACTTTAAGTTCTTCCCTTTTATTGAGGCCCAAATTAGATATTACTATATCCTCTTACAAGAATTTGTTAATTCTATTCAAAAATCAAAGCCATTGTTCATAACTTTTTGCCCTGAACCTCTTCATTGAGCATTAATTGGTCTCACTCTTGTATGATAGCTCCATATGTGTATGTATGTACATACACACAAAATCCTGTGCATGTATGCAGGAATGTTAAATTTCTTGACAGTAAAGATTGTCACATACATCTTTACATCCTCAGTGTCTCATATAGAGTTAATGCATAATAAATGTTTATTGGATTTAATCAAAATGAAATAAATCGTTTGTAATTCCATTGGACCATGTTCCATAGAAGAGGAGTTACTATGACCATGAGGAATGGTAATAAGATGTTTAACCATTAGTTTACCAGTTTCATATGGGCATACAAATGTATATCTCTCAAATTAGTGGAAACCCTTCTAAAATATTTTTAAAAAGTCTAAAGTAGAAAATCAACCTCTCTAAAAAAAATTGAAACTTTCTGAAAATAATTTTTCCCTAGAAAACTAAGTTTCCTTTCTATATTAAGTACAGACTAAGCAAAGGAACAAGATTGCCAGGAAGAGAATTAAGTTTACAATCAATTTCTTCAACTAAACTTATGTGTATTGGTAACTATATAACTTGGGGGCCTGTATTAGTCAATCAACAAGTATTTCTTATGTGCTTACTACATGTTAGGCACACTGAATGCAAAAACAAGATTGAGTGTCCCTCCCTTCAAGGAACTTGTAGATTCAACTAGAGTCATTCTGCAATAAGCTGAACCCTCTCTTAAATATTTTCCTTTTTAATAAGAAGAAATATGGCTAGGAAGACCTTTTTGGCAACAATAACTACCCTATAAAAATTGCTATTTATCAACTGGATAGTTTAGCCCCTACAACTGCCTAACAACTACCTATGACAACTTCCTATGTTTCCAGATCTCTCGCATCATCACGTGAACTTCAAGCTGAAGGACAAGCAATTGTTTTTGGACAGAATTGTAATGATCATAATACTCACTTTTCTTAGGATGAAATGGGACATCTTGGCTCTCTTACCAGCCTTAGAGTCAAAAACTTGAGTCTCTAGATCCTCCCCTCCCTCCAAATGAGCTCTATGGAATCTTTCCCCAAATATGAAGGGGTACAGATGACAGGTGGGCTTTTATAGGACATAATTTAATGTTCCACACCCTGGGGGCACTTGACAAATGATGATTGATGGTGAGAATTATAATTCATGGAAAAGTGTGAATTTGAATAACAGTAGCAACCTTACTGCCTTTGGACACATGCATGTCTGTATTTCAAAACAGATTAATCAGAATTAGTATAAGCCTTCATTAAGGTTTAATGATTTTGATCTCCTCTTGAATTTGATAATGGACACATCTGGTTGGGCAGTTGCTAGTCATTCTTGCTGGGAGGCACTTATTAGGTTTTTCAACTAAAAAATGACACTTTCACTCCAAAACCCTTAAAGTGATTTTTAACTTAGGAGAAATGAGTGGAAGGATCCCCTCAAAATTTTCTGTAAAATCCTTTCAGGCTTGAATTAAGTGAGACTTTCAAAAGATGAAATTCTTTGAAATGCACCATACTGGTTTGAGACTACAAGTTAAATACAAGTAAAAAAAAAATCCTAATGTAACAGAAGCATGTCCTGATATTCAAATTTATAATTTCCACAGGAGCTGTCACAAAGGAATATGTATATTAGACCATTAAACTGAAGGTGAAGATGAAATGCTAATAACTAGGAGGAACTGAATGAGTTTCTGAACCTCACTTACTAAAGTCTTAGATGATCTTTTACTGTATTAATAGCTTCACCAGCATGTCAAAAGAGTCCCTTACACTAATAAAAAAGATAAGAACCATGCTCTAGATAAAACAGGGCCCTCAAAAGGGGGTAGTAAAAAAAGTAAGCTGGGAGGGTTTGGGGTATGGGCACTGTGAATAAAGAGGTACTCCAGAAGTCAGAAACCCGAATTCAAATTCAATCTAAGACACTTACTAGCTGTGTGACCCTGGGCAAGTCACATAACCAAAGTTTCTTCATCTTTAAAATGGCGATAATAAAACAATCTATCTCCCAGAGTTGTTGTGCAGATAAAATGATATAATTATTTGTTCAGTACTTTGTAATCCTTAAAACACTAAATAAATGCTAGCTATTACTATTTCTAAAATCTTTACTCTGTGTGAATATGGACAAACTCCCTTCACTTGCCTGAGTTTCAGGTTCAGAGAGGCTTGGACTAGATAGGTAGATCTGGGAGTCTTCTACATAGAGATAATAATTAAATCACCAGGAGCTGATGAGGTTACTCAGAATATGTACAGGGAGAAGAGTAGTGGGCCTAGGCCAGAACTTTAGGAAACACCCAGTTAAAGAGCAAGATAGAGATGTTGAGGCAGAAAAGGAGACAGAGAAACAGGAAAGCTAGGAAAAAACAGGGTCACAAAAACATAAAGTATCCAGAAGGGAAGGGTGATCCACAGTGTCAAATGTGACAGGTAATAGGTTAAAGTAATAGGTGATAGGTAAAGAAGGATAAGGAAAAGAAAAGGCCATGAAATTTGGCAATGAAAAGATCATCAGTAACTTTGGAAAGAGCCGTTTTAGTAGAGCAATGAGATCCAGAAGCAAGCAAGAGGTTAGAAAGCAAGGACTTCCTTTGAGTACAGATGCACCTACTCTCAAAGGAAGTCAAAGTCTGAAAGAAAGGTCCCAAATATACCCCAATATTCAGAGCAGCATTCATTGCAGTAACAAAGAATAGGAACACAGTGGATATGCATTGGTTGGTGATGGCAAAACAAACTGTGACGCACACGTGTAATGAAATTTTATTGCACCATAAGATATAACGAATATGAACAATTGAGAGAAACATGAGAAAACGTATATGAACTAATGCAGAGTAAAATAAGCAGAACCAGGAAAAGAGTATGTATTAACAACAATATTACCAAAAGATAATAAAGCTCAATGCTATGTAATAAACTTAGACATGCTTCATTGCAAAGGTAGAGGGCTATGGGTAGAATATTGCAGATATATCAGATGCAACTGATATATTGGATATGCTGAACTATTTTTTTTTAAATCTTGATTACAAAAGGTGTCTTACTGATTAAGGAATGAGGGATAGGGATATATCCAAAGATGTATGTGTTATAAAAAGAAAAGACACCTACGAAAATAAATTTTAAAATACATATCCCCCTCCAATTATTTTCTTCATGAGGCTAATCATCCATCTTTCAATTATTCTTCCTATAACACAGTTTTCTGGTTTTCATTAGTCTCAATACTTTCTGATTTTATTTAATTTTGTCAATGTACCTCTGAAAATGAGGTGTCCAGAACTGCGTGTAATATTCAAGGGGTGGCCTAATTAGTTCAGAGTATATTGAAACTATAATAAATATAAGAACTTAAAATGTCACTAAAGAACATCCAATTCATCTGCCTCATTTCATACATGAGTAAACTGAATCCCAGAATATTAAAATGTCTTATCCAAAAAATACAATTTGTTAAAAGGGGAGAAGTGATCAGAACCCATGTCTTTCGATCGCTAGTGAAGTTTTCTTTCCAATACACCAAGAATTCCTAAAGTTCAGGAACTACAATGTAAAAAAATTGATTCAACTCATAGATACACAGTTATTTTTAAATCATGATCAAAGGACACTTGGCTGGTTCCAGCAAAGAAAAAGTCATATGTTTCTCACAATCCAAATTGTTTTGCTAATGGTCCACTGATTTATAACAGTGATTCTAACATGTTGTTTTCATGGAACCAATCAACAATGTGGGTTTGGTTAGAGTTGTAGTTTAGTTATCATCCAAGGCACTAGTTATTAACTCTCAACTTTATGTTACCTGAAACTCTAATAAGCATAATTTTATCTATGCATGTTTATGAATAGCAACCACCTTGCAGGCGTGTTGTGAAGAAATAATATATGTAAAACTGCTTGGCACAATGGTAGATACTATATACAAATGCTTATTTCCCCATCCCCTATTTCTTCCTGTAACTTGGTCTTCTCTATTGTTACCTGATCTGAAAATTGACTACAGTGATCATCCTCCAAAATGGTACTTAACACTTTTAAAAACATATATAAAAGCTAACGCTTAGTCTAATGAACTTTACCCCAAACTAACAAGTAACGATCACTTGGCTGAATATATTTAGAGAAGATTCTTGTTCAGTCTAAGTGTGACTAGATGGCCTCTGAGGACACTTCCAGTTCTGAGATTTTAGGATCTGGCCTACCTCACAAGGTTTTCATAAGAATCAAATGAGATTTTACTCGAGTGAGCGCACGCTCACACACACACACACACACACACACACACACACACAACTTTTCCAAGCTTGAAACACTAAATGTCAATTATTGTTATTATTCTTATAGCATATGTAAACACAAAAATCTTATGTCAAAATTAAGTCACAGAAGGGGTGGCTAGGTGGCTCAGTGAGTAAGAGTGCCAGCCCTGGAGTTGATAGGACCTGGGATTGGTTCTGGCCTCAGAAAATTAGTACCCACACATAAAAATGACCAGCCGTGTAACCTTGAGCAAGTTACTTAATCCCAATTGCTTTAAAAAAAATAAGTTACAGAATCTTTGGTTCCTATAGAGGAACTTTCAAAGCAGATTTTCAAGCAGGATATGAATCCTTCATATTATGGTCTAATTTGCATTAAGACCAGAGACCCATTCCTCTCCCACCAAAGAAAGCCTGATGCTTCTGTGGGTGACAGTACAATGCTCCAACTTTTAAATGCAGAAAACATTGTTTCTCCACATCCTAGCTGAAATCGTGATAAATGAAACATTATTCTATTTGCATTATATATTAATTTTCAAGAGTTCAATGGAATGAAAGGATATTTCAAGGATCAGACACTAACTTGGAAAAGATTCTTGGAGGAGGTAGGTGCTGCAATGCAACTGAAGAAAATGGAGGGATGTAGTTTGGCAGGTAGAAGAGGCTGCTTACGATTTGGGTCTGCCTGGAATGTGACTCCCTGGAATTTTCGGGGTCAGGGTACAAGAAAGGAGGGAAAAGGACAGGTTATGAAAAGCAGTAGGAAGTATAATCTGCCTAGAAAATATACCTGTGTACAGTAGAATATGAAAGCCCACCAAGGTGCTCAGACTTAGAAGTGAAGAAGCAGGCTTTGGTCAAAATTTACAAAGTATTTTCGACATCTTTTTTCAAAAGAAGGATTCCACAGTCTATTCTTTTAAAAAAAAATGCTGTTTCTATGAAGAAATTCTCTTCAGTTAAAGTTCTTCTTGCATCAAGTAAAAAACACTTCCTGAAAAATAACTCCAGAATCACTATCAACTCTCGTCTACTGATAACAAAGCAGATATCAAAAGAATAACACATAGTGCTTAAAGATTTATAAAATATTTTACATACACTAACCTCCTTTGCTCATAGGTACTAGGTTTAGTAGGTAGTAAATATTGTATCCCCATTTTACAGATGAAGGGACTAAATTCCAAGGGATGTAGAAACTGCAGAGGAAGTCTAAGGTAACAAAGCAAAGTAACTAACAGATACTGGATTTGGGAGAATTCAGGACTTCAGACACTAAGTTCAGTAATGTTTCTGTTACATTATAGAAAAATAAAATCAATTTAAAAAAATTACCAAAGGTCTTAACTGAGATTTTAAAAAGTCTTAACCAAGTCTTAACCAAGACTTAAAAAAAGCTAAAAGTATGAATAATTAAAGGCAGAATCGTAGAATTCTGGCATAGTAGTAACCTAATCAGGAATCACTTAGGTTTTGGGTTGGGGAGAAAATCTGTATCTTCATAACGCAACTTAAGGTTAGGTGCTTAAAAATATAAATGGGGGAGATTGTGGCTATTGGACATTGAATTTTTTATCTTGGTTGTTAATATCTTGGTTAGTTTTGAACTATACCCTTCTTTTTTAAAATAAAGGATAAATTCTAAAGACAAGGAAGGGAAGGGATATTGGGAAAAATGCTTGATGAGAAAACAAAAGATAACAAAAAATTTTATTTTATTTAATATATATAGCATATATTTTTAATTAATATAAACCAAAATTTTTAATGGAAGCTTTCAAAATAATCCTGATGGCTAGTAATATAGCCACTGCCCAAATTAGAACAAACTCATTTCTTTCAATTCCTTTCAGGCATTCTTTGGTGAAAGTTAACCAGCAAAAAAGTCAAAGGTAGGCAGCAAGCAGGAAAAAAAGGAAAGACTATCTATAACTACATAATCAACTCCTAAATAATAACCAGATAAATATATTTAATTATTAAATTGATTCTTCCCCTAAAACGAACTAATCCTACCTTTTATAATAATTGATCACAGGCACTATTTTACAATCAGAAGGCACACATTTAAATTGAATATAATGAAAACTGAAAAAAATCATGTTAGAAAATGTATCCTTATCATTCCTGTTTCATTTCTTTAAAAGTTCTCTAGCATTTCTATATCATTCTTAAAGTGCTAACACTGAATGTGGTATTTGAACATGGAAATGACTGCCGCCAAGCACAAGAAAAGATTTATTTCCCACTCTTGTTTCAGTACTTTTGTATCCTAACAAATAGCTTATTAGACTAAATTAAAGAATAGGTCAGCTATAAATAAGACAATTCTCATGGAGCCAAAAATCAGTCAAACTTCTGAGCAACCAGTTATATCCTGGAATCAAATCAAGCACAGCTGTACCCTAGAGGCAGAGCTTCAAAGTAACTTACAGGCAAACCTGATCCATAGAGAAAAGACATTAAACATGATTGCACCACGTAACATATTCTCTTTCTGATATAATTTGTCTTTTGTGAATTTTGGGAGCAAAATGTGTGATAGTCTCATTTATTCTGTTTTTGAATGATAAGAAAAACTCCTAATATGAGTAGAGAAAACTAGGCCAATTAGTTAGCTAAGTGATTAAACAGAAATGTAGGTAAAATACCAAAAGCCTACCTTCAATCAAGATGGTGATGCTAGAATTATAGAATGCAAGAGAGTTCAACATGCCCATGTGAGTTTATCTTCAATTGCTAATGTCATTTGGGGTGAAAGTACCATCTTCTTTTGTGTTGGATGAATAAGCATCATTTGTAGTAGAACAAGCTCCAGGCTCTTAGAACCATAGGGTCTAGTTTAGATCTGGGGAACTTGGCTTCAGATAACCTGAATTCAAGTTTCAGCTGTACTCTAAATATTTTGTGACCCTGGTCTAGCAATTTAATTTTCTGTATTTATAAAATAAAGCTGGTTAGGGGGCAGCAAGGTGGCGCAGTGAATAAAGCACCAGCCCTGGAGTCAGGAGGACCTGAGTTCACATCCAGTCTCAGACACTTAACACAAAAACTAGCTGTGTGACCTTGGGCAAGTTACTTAACCCCAATTGCCCTCAAAAAGAGCAAAAACAGATAGATAGATAGATAGATAGATAGATAGATAGATAGATAGAGAGATAGAGAGATAAAAATAAAATAAAAGCTGGTTCTAACTCTAAATCTATTATTGCATGCTTCTAAATTGGGGCACCCCTCAATTCATCCAGGCTTGTTTTACATACATCCCTAGTTGGATATTACTTATCCTACCTTTTACTTTGCATGTACTCAAGATATTTTAAAGGACTTATGATTCCATTGGGATTGCTAAACCTTCCAATACAATCCAAGAAGCATTTATTGTATTAACCTGTACAAGGCACTTAACAAAGACATTAGAGAAAAAAGACAATATGAATTTTTACCAATACAAATCAAAACCCAGCCACGCCGTTGTATCAAATGAGATCTTTGTCTTCGTCCCTCCTGGGGAATTTATCCAATGCACTAGGAACTTGTATCTAATATGCTAGGAATCTACCCAATTTACTATTCTTTCCTCTAAGTCTTTTAGTATTTCATAGATATGCAAAATACTCAGGATGTCCATCTTTTAACTCTTATGGGGGAAAAAAAACTATAGAAAATCAATTCTTATATACCAAAGTAGCAACAGAAGTAAGACTGGAAAGGGATTAGGTTTTTAAGATCGCATCCCAGAATATGATGGCAGTTACAGAGGGCAAAGAGTGTTAAGACCAGGAAATCTCTGAGGTCCTCTGAGGATCTATATGTTTCAACACTTGAAAAAAAGAAACAACTACAAATAATTCTATGTTAACAAGAAGCCAGATCACCATGATACCATATGATGCATAGATGAACTTTCACTTCAGGTCACCATATTTAAGTATCACCACTATTCCATAGGATGTCAGTTTTATATAAATGGTTGTTGATACATTCAAGGTTAAATCCCCACGCTTTAATGACCAAAAAATTCATTAACCTTTGTAGAAGTCTTGGAACAGGGACATCTTTTCATAAGCGATGGGCAAGCTAAAATTTTTAACATTACTTAGAGAGATAAATGCTTAATTGGTCACTAAAATGTCTTATGTGATCAATGACTAATGGTACTTAAACATTAATATTTTTAAAGTGTATCACAGTATAATGCACATAGGGTATCACATAAAAGCTTGCAAAGGCTGAAAAGTGATTGCTTTTACATAATAATTTATACCTAAAAAAACCACAAGTAAAAATTTTTGTATGCTATTCAGCCTTCCAAGAGTAATATCTACAATATTACACAATGATTCACTACAATCAAGAGATTAAGAAAATTAGGGCTTGGGGCAGGTAGGTCATGCAGTGAATAGAGCACTGGCCCTGAAGTCAGGAGGACCTGAGTTCAAATACAACCTCAGACACTTAATACTTTCTAGCCATGTGACCTTGAGCAAGTCACTTAACCCCAACTGCCCTGCCTTCCCCCCCTACAAAAAAATTAAATAAAAGAAAATTAAGGCTAAAGACATAAAGAAAAGAAATAAAGTACATAAAGAAAAAGGGAGATGTCTTAAAGCATGAAAATTATTAATTTAACATATTTAACTTATTTTTTTCCCAGTCAACTGACATTTCAAACCAGGTATTTGACTTCTCAAATCCAAGATTTTGATTTTGTAAATGTCTAAAGGGGCTTTAAGGGCTGGCAGATACTTATTTATACTTTCCTCAAAATAACAAAGAATAATTGTTGAGTACTTACTGCATACCAGCATTATACTATAACACGCCCCCCCCCAATCAGATAAACACATAAGCAATAATTGTAAAATGACACATAGGTCAAATTTAATTACAAAAAAAATTCTATTATATTTTGTCACAAATACAGAAATCTAATGACCTTAAAAAACAAATGCCCACCTTTCTGTACCACTGTCCTTCTAGTGATGTTACATGGTGATAAACCAAGGAACACTACCATCTATGAAGAATCAAAACTGTACACAACCAGAAAGGTAATAAAGTGATAGTGTTATATATTGTATGATATTTCCAACAATCCACGTAATAGTGTAAAAGGTATATAAGAGGTACTCTATCAAGAAGAGGAAGGCTAATAAGAAGGAATAACATGGAAAGTTAGAATGGCATGATAGTACCTACCCAACGTTACAAAGTTTAAGGGAAAGTCTGCAATGCACTGTCAGCTATGGATGCCTTTTTACAGGTAACTATATAGAATTAAAAGAAGGAATGTGTTGAAATCTCTTCATCAGTGACATCACAAATCTACTGAATTATGGAAGTACTTCCCATTAACAAATAAGAAAACCTTGAATGATGACAAGGAACCATGGTAAAGTGAAAAAGTACTGGAGACTATTGGATTTTTTTCAATGAAGTCTGGAGACTCCTAGATTCTAGTCCTGGCTCTGACAATATTTGTTTGACCTTGGACATAGCATAAGATTTTCAACTTGATAGGCTCTTAGAGATCATCTAGTCTCTCTCATCTTACAGATCAGACAAACTGAAGCTCTTTGAGGTTAAGTGACTTTCCCAAAATCAGAGCCAGAAATCTTGAATGCAAGCCTTCTGACTGAAAATCCCAAGGTGTACTCTACCTCACCCAGCCTCTCATGTGTAAAATGAAGAGGCTAGATATTCCCTAAGGGCCCTTCTAGCTCTATCATTGTATGGGGCTGCAGTATAATTGCCTAGAATATTCCCTTAATTGGTGACTTCCCCTCCTCAGACTGCATGGGGAAGTGGAAAAGAAGTATGAACTTAGAAACTATGGAAGATCAGTTTAGAGCTGGAAGGAACCAATAGAGTTCACCTAACCTAACCCTTCATTTTAGAGATAAAGAAACTAAGGCCTAGACAAAAGTCAAATATTAATTTAGCTGCAGGGCTTACATTCCAAATGGAAGGTCTTCCAATGTCAAATCCAACATTCTTTTCCAAATCCTGCTGCTATGAAAATTTTGGATTGTAATTTTTCTTTTTGACTTTTTTGATGTATATAATCAGCAGTGAGATGACTGGGTCAAAAGCTATGGATAGTTTAGTCACTATTCTTGCATAATGCCAAACTGAAATTCAGAATGACTGGAACAATTCACTGCTCTACCAAAAGCTGTCTTTCCATAGTGCCTCCAAATATTGACTGACCTCAAAGTTGTTTTCATTTGTATCTCTTATTATTATGAATGACTAGGGAAATGCTTTCATGCAATCAATTAAAATAAGAAAATGTTTAAAATACTATGCCTATCGTTTAACTACTTATCATATTTGTGATAATTCCCTGTATATTTTGGATATCATACTTTTATCTGTGATATTTCATCCAAATATTTTTCACTTTACTATTTCTATTTCAGTTGTCTTCATCATTGATTTTATTTCTGCAAAAATTTATCTATTTTATCTTTTACGACTCCTCTATCCCTTGTTTGGTTAAGAATTCTCTCCTCAGTCATAGTTCTGAAAGGCACCTGATCTTTATTTTCTTACTTTTTTTGTGGTATGATATTTTATATCCTGATCTTACATACATGCATTTTAAGTTTATTGTGCCATATAATGTTAGACATTGGCCTAAACTTCTTTTTTGCACAATTGTTTCTAATTTTCCCAAAAGTTCTTATCAAAAAGGAAATCCTTCTCCAAGTAGTTTGTTCTTGGGTCTCAATCAAACATGGGGAAAGTTTTCAACTGATTTAACTAATCTGTTCATTGTGGCTAATTTTCTGGGTCTTTTTTTTCTTTCTTTTAACCAATATTAAATATTTTTAATGGCTACTGATTTTTAATATAATTTAAGGCCTGATAATGTGATGAGCAGCACACTTTTTGAAATGGAGAAACTTCTTTTTGGAGCACTGTTTTTTTTTTAAGTCCTTCAAAAAGGAATAAAGAAAAAGTAACATTTCTAACATTTCTTAGTTTTAATGGAAGCACCTTGGCTGGCAAATTCCTTTATAGGTTGTAAAGACATTTATCATTCACCATTAAGCACTGTATTTCCATGCCATACTACAGTCTCACAATTAGACTGGTTTTTCTTTAGTGACACCTATGTTTTTTGGGGTCCAATGTGTTTCTTACAGAGAAGGAGAACTCATTTATCCCCATCCTGAAACCTCATGGCTATGGCATGTCTGTGGAGCACAATGGCATGAATGTATTTGAGGAAAGATGTAAAATAAACACATTATTTGCTAATATTTTCAAGAATAGAAAACTAATAGAACCTTGAGAAATTAGTATATTAGTTCACTGAGAAGCTTTCATTTACATCAAAGAATCAGAAGTATAATAAAAAAAAAGTGTACTGTATTATAACAAGAGAATACAATATGAAAAACAATGGCATCCTCTCATATTTAGTTTTTTAAAGTAGGGTAATCAGAGTCTGACCTGTAGCTATAAGAACATTTCTCCTCAGAACATAAAAGTAAATAAGATGCAAGGGGCATTTTTGCATAGCTATAGAAAATATCCATTTCCTGATGAAAAAAAAAATCTCCTTTCATGACCTTTGGTTTGAAATCATTACACAGTCTGGATTTGGAATCAAAGGATGTAGATTAGAAATCAGCCACTTAACTTCAATGAGGCTTCAGTTTCTTTATCTGTAAAATGAGGGTATTAGACTAGATGATCTTTTATGGTTTCTTCCAGTTCTAAAGCCTATGTCCAGGATTATTTTGGCTTTTGTGTAAAGAACATATAGGAAAAAAGAGAGACTTCAGGGAGAGAAACAATTACATTAGTCCATGTAAGTAGTGATGAATGTGGAGTAGAAAACAGACTCGTACACCAGCTGTTGTAGAAGTAAAGTCAATAAAACTTGTTAACTGTACAGAGAAGGAGAGTAAAAAGTTTGGGATGACTTTACAGAACAGAGGTGCTAAATCTAGGTGAGAAATTAGTGTTGCTATCAATGGAAACAGAAGTTAAGAGGAATCATAGTGAAAGATAAGATCAGTTTGAACCCTATTTGTGTGAGGAGTTGGAGGTGCTGGCAGAAGGAAGTTTCCTAAGTTCTCATTGAATCTATCTGGGACACAAGAGAGAGCCTCCCTAGATGTGTCAAAACTAATGATTAATACCCACTTCTAGTGACTCACAGGGGGATGAATAATACAAATAATGAATGCTTACTAAGTTGTCAGTTGTGGATGGATATAAAGATGAGTGAGATACTATCCTTGCCCTCATCCTGCTCATGTGTAGAAATAGATTTCAGGGAGGTGTTAGGGTTGAATGAACAGATTTGGGAGTCATCTGTGAAGAAATGATTATTTAACCCATGGGACCAAATGAGATAATTTTCCAAAGAAAATGTAGGGAGAAAATTCAATTCAACATTTACTAAGTACTGACTACATGCAAAGCAGTGAGATAAAGATATAGAGACAAAAATCAAACAGTCCTTAACTCTTAATTTTACTTAATTTTACTCAGAGGACATGATGTATATACAGTATATGCAAAATCACCTCAATAGGAAAGAGCGATAATAACTGTCAGAATGAAAAAAGGCCTCAAAATTGGAGGTGGCATCTGAGATGTTTTTTGAAGGAAGACAAGGATTATAAAAAGTGGAGGTGAAGAATACATTCAGACCTTTAGTAAAGCCTGTGCAAATGCAAAGAAGCAGGCGATGGTGTATTATAAATATCAAACAGGTAGAACAGCTGGTTTGGCTAGAACACAGAATAAACCAAAGAGAGTAATATGAAATAAGTCTAGTAGATAGGAGTCAGCCTGAAGAGGACTTTAAATGCAAAACTGAGATCTTTGTATTTTATCTTAGAAACAATAAGGGGCTACTCAAGGTTTTAGAGTAGGGGAATGATTCAATCAGATTTTATGTTTTAAAATTTGAAATATAACAGCAATATGAAGGATGGATTAGGGAAGAGAGAATGGAAGTGACTAATTAAGAAGCCTTTGTAAATCTAAATGAAAGGTGATGAGTACTTGACTTGAGTATCCATAGTGTGAGCGTGATAGATACAACAGAAGTAGACTCAACTAGACTTGTCAACTAACTGGACAGAGGTGATAAAGAAAGAACTTAAGAGACTTTGAAGTTAGATGGTTGAGAAGATGGTCATATTATCCATGGAGAAAGGGAAGTTGGAATGAGGGACAGGCTTAATGGAGGGGTGTGGGAAGGGAAGGAAGAAAGGAAGGAAGGAAAGAAGGGAGACACAGAGAAAAAGAAAAAGAGAGAAAGAGGGAAAGGAAGGAAGGAAGGAAGGAAGGAAGGAAGGAAGGAAGGAAGGAAGGAAGGAAGGAAGGAAGAAAAGAAGGAAGGAAGAAGGAAGGGTCTGGGTTTGGACATGTTAAGTTGAAGTATTGGCTTAGTGAGGTCTCTTCTCAGACATGAGGATGAGGGGAGATCGCTGCAAAGTTATAAAATTGAGTGATTAGAAGGGTGGTCATCATAGCTAATAATAACAGACTATATATTCATCATCAAAAGAACAATCCAAGTTCAGAACAATACACTGCTTGGTTGGTCATCAGACTGATGATTTTTTTTCCAACCATAATAATTCTGGAAGACTATTAAGACTAGTAAGTTGTAGAGGGGTTGTGGTCTATGCCAATATAAGAAACAACCACATCAACCAAATCACACATATTTGATGTATTACAATAATTTAACATTTATATAATGGATCTCTGACTTCTATCACTAAAGGTATACCCTCTCTGATAATACAGATTACAACTCATCTTTATCTTCTTCTTGGTATAGATTCCCAAAATTTTTCCACAAGAAGACATTGAATTCTTCACATTGAATAAATACCAATAGGCATCCCCTCTGTTATCTAATACTATTACCAGATAACCAGTTCTTTTCCAGTTTTATGTCTCTCTGATGCTCTCTATTAAATACTGTCTCCTATACAACTCCTAGTCGGAAACATTTTGCAGCCCACTCATGCCCACCATGCATCCCTCCACTGGAATAAAACTCAACTTTAATTCTTCAGACTCTAGGGTAATTAACTCAACCAAACAGCATCACTGGAAGAATACTGATGTTAAAGGGATAGGCCTTTATTTCAGAGAGATCATTGGGATCATTAAAAAAAATATGGTGTGATTTTCCAGATGGAATATAATCTAACATGTTTTTCTGTTCCTTCTGTCTAATTAGTGTCCATTCACAGCGTCTATACAAGATAATTATGTTGATGGATTAGCTCTTTGGGTTAGTCCATCCAACTGCCTAAAAGTCTGGATAACATGTATTCTTCATTAACTTACTTTTATTTTGCTCTGTAGTTAGGTCAAATTCTTTAAGTAACTATGGATCTCCCTCGGGCAGCTCATACTATTCCAAAGCTTGATGCAGTCAGAACAATGCCATCTATAAGCAGGAGCACCTGGAGGAACTCATCATCTAAGCAGCACAATGGACAGAAGGCTAGATTTCAAGTTAGGAAAGATCTGAGCTCAAATCCTGCCTCAGAAACTTACTTTGTGACCATGAGCAAGTCTGTTTGACTCAGTTGCTTCTTCTGTAAAATGGGAATAAGAAGTCCCTATTCTCAAGCGCAGTTGAATGAAATAATATATGTAAAATGCTTCACAAACCTTAAAGTGTGATGTGTTAGCTTTATTATTATTATCTACATCACGATCATCTAGAGGAATGGTCCCTTCTATTTCAGTGGAAAATACATTTGTTGACTACACATTCCTCTTTTTATCTCTCTCTAATAATTAAAGGCTCAATGAACACAATTATTATAGGAAAACTTTTGATAGAAAAGAGCTGTGCTATGAAGACAGCATTTTTATGTCCTGAATTAGATACCATTTTTGTAGTCTATATTTTATAATAGACTGTTAAGACCCATCAGTCTTTTGTGCCTACAAAGATGTGATCTGCTGTGGAAAAACATTTCCAACAGCTCTCCTTTCCTCTTCTCAATCCCTCAAAGATGACCTTGGCATGTGTTTAGATTGATCTCAAAAAGACTTTGTAGGAATGAATAAGCAGGTATTTAAGTCATAGTTATTGTCACTTGATTTTGGAAATAAAAAGATCCATGATTTCCCCAAGCTTTTTGTGTCCTTTTTCAGAAATCTCAAAAATTGAGAGTTATTCCTCTAATTAGCTGTGTGATGCTGGGCAAGCCCTCTGTTTCCTCAACTATAAAAATGATCAAGTTGAACCAAATCTCTCAGAATTTTTTCCACCATAATTATGCTGACTATAAGCCCAGTGTTCTTTCCACTACATCATCTCATCTATTACATTGCACTCTATGCTATAGCTACTTGTGTGCATATCTTCTCTTCCCAAGTAAATTCTAAACATTGTGAGAACAGGAATCGATTCTAATTAATTTTTCTAGCCCTCTACAGACTTGAATATCATAGCAGACATGCCCAGGAGGTGGTTAACACTGTCAGGTAGACCTGAATTCAGATTCTGTCTTCTGTTCTTACTGGTTATAAGGCCATGGGTCACAGTCACTTACCCTCTCAGAGTCTGATTCTTTATCTGTACAATGAGGACAGTGCATAATACCTACTTCACTGGGTTGTTGTGGGGCTCAAATAGAATTATATAGGTAAAACACTTTCCAAACTTTAAAATAATCCATCAAGATTAATAATAGTAATTATTATAATGGATAAAACTAGAGGGATGTTACCAGATCCTTGATAAATGCCAAGTATCAAAGACTATTCAGACTAAGTGGTATTTCAAGTCAGAAATGCATTTGTTCCATTTTAAAAAATGTTCAATATCATCCCAGCTTCAGAAAAAATTCCTTCCTTGATGTTATTTTAAAACATACCAAAAAGATATGAATTGTCTATGTTTCTCTACAGTTGAAACTTTAAAAAACCTAAATTGCTGAAATCCAAACTGATAAAATGGGGAAATTCAGGAGAAAAGGAAGGAAAAAAATATTATGTTTTTGAGCAAAACTGTCAAAATATAAGCAACTATAAAATATAAGCATCACTTCTGTCAGTGATTGATATTGTTCTTTCCAGATAATTCAACTTTTAGCTTAAAATACATAATTAGTGACTGAAATATTTGACTCTCTTTCTCCCTAGAAACCAGAAACTCTTATTTAGTAGGGGGTATAGGGTTATATTGTAAAATAAGAACAAAAGGATTTGGTTGTTTGTTTTTTAAAGTATCATGGAGGTAAACATTTGTATGTAAGTGGCATAGAGTAGCAAGACTGCAGAATTAGGAGACAGAAGTACATTTTCTTCTTAGTTCTGCCACTAATTTCAGGAAACTGTGTGTGACTATGACTTCAGGAAACTCATTTAATGTTTCTGGGTCTTATTTCCCTCATCTATGAAGTCAGGAGGTTGGATGAGATGATCTCTACGGACCTTGCCAGCTCTAAATATTCTATTCCATTCTAAGGGGCAGGAAAAATGACTCATTTCAAAGAGATTTTGGCTATTGTCTCACTCTTCATATTCACAAGTCTTGTGCAAGGAGTTGTTCCACTTTCAGACCCTGTTTTTAGGTACTATGACTTCTTGGAGGCCATGGATCACCACAAAACATAATCCTTGTTCTGCTCCTTCAGCTAGGGGCACACATGTTGTTTCACTGGTCTCTCTAGACTTCAAGGGAAATCATCCAAGCAGCTTGCAGAGGTGAAAACAAGTAAAGGCTAGATCTTTACTAGGCAGCAAACAAAACAGAGCAGCACAAAGCCAGGAAATGTAATGACTGCATGTAAAGACAACCCCTACTTTAAAAAAATAGCTCTTGACTTAAAAGGTAGAAAAATATTTTGAAAATACATAATTTCCCCCTATAATAAATAGGTTCCAAGGAAGAAAGCAGATTACAATGATTAACAGAAAAAGATTTCCCAGAGAAGTTATCCCTGAGAAGCATACATTTTCTGGATGTCAAGAATAAAGTAGGAAATTTACATGTCATAAATTGGGTCTGACCTCACACATTCCATTCTCTTTTGTCTACTTACACACAGAGAGCACTGGACTAAGATAACTGAAGTTTTACCCGCTTATTTGTTCAAGTCATTAAATTTCTCTGGCTCAATTTCTATACAAATTATGACAATGACTGTCCTCTCCCTATTTCACTTATGTATCTGTGAAGATGAGATTTATCAAAAAGTTTCTTGGAAGAAAAGCATTACATAAATCCAAGAAATGATGCTGTTATTTACAATATTTCAGTTAACTCAGTGATTTAGAAATGCATTCTTGGTTACATAGACAAAGGAGAAATAGAATATAACATTAAAAAAAAAATCCCGGCCAGGCCTTAAGCAATTTGGCTCAGAAATCATTTCAAGAGTGACAGAATTACCCACTTGTGGTAATACAATGTGGACATTTGCCTCTGGGTTGGGTGGGGGGGAGGTGGAAGTCAAACCCTAGTATTTTTTTTTTAAAGAAAGAAATGTGTTAAATTAGTGAAGAAGAATATGGAAAATTTAGTGAGATGCCAAAGAGGCACTTGGCAGAAAAAATGAGGAAGCACTAATACAGAATTCTGTTCTTTCCTAATGGCGGCAGTTAGGCATTTTCGAATCATGATTCCTTCTCCTCATCCATTTTTAAAGAACTATCTAACACAAATGTGCAAAGATGGTATAGATTGCTTGCAAAATGAAAATGGGATCTGACTATAAAACTTTACATGGAAAAATCAGTTTTATTTTCTTATACTTAGATTTTTAATCTATCATCTTGCTTCTTGGGGGAAAAAACAACAAAATGGGATTATCTTTAGCAATATTCATATAAATATACCTATATGCAACCTTAATCTTAAAACTTTAAAAAACAATACATAAATTTCATGAACAGAATTGCATGAAAAAGATGTTAATCAACAGCTTTGTATGTCATTCTCTGAACAAGGCCAAACACTGAATCACTGTTAAAATTCCTCACGTGCAGCTACGCCCAGTTAATCTGCTTGAAAGCAGCAAAGTATGTAAATCTACTTATGCTGGTGAGATAAACATTTCTCTCATTAAATGTTAACATGGAAGTAGAACCATTGTTGGTCTGCAAATATCTCTCCCCTTTCCCCATATTAAATCCTCCCTTCCCCCCATAATCCAGATACTCCAAAACTCTGGCCAAAATCATTCAAAAAGAGAATTGCAGCAAGCTACATTTTAGCAAACTCCTTTTCTAAAACAAACAACAAAAAACTTGGACCAATTTAAAAATACAAAGCATGTGCCATCCCCATCTATGAACTAACTATTGCATGAAAATCAGCATCAAAAGAAGGACTAACAAACAGAAGGTAGTCAGGTAGTAATTGCAAAGAAAAGAAAGAATGGTGCTTTTTATTTTTAGATTTTGAACTGCAAGACCATAATCTTGCCCACCCCATCCCCCAATGGAAAATACCTTATTTTTACAGACCACCTTACCAGCATGAAGATTTCGGCATTTGGAGGTTGGGGAAATGGAGAACAGTTGCTACTGAGAACATATATTGTATTCACATAAAATTATTGCATATACTATAACACAACTGATGGGATATGAACGCACCCTCACATTTCTCAACTTAGACTTATACCTGCAGTCTGCCTTTGTCTAGTCATTACCCACTGAGCTACCACTTAGGGATTCTAAGTTTGACTAGAGCCCAGTAGGCGTATTTCTAAGGTGCTCATCTGCCTGTGATGCAGGAAAATCCTGTTTAACACTGATGACTTCAGAGATCAGAGCTCACTCCTTGTTCTCTATACTAGAGGGGAAAAAAATCAGACACCACCCACCTATATCTTGTTGGTTCCTCCATATCCTTCTTGGAAACATGACAGGGTTTAAAAAGAAGAAATAGGACTCTTTTATTCAAGGAAATATTGCTTTGCCAACAATAATTCCAACAAACCAAGTCAAACGACAAATATCACCACCTAACCCAAATCACTTTTTCTTCCACTTTCTGTTTCTTTTAAAAGATCTCTAGACTGAGGTTACTTAAATATTCTCAAATTTTGTCTTAATATCAGATCACAAGATTATATGTGTGCATATATACATAAATATGTAGTTCTTGTGTTTCAGAATCCCTTCATTTTAATTTCAAATGTAATTTTAATTATACCTTAAACTCAACTTTTTACTCTCATAAATGTTTCCCAAAAAAATCAGAAAAGTTAACTTGTTCTAAAAATTTTTAACTTCTAGATTAAACTCAAACAACCTTATCTGACTAGTCTCTCTAAAATGAACAAATTAGGATGAAATCAAGGTCTCCAACTCAATGGAACTATACAATCATTCACAAGACTACACACATTGAGTGAGCCTGAGCTAAAATGAGATCACAAAGTCACTCGTGGTAACCAGGTCCCTATGTAGGAAGTGTGCTTTCACCACAGAACAGCTAAATACTAACAAAAGAAACCTTTGAGTCAAATACCACTGGTACCCGGGGTCTTGTGTCTGTATAATGCCTACACATTCATTTCTTTCTTTGCCTATAGAAAAAAAAGAAAGTCTGTTTGTTTTTCTGATTCAGTCAGCCTTTTTAGCTCTTTGAATCTAAGGAGTGCCCCATGAAAAGAAGAGCATCTTATCAGTGTGCTCCAGACCAGCAGGCTATCTCCCATCCACACACAAAACCTATAGCCCCTTACAGTAAAAGGCCTCGCCCTCGCCCTTTTTCTCTCATTTCACAGCTAATACCCCGCAGTGCCCTGACAACAAATAAATGAATACACAAGGCCCTACAGTTCCTTACATAATTAACCATCTTTTCAGGTAGCCTGAGGTGGGCGGGAAGGGGAGGGAGGAGGAGAGGTTTTATAGTAAATTGGTTTCATTTATGAAGTTTATGCAAGTGTGGCCAAAGTTTGAAAGTTTCATCCAGGATCCAAACTTATATTTATTGATATATTAGTCTTTATTTAATAGTTATTAGCCCAAGCAAAAGTTTTGTTAATTTCAAAATCAGAGTTTTGTCTTCATAAGGTTATATTAAATAGTCCCTTAGCCCTCCATTCTAAAATGAAAGCTAATAAGGGAGGAACTCAACAAAACCAGCACTTTAAGACGGTAAAAGTCCTTGTTTTACCAAAATTAGACTTATTTTCAAATTCTTTTAGAGTCTAAAGAAAATGCTAATTTGAGAATAAAAATGAACTAAAAGAAATCAATAATCCCTTGAAAGCTTGCAGTAAAGTTAGGAGGCATTTTTTGCCATTAGTTATGATGTATCTACTCTTAATGGTGCCAAAGTCCACATCGAAGGATGTGATTCTTTTGTATCATTATTGGGATAATAACTTAATTGATTTGCCTCAGTTGTTAAGGTTAGATACAAGTGGCTTATTGTTGAGGAAAAATAGCTACTTAGTGTTTTTGTTTTTCAACTAGCATCTTGCCACAGACTTCTAAATCAGTTTAACCTTTTATAAACAGAGAATTGCACATTAAAAAAAATAAAACTAAGTTTTGATTATTGCTCCTGCCTTTCTAAAAGATTTGTTATGACATAGCTTCAATAACCACAGGGGAGAAAAAAGGATTCAGGAAAACAAAAAAAAAACACAAAAAAGGCAGCCACCCATGATGAGCTCCCAACTCTTTTTTCCCTCCTTTTGCAGTTCTTCTTTTCCCTCCCGCACAAGAGTTTGATCTAACCATTAAATTGCCTTCGGAGCTGAATCTGTCAAAAAAAAAAAAGTATGAAACTAATATTAAAATAGGAAAACGCATGTGTATGACTCAGTCTTATCCAAAGTATCTCTTCAATCAAAATGTCACCGGATTTCCCTCTGCTACTGAAGAACTGAAAACCTAAGAAATCGACATTCTAAGTTCCCCTTTTTTTCCGTGTCCCCTTCACCACTACCAAAAAAAATCTCCTTGATTTTCCTCGTTTCATGAGAAATAAAAACATGCAGTTTGAAGTTTCTGTTGAAGATTTCCAGCGAAGGCGACAAGCGGACTCCTTTTATTCACATACACACAGACACACACAAACACACACAGCACACTGGAAAACTTGTTGCAATGCTCAGCAAACCCAAACCTGGCCCAGCCTCGCCTCGCTAGCCTCCCCTTCTCTCTCTTCCCCTCCCTCTCTACCCCTCCTCTTCCTTTTCCTCCTCCTCCTCTTACACCCCACCCTACCCTGCTAGTCCCCAGGGCGGCGGGGGAGGGGGGCGCAGTGAGGAGAGGGGGTGAGTTTGTATCCCCGCCGCTAAGGTCAGCCAGTTGAAGTCGCCTGACCTGCGGCCCATCTCAGCCGCCGCCACCGACTCCTTCACAAACAAGGTCACCACGCCAACCCAGGTCCCTTTTATGAGCTTCGAAGGATAAAGGGCTCAGCTGTTCCCCGGCTCCAAAAGCAGCCCCTTTTGCAAAACTAAGTCCCGGCATCCCCAACGCGCCAACAACCCCCCTCCCCCAAACCTTCAGCACTCATTTTTCCCTACCCCGACTCTCCGGCAGCCCGCGGCGCCCACCTCTTACCTGCTTCCGAAAGGGGGTTCGGCTGGTGCCACTGCCCCCCGGATTCCCGCTGCTATTGGGAAAAATCATTGCCTGAAGCCTTGAAGGGCGGGGGAGGGGGAGCTTGTGGAAGGGTGCAAGGATGGGGGAGGGGGCAACTTTGGAAGCCACTAGTTCCGAGGCTAGTCCGGGGGAAACTCCCTTTCTCTGGACTGCAGGCGTCGGGGGCCGGGGCTGGGCTGGGCTGGGCTAGGCTGGGGCTGCTGCTGCTGCTGCTGCTGTTGCTATTTGCTGCTGCTGCTGCTGTAGCCGCCGCTGCCGCCGCCGCCGCTGCTCCTGCGGGCGCCTCGGTGCTGACTTCTCCTGTCCCCTCCTCCTCCTCCTCCTCCTCCTCTTCCAGTACCTCCTCCTCCTCCTCCTGAACTCGGCTAAAAGTCAGGGGAAATGCCCCCGTCCCCTCCCCCTGCGGCTCCTCTCCCTCCTGCAGCCTCTTCCTCCTGCTGGGCTCCGGGAGCAGCGCTGGGCGGGAGAGGGTGTAGAAGCAGCAGCAGCCGCCCTGCCAGCCATGGAAGGGAGTTAGTTCATTGATCAGACGACAGGGGAGACTTTCCAGGCGGCAGCAGCAGCGCCGCCACCGGTCCCACCTATCACGGCCTCAACCACCGCCCAGAGAGGGCGCCGAGCGCGGGGAGGAGGTGGGGGGGTGGAGGGGAAGTGGGTGGAGCAAGAGAGCCTTGTGCCTCTTCCAGGCACCTCTGGCTCCAGCGCCGCGCCAGCCACAGCAGGCTCTATGGCCACAGCTCCAAGAGACCCGAGTCCCTAAGCTACAACGCAGCCTGCCCTCTTCCCCTGGGTCGGCGTTCTGGGATCTCGGAGACCAGAAAGAGCTGCTGGAGGCCCCTGCCCCAGTACAATGATTGGGTCTGGCTTCCCACATACCGCACATTCCTAGGTGTAGCCAGCCACCCCCACCCCCTTCTCTTTTTTTTCCCCTTCTCTTTTTTTCCCCTCCCTCTTTCTCACCTCCCTAAGCACCAGTGGTGGCAGCACTGCGCCCCTACTCTAAACCCCTGGCAGATCAGATCACTAAGGCACTCTGGCAGGAAATCTAACTTAGTCCCCCTGCCCTTCTTTACCTATTCGTCTTCTCCTACCTCCCTTCCCCAAAATGACTGACTTTGATAAGCAAAGTTACCAGTACCACACTTAGACAGCACGTCTGCAAATCAACATTTAATCTGTACAACCCTGCCCACCCCCTCAAAAAACAAACAGCTAAAACATTGAAGTCAAATACTCGTGTGGAAAGTACTTTATGTACCTCATGTTTTGTATACCAAAGGACTCGATTTAGACTTGCTAAAAGGCCTCTTTGCAAAAGGATTCACTTTAGACTTTAGACTTGCTAGAAGAAAAAAACAAAACCCCCAAAACTCTGCTCCAACTAATTCAGGATTATTTCTTTGTAATTACCTGGTCTGCCTTCACCCTCTCTGGACAAACAGTGTAATCCTTTCATATGATGTTTAACAGGGTTAGAAACTTCTGTTTTAAAGCAGGAGCTCACAGGAACTAGGCACAAATAGACATAGTTTCAAGTTTATTTTCCATATTCTGATTTGAAGTCTCAAATAGAATTTCTGACAGTATCTATCTGGTGGAGCTTATTTTCTCATAAATAGTCAGAAAGGATATTGGAGCTCATCTAGTTGAACTTATCCTCTAAAACATCCTGATCGGTGGTGATCAGTCTCTGCTTAAATACTGTCTGTGACAGAAAACTCACTTCAGTACTACACTGTTGGACAGAGACTCGCACATAGTAGGTACTAAATAACTGGGGGTTTTTGTTAATTAAAGTTCATCTTTGGATTCTTGCCCTAATACCTCACTGAATAAAAGTTACTATTATTATTACTATTATTGCCAATAATAATAAGGTTTCAAGTTGTCTAAGAAATGAGGACACTGGAATCTTCATTACTGGCAGGGAAAACAAGATGCTCTCTGTATTAGTTTTCTAGCAAAACCACTACCTCTAGTTCTTGCCTCAGCAATGACAAACTGTAAACTATTCATGCCCCTCCACACACACACACATACACACACAACCTGCTACCCCCATTAGAAGCCATCAAATACTCTTCACAACTGTCTTCGGTAAATTTGTGAAATTCAGCAAGTTTTTGTTCTACTTGTACAAAAATATATGAGGAATAGAACACACGTAAGTCTTTCCTGTATGAAAAAAATAAAAAATACTAGATGCTTGAATTCTGAGTAAAACTGAGCTTCAAAATGGATGTTCAGTAACTAGATATAACTAATATTTGATACATATTTTAATATATTTATGTCATATCCTTTGTTAAGAGAATTCTGGGTGCCCTCACAATTATTTCTGTCCTCTCTAATACACTAAATTAACCTGCCTCTCACCATTTCTTGTTTCTGAGACCCTCAACAGCATATTGCTAAACCAAAGTATGAAAAAACATGTTTTGTTAATGCTGTATGGGTTAAAGTCCTCTCCCCATACTCTTTACTGAGAACATCCTGCCCACAAACCCCTGGAGTTCAGACCTGTGGACTATCAGCAGAAGTGCCCTGGACAACCTCAGCTGTCATGGCCTGACTCTCAGGAAACCACAAGCTAAACCACAAAAAACCAGCTTCATGGATTGACTTCTTTGTGGTATTATTTTAGGGTCACAATTCTCTTTTTGGATGCTGAGGAATTCTAGTGTCATGGTCCTTGACCAGGTATTTTGTAATAATATAATAAAAGGAAGTTTTAAATGTTAGTAAAAGGTTAAAATATCTAGCAAAATTAAAAGATAATTTCAAAGGAAATAGTTCTTTTTATAATAAAAGGTAAATCAAAACTCTTAAAAATTCAGATTTACAAACCCCATAATAAAAGTTGAATTGTCTGAAATGGGAAATGAGAGTGATTATGTTTTCTATTATGGTTAAGAAACCATCTATTTGGTAGTCAAGAACACTTTTGAATACATTACTCAATCTGTATATAAGTAGGGGTAACAAAAAAAGAAAAAAGACCCTAAAAAATGGGACAAATACAAATATTTGGGTAAAAAATCCAATATAACAGGAAAAGCAGAAACATAAAAACATATATCTTGAGTTCATCTTTACAATTTTTGGGGGGGTAAAATACACAGAAGGAGCCATGGCAAGTTGGTTACACTATAGGTTTGGAGTCAGAAGACCAGAGTTTAAATCCATCCTCTTCTATTTGCTAGTTTGGACAAATGATTTACATTTTATGTACCTTGAGCAGTTCTTTCTTGGATAATGAGAGTTTCTGTGCCTAGAGCTCCCAATGCTGAAATAATAGCTTCTTCTTTGTACGTCTATTCTCATAACAAATACTGATAGAGAACAATTAGATGTGCTCTATCAGTGAATAATCAGTGTGGGCCAGAGTAGTCAGGAAACAAGCCCTTTACTTAGAAGGGGCTCTTGATTCTATGCCTTAAAGGACAGTGATTGGAAATGGAAGGGCAGAGGTAGGATCATTCCAAGTCAAAGGAATAGCATGAGCAAAGGCTTGGAGGCTGGAACAAGCAAGATATATTCAAAGGCTAATAGAAGTGAGGAAATAGTGGGAAACAAACACGCTTATTAAATGTACACATATATACATATACACACATCTAGTTATAACTACTTATAAGCACTATATAGAAGCCCAAATGACTGAATAATTACAGTAACAATGTCTGGTGAGATTGAGGCATAAAGGCTTTGTGCAGATGTTAAGTCTTAGTTAATGTTTTAAAGGAAAAGGGAGACAACGTTGGAAAGACAATGGAAGTGTATTCTAAATGGTATAGTAAAGATCTGTAGATTTAAAGGAGGGAAATTATATCATATGGGTTGGTTAGCTATGTCAAAGAACAAGAGACTATGCAAGCAAGAAGAGAAAATTAAGTAATACAAATGAAATCACATATTAAAAAAAAAAACACCCTAGTATAAAAACAATGTATTCTAGAGAATACAGTAGTAGTAACATCAATGGATCTGAGTTGGACAGCCTAGGTTTTAATCCTGGCTTTATTACTGACTATCTCTGAAGATTTAAAGTTTGATCCAAGGGACATTTAACAATAAAAACTATCTAAAATTGGAATGATCTCTCTTAGAAGGTGGTGGGTACTTTCCTTCACTAAAGGGGAAACAAATGTGGAAGGGGCTCTTATTCAGGTATGGGTTAGCCTTTGAGGTCTCTTCCCAGTCTGAGATTCTGTAATTTTATTCTTTGGATCTCAGTTGAAATTTCTTGAACCTTGATTTTAATAAAGGAATTGGATCACAGGCCATTAAAATAGATAATCTCTAAAGTACCTTATGCCTCTATAGTCTATGATCCTAGGAATTACACAAATAATAGTCCCTAGCAGCAATACTATAATAGTCTTAAAACTAATTTCAGTAAATAGAGCAGAAGAGTTTGTATTTTTTCCTTCTACTAGCCAAGACTAATAACTAACAATGAATTACATTACTACTTAATTGAAGGGAGATATGTTTGAGGTTCATTGTTTGGGAATTTGGAAAGAAGGAAGGAAACAAGCATTTACTAAGTTCTGACTGTGCCAGGAAGGCACTGTGCTCAGCACTTCATAAATATCATTTCATTTACTCCTCACAACCACCCTGAGATATAGTAGGTGCTGTTACTATCCCCATTTCACAAATGAGGCAATAGAGAGACACAGAAATGAAGTGACATGTCCAAAGTAAGTCTCTGAGGTCTTCATGACTCCAAGGCTAGCACTTTATTTACTGGGTCACCCAGCTTACTCAAGGATCCAGGTTTGAGGAATTTGGGTATTTGTTAAAATTTTGTTAAAGATGAGTCCCAGAAAGTCAAAATCTTAGAGTTGGAAGGGACCACAATCCCTTCCATCTAGTCTAATCTATATATTAATAACAATGCTGTCTACAGTATATATGTCAACTAGTCAAGAAAACTTTTGTTTAAAGACTTCAAGTGGAAAGTAACATATTACCTCCCAAGGTGGCTACTATTGGAATCCTTCCACTTCTGAATGCTTCTAATTATTAAATTAGAGAAGACTGAGAAACAACAGTAAAATTTAGAATTCCAATCACAATTGAATCTGTCAATAATTGTTCATTGAATATCAATTATGTACGCAAAATTACTATGCCTGGTGTAAGGAACATGATAACAATAGAGGTATCAAGCTGATTATTGACTCATGGAGCCAATAATCTAGTTGCGGAACAACATTAGAGCAATTAGAGAACAATTAAGTAATAAACTCTATGATATTGGCTATAAAATGTAATGGGACTTCAAGAACCACATCAGCGTGACTCCCAGGTTGTTGTTTTTCCTTTGTTCTAGAAGAGGACCATGGCATCAGGAAGGTGATGCCATAACTTGCAAGTGAATTGGATTTAAGTGAGAGAGGGCTATTTAAAGTCACCAGGTTCAATTTCTCCTCCAGAGTCATGTGAATCCAGTGGCAAGATATAGTTCAGGGTGAATGAAGATGACCCTGGATGCAGTGGGAAACCTTGGCCTTTTTAAGTTTAGGCCTGTCCCAGGTCTCAGTTTGACTGAGGCAATGCCATTCAGTGATTAAGGCTAGGTAAGAAATGAGGTAAAGAATGGCCTTTTTTAAAAAACCGAGTTTAAAAAATCAGTCTGGAAGGGGAAGACCCTCAGGGTTTCTGGCCAAAACAGAAACCCTCTTTGAGGATGAAGAACAAACAACAACAGTGTGACTCCAAGTTATTCATGGAACACTTCATGGAGATAGCCTCAGTCTGGGAGTTTGAGCAGAATATGTTTTGGAAAATGGATATAATACTCTTTACCGAGAGTATTTTTCACAGGCATTTCTCTCATATCTGGAATGCTCTCTCTGCTCACTTCTAGAAATCCCATCTTCTACAATAGTTTTTCCTGGTTTGCTAGTGTTGGTATGCTAGTGCCTTCCATCTGAGACTCCCTCTAATAACGTACATAGTTATTTGCATGTTAGCACCCTGTTAGAATGTGAGCTCCTCAAGGGTAGATGTTGTTTTTTTAACTTTTCTTTGTACCCATAGCAATCAGCACAATGCCTGGTAAATAGCACTTAGTGATTGCTTGTTGACTGACTGACATACATTTTCTGAAATAGCCAATGTGTGAATTTGTTTTGTTTAACCCTACTTATTTTTCATAATGGAGGACTCTTTTTTATGCAAGGGGAATTTTAAGGGGGAGAAATGAGTGGGTAATAATAATGATGCAAAAAAAGAAATAAAAGAGCATCAATAAAATATTAAAGAAATACACAGAAGAGAACAGAAGAAAATTCTGAAGGAAGTAGAGTTAAGAATGGCAGTTTTGTTACTATCATGATAAATGAATATACTTTTTAAGGACTGTATCTAATGGAAGTTCACAGTTTCACATGTAATCTTTTTGCTTTTCTTTATATATTAAAATATTCATATTTGTCAAGTTGATAAAGGAGCAAAAAAATGGAAAAAACAGAGGTGGAATACTATTCCATGCCACAGGAATAGCATTTACAAGTTCATAATATACTCAGAGGATAAGGAAAAGATTGGCTTGAGAGAAGTCTATGACCTCATGTTAAAAACAAGTGGACAATAAAGTTAGAGTGGTGGGTGGGGCCCAATCATGGAGAGCTTTGAAAATATAATGAAGTAATCAGTTCTGGAGAATAAACTATGAGGAGGGATTGGGAAAATAAGATAACCCCCTCTTCTATGGGAAAACTCATCATCATTGACTTACATTTATGAAAATGAGTACATGTATATGCTACTGTACTAAATTCTACAAACAATTCTTTATCTGCTGTCTCTGTATTCTCAAAGGCTATCTCTCATGTCTGGAATGTACATCTTCTTCATCCACACCTTAGAATCTTAATTTTCTTCAAGGCTCACCTTAAGTCCCCCCTGCTATAGGAACCTTTCCTGTTTTCTCCATTTGCTAGTGTTTTCCTCCTCAAATTACCTCATATTTATATAGTAAATGGACTTCTTTTTAGCATGGAAGTAATCCTGATTTGAGATTTTTTTTTTTAGAGTTATATCAGTAGTACACAAAGTCTAGTAGGTTCTACTGTGCTAGAAAATCTGCTAACTCTGATCCTAGGGGAAACTGAGATTGATAATGTCAGTGAACCTATCTTAAAAGTATAGAGAAAGCAATCAACAGTAGCTTGGTCACCAGGCAATAAATTCTTGACCATTAGCAGCATAAGAAATGGAGAAAAAATGTTTAAAGACCATTAATCTTGTGCAGCAAGTGAAGGAATATTAAAAAAAAAAAGGATGAAGAAAGTACTAGGAATTGTACAGTTTTCAGACCAGTTATTAACATGAGATCTCTTTCAAATAATGCATTGACAAACTATTGGAAGAACTTAATCACATCATTATTGATATTCTGTTAAAAAACTGAAGATAAAAGAAAGTTGTGGGTAATTAAAATATAATTCACTATTCTCCTAGGGAAAATAGTCATAGATGATATTATTCCCCAAATGCCTACTTTTTCATCTTTATAAAATACGTATGAAAATGATTTATACATATTGAGGATATCCTTAATGAAAGTATGAAAAGGGAACGGGAAGCATTTTGCAAGTAATTCTCTTGTGACTACAACTTTAATGTAACACAACTAACTAAAAGAGGTGAATAGAAAACATGACTCTGCTACATCCGTTACTGTTGATTACAAAACAAACAAACAAACCCTATAAAACAGTTTGACTTGGTAGAACAAATTACATTTTAAAGCCTTTCCCCAAATAAGAGTTCTCTCATACATATATTAAGATCATCTAAAATTCCTTGACAAAGACTTCAAGAGGGATAATGATTTTCTGGTTATTAATGTCAATTGAGGCATAATATATAGAGAGAGACTTATGCCCACCAAAGGTGTTCTCTATGGTCATGTAGAATTGTCTATAAAAGAGTCAAATGGAAAATGGGTTCCCAACAGATTACGAGGTCCCTCAGATACTCGTTCGCTCATTGATATCATGCTGATTTCCTTAGGGTCCAGAACATATCAGGGCAGTCTCAATGAGATTCATAATTATTCATGAGATAAGACTAACAATATATCTAAAGGGGAAAAAATAAATGGATGAATAAAGCATTTTGTTACATACAGTAACATGTCCAATCTTTCAAATTTGGGAATTTATACATATATTTGGGACAGATTATGCAAATGGGTAATAAATTGGACCCAGAATTGAGTTGGCCAAAGGCAGTAAGATGGAATGCATTTCTGAAATTGCATGGGGATTTTAAAGATTCCAAACTAGTCTCCACAAAAACCCATCTTTTAAAAAAAGAATTGTTTTTCCATTTAGGTCACTTGGTTAAAATTCTTAGAACAAAATAATCTCCAACAAAGGAAAGTAATGAGTCAATGGAAACAAATGGATACAAATAAGATTTAACACATTTCCAATGAGGAAATGCAAAAAGTGGTAAGGTATACTATCATGGAACTAAATGATTTGAAAGAGATGTGTGGTCCATGTGTCAGAAGCAAAGATATGGTCAGGTATGTAGTCTGAATGCTGCACTATCCACACAATGTTAAAAAGAGTTAGATGGGTAGAAGAGAAAGGGAGCTTCTATGAAAAAAACTACTGGAGAACATGGTTAAAAATCACTAAAGTGAGATGACATAGATGGCTGAAATGTGCCATGATAAAGAAACCACCCAAACCAATGAGATCAAAGATCCATGTACGTTGTAAAGTCAACCTTCCTCTCACAAATATAAAATTCTTGAGGTCAGAGACTATTGAATTTTTGTCTCTATATTAATCGAGCAATAAACATGTATTAATAAACTACTATGTGCCAGGCACTGTGCTAATTGCTGGAGATACAAAATAGTTCCTTCATCCTCAAGGAACTTACAATCTAATGGAGGAGACAACATGCAAACAAATATATACAAAGCAAACTATATGCAAAATAAATAACAGAGAGAAGATACTGGAATTAAGGTGGTAAAAGATGGGATTTTAGTTGGGACTGAAAGGAGGCAAGGGAAGTCAGTAGGTGGAGTTGAGGAGGGAGAGTATTCTAGGCATAGTGGTCAGCCAGAAAAAAAGTCTGGTAACTTGCATTGTTGGTGGAACAATAAAGAGGTCAATATCACTGGATTGAAGAGTATGTATTGGGGAGTAAGGTGTAAGAAGAATGGAAAGGAAGAAGGGGGCTATGTTATAAAGGACTTTGAATGAACTTTTAAATTCTAAAAAATTCCATCTGTGATTTCACTTAATCACTCCTGAATTTTAACTATGTAGAAGTCAGACTCTTGTAATTCTGTTAAGATAAGCAGATGTGTAATAGGACAAACAAACATCCCTTACAAAAGTATGAATGACTTCTGTGTTGGGGATCTCTTCCTAGGGACCTAATCACTTCTTATTGCCATTACCACATGGGTTTTTCTTATTCTTGGAGAATTACTTTTCTCTTCAGGGAAGTTGAGAAAAAGAGGGCAGGATCATTTTCTAGAAATTGAGACCATGATTGGTGAAGAAAAGTATCTGGAGTCCTGAGATTTTAGCTGAAATGCATTTTCCTATCAAAAATAGGGGGATGGAGAGAGGACTAAGATGCAGAGTTCAGATATAGTTTGTGGGTTACTTAGACTTCTACATGCCAACTAAATATCTAAATATCATTGATAA
This sequence comes from Gymnobelideus leadbeateri, assembly GCA_011680675.1. NCBI lineage: Eukaryota > Metazoa > Chordata > Mammalia > Diprotodontia > Petauridae > Gymnobelideus > Gymnobelideus leadbeateri. The sequence goes on along the minus strand of WOXC01012357.1, from coordinate 163,680 downwards.
ATTTGTTTATATATTATTGTTGCAAATTTAAAGCACTTGACTAAAAAACTAATTCGCAGAGTATAAATTATTTCTAAGTAAGGGACTCCTTTTTTTTTTGCTTTTTGGAGGGCAATTGGGGTTAAGTAACTTGCCCAAGGTCACACGGCTAAGTTTTTGTTTGTGTGTGTTAAGTGTCTGAGGTCGGATCTAAACTCAGGTCCTTCTGACTCCAGGGCCAGCACTCTACTCACTCTGTCACCTTGCCGCCCCAAGTGACTCCTATTATATACAGAAGAGCTAGTAAAACTTAAAGTTCATTTTAAATCTTTAGCATGAATAGTATTCTATAAATCAAATTTATTTTCTTCAGCTGTTCTTCAATTAAAGGACTCCCTCCTCCCCATAGTCCTTAATCTTATTTTACTAAAAGTCTGATAAGTGTACACCATTATACAAATTCTGAAAAAAGGAAGCATTAGAAATTAGACTGCAAGTTCATTTAAAATTGACTTCTACTTGTTGTCATGTCATTTTGTCATAGACATGGTAAACTTAAAAGTAATGAAATTAATAATTTATTTTGTTGTCACTTGTAAGGTAATTGCTGATACATGGAATAAGCAAGGGCAGGCTACTATTAAAAGTAGAAAAAGGCAACTATTGGGGTAACTCAAGCAAAAATTGGTTCCATATTTCAGAGACTCATAATAGTGAGATTCTTTCCTCCTAAATTGCCTGGAAGGGTGCCTCAGTCTTCCAATGTATTTGGCTTGGAAATCTAGCTCTTGAGCTGTTAAACTCCAAACCCATTTCCTGCAAACAAGCCTATGGAAGAGCATACATTTTCAGGATGTTTAAAGATTAATGTCAAATATCTGAAAATACTCTATGAATTATGACAATTCCACATTAAGAAAGGAAGAACTTAAGAGGTAACTTTAGAATTAATACTCATCCAAAAAGATGAAAACAAGACAACTATCTATAATACATGACATAAAGGGAGAGAAAGCAAAGTGAGGAGCTCATTTGAGGACACTATTAAATAGCCTCATCATTGCACAGACTCATTAACAGATTCAGCTAGAAGCACTGGACAAAGAATATAGCTAGTTATAGCCATCTCTAATGATACAACCAGGGAGGAGACAGGAGCTGTGTTTTAGAAAGGAATATGCCAAGTTAAGCAAATAAAAAATATAAGTGATTGAAAAAGGAACAAAAATGTCTTGCTACATTCTCTACATCAAGGAAGAAGAAACATATCTTTATGAAGCATGGAATCTTAATGAAAACTAAGCTTACTAGTATTTAAAGCTAAGAAGAAAGAAAAAAAACTCTAATAAATTGGTTTCACCCTTCTCCAAAAGATTTAACAACATGAAATGGGTACTATTTGGCCTGAATTTAGAAGAGGATAAGGCATAAATTAATAGTATCTCTGAAATGTATGATGAGGATGCTAAATAACAGTCATTGAGCTCCATTGAGAAATTAAAATAAAGAGAAAGTGAAATTGGGATTAATTTGAATTTTAACTTAGTTATATATATGGTAAAAACTTTCCAAAGCATAATCAAGACCTTGTGGAATTTCTGTTCCTAGAGGTTTTTAAGAATTGTACAATATACATGACATGAGGTAAATTGGTCATAGACCTTTGGTGAATTGATGCTCCCCAAGGAGGGGAGGGAGGGAGAAACAGGAAGTTCTGATGTCATGACATGACATCATCATGACATCAGCAATTCCTGGTTCTAAATCTTAAGCTAAGGACCCCTGATTCTTCCAGGGTCCCCCCCTTCTCAAGTCTGTCACCAACTTGACCTTCTTAGTGTACTTATACTCTATAAACTAATACTGAATCATGTGATCAATATGATGGTCTAACCACCATTAAATTAAGAAACATCAAAAACCTTTATATAATAATAAAAAATCGAAATTACTCACATTTATATAGTGCTTTGACATTTGCAAAGTATTCATAGCAACCCTGTGAATTCAGGGAACTCTGTCTAGAAGAAGTATGTTACTGATAACTTTTGGAGACATTTTCCAGTTTCAGATTTTTAATGACTTAAAGATCTCAAAATTAAACTCAATGATAATTCAAAATTTTCCAGCCATGGTATAGCAGCACATAGAGTTCTTATGGAGACTGTCTTGGGATACTGTAAGGCCTCTAACAGGAAGTAAGTACTCATATAAAGTATGAAGAACTTTGGTTTTTTCTCCCTACTTCCAATAAGTGGAAAGTACTTGACATTTGCATGAGAAAAGCATTTTTAAAAAATAAAAAGTATTGACATATTGTTTTTACACCACATTTATGGATAGAACACTCTCTTATTCCCATATCATGCTCTGGAACCCAGTTCCCCCTTGTAACCAAGAAGAACACAAGGAAAACAAAAGATAGTAAAGACATATGATAATGTATACATAATCTCCCCTCCCCCACTGAAAAAGAACAAGCTATTAATTAAATCTCTAATCCATACATAAGTCTCAAGGAAAGTGGGCTTTCTGGAGAAGCAAAGACTTAGGCAAACTGCATGACAATGAACAGCTCCAGAGTAAGTTCCTTTAGGCAGGCACTAACTTTAGTCTTAAGGGTTTTTACCCGGATTCTTTTTGTGCAGGAGGTAGGTGCTTAATAAAGTTTAGTGAATTGAATTGAATGGCACTGAATTTAACCTCAATTAAGCTTAAAGGGAGAGCACCCAACAGGAAAAAGAACAGTAAGCACTGAATAAGCCCTCAGTTCCAGGCCTGACACTAGTTGTGGGGTCCTGGGCAAGTCACTTACTATCTGAACTTATTTCCTCATCTTTAAAAGGGACATTGTTAATTATACCCTCCACCTCACCATATTTTTATGAAGGAAACACTTTATAAACTTTAAAATGCTATATAAATGTAAGTGATAATTTAATCATTCTATTGCCTGGATGAGAGGGGATCATAAGTGGGCTACAACTAAATGTCCTTCATTTGTTGGTTTTCAGTACTTCTGTCAAGGAGATTGGACTGTATAATCCAAATATCATTTTTAATAATAGCTATTTTAGTCAATATAAATTTTTCCCTCATTGCTTTGAACATTTTCTTTTAGACTGAATTGGATTAAATAATTTTCACCTATCTGTGTTTAATCATAAAACACCTCCTGTTATTAGTGATGTGATGATATATGTGTGTGGGTATGTATATCTATCCATTCAGCAAGTGTATTGAATATCTACTATGTACAAAACACTACCAAGTGCCCAGAAAGACTAAGACAAATAACATGCAGCTATGCATATATTCTATATGTATCAATATGGAAACATTCTACATCTACAAACATGTATACGATATTTCCACATCTCTATGCAAACCATATAAAAACACCATATAAAAACATTACTCATACAAGGTGATTTGTCAGTTTTGATGATCTGTGATAGAATAGATGCCTATGAAAAGCTACATAAGTCTCTATTTGATTACACATTATGCATTAAATAATATGTATACATATTGCATATAACATATAGGTTATACATTTTATTATAAATTTGCAATATGTTTTTCATAACCTATTTAGATAAATATGTCTTCAAGGGAAAAGACCACCTTGGCAAAGCTACATGTGACAGTATCTCTGCTCAAATTCAAATTTAGTTAAATAGATTATATATATATTGTCTATACATATTACATAATCACATATTTATATATATATACATATATAATTAGTTTAGATGTCTGAGGGAAGTGACTGTCTTATGTAACTTTGCATAGGCAATCTTTTTCAGGAAGACATCTAAACAGATTATAAACATATTATATATGTTCTTATGTATCATATGCAATATCTGAGATAAATATCTGAGGAAGGAGACTGTCAGCTCTGCATATGCATCTTTCTAACAGAGATCACTGAAAATTGTCCAACCATCTTGTACAAGTAGCATTTTTAAATGAATAAATGTATCCACATAGTAGAATACATATACAGCATATATATTCATACATAGATCCATTCATTTAATAAACAATATTTAAGTGTCTACTAGTATGTATATGGTACAGTGCTCAGGAAGGGGAAAGATAACATTTAAAGAAGGCATCATCCCAACTTTCACAGGACATATATTTTAAATTCTTAGTTTAGGCTTTTGAAATGTACATAGTCTTTCCTGAGAACACAAAACAGGAGATTTGCTACAAGTAAATGGCTCACATAACAGTATTTCTTCTCAAAGCAAGTCTGACAATTGGTCTCACCTTCCACAGAGCATAGCCTCTATGAGTTTCAACAAGTGGTTTTGCTCCAATTTCATATGGGCATCTGTCAGAAACAGATCTGAAGCTACTGAGTTGTCTCCCAATCTATTTGCTATCCTCTATTCCCATTCCTTAACCCATATTTTTAACTTATTCCAAAATCATTAAAAAATACATTTGCATAATAAAAAAATTCAAAACAGGGTCTGGGGATCTTGAAAGGGAGAAAATGAAATAAAATATGGAAATATTTAAGAGAATTCTTTCCCACTCCTCTTATCAATGCCATTTTAAGGTTTGTTCATTTCAAATTTAATTTCACAAAATTATGCTTGGCACCAAACACTGTTTTTTGTTAGAAAAATTTTAGGCTTCCACAAAAATGATTATAGTAGTCAGAGCCACTCAAGTTTCCTTTTACAGAGAGTCCTGTTGATTCATGTCAAATGCAACATCCAACTAGGCTGAGATTCCTTTGAGAAGATAGACAAACCTACTGTCTTTCTGCATACAGCCTGAATATTCTCTAAGTCCTACTAAAGATCAGAACTGATGAACAAATTTTCATATGGGTCATGTAAGTGGGGAAGAGGGAGCCTTATATCTGAAGTTTTTACTCAGGTTCTTGAAACTGCTCTGAAATTACATAATGAATACAGGCTATTAAGCTGTAAGATGATGACCCAATTTTGGACTAAGAAGGAGAATTCCTATTATTGATGCTGAATAAGAATAAATGGTATTATCATAAAAATTGAAAGGTGATTTATGAGTTCTTAATGTAATTGTTGTTTACTCAAAGATTGAATATCTAGTTTAATTTTGTTCCTTCCCCCTAAAAAGATGCCTTTTAGGTCATTTTACCGCTCTGAGGTGCATGCTACAGAGTGTAGGCTGGCCAACATTAAAGATTGTGAAATTCAAACCGAATAATTTGGCTCCTGATCAAAGGTTAGTTTGGAAAGAAGGCTAAATTAAAGTTGGGGGATTTCCTATAAATTACAATTCATCCTTACTCTTATGCTTTGTTACTACAGATGACTAAGATTTGACTTAGAAATAATTTTGTGTGACTTACTATCATATATGCTAAAAATAAGATTTCAAATTAAACAAAAGTCCTACTCAAGGTGAAATCAGTAATTATTTGTGTAAAATGGAATTTTTATTGATTTTTATTTATGGGCACATATTTAAAAATTTATCGAAGAACAATGATACTGAAAAAAGTCTATCTATACAAAAAATAATTTCAAAGTAATTAAATTCTGGTTTCTTTAATTCAGGATCTCTCAAGTCAATAAAAAATTTAGATTCAATAATCATTATATATATATATATATATATTTTTTTTTTTTTTTGGTGGGCAATTGGAGTTAAGTAACTTGCCCAAGGTCACACAGCTAGGATTTTGTTTGTGTGTGCGTTAAGCGTCTGAGGCCGGATCTGAACTCAGGTCCTTCTGACTCCAGGGCCGGTGCTCTACTCACTGTGCCACCTAGCTGCCCTAATCATTATATTTTTCAATGTTCTCCAAACTATGGGAGCTATGAGCTCTATATTTCAAAGACCTATTTAAGAAAACTTTAATGTTCATGCAACCTATTATTAACATCATTATTGAGAAAGAACTGATAAGCAGAAGTATGTATAGAATGGTTTTACACATTTATACATATTTGTGTCTAATGGTAGCAATCTTTAGGACTGAGGGGATGGGGAAGAAAAAAAGGAAAGTTACATGATAGCCTTATTATATATTTAAAAGAATAGTAAGTTGTATATAATAGATTTACAGTTTCATGTACAATCATCTTTTTTTTTCCTATTCATCTGTTATGGAAATGTTTATTTTTATTTCTTAAGTTCAGAATAAAACAAATTAAATTTAAAAAAAGAAAAGAACCCCAATTTAGGAGATAGAGATCTGGCCTTGAAATTGGGAAGACGTGGGTCCAAGTTTCACTTCTGACACACAAGGCAGTGTGATACTAGGCAAGTTAGTTGCTCTCTCTCAGTGCTCTGGGAAACTCTAAAGTTTATAACCTGCAGAAAATGTACTGACCTGCATTAATTAAATGGGGTTTCTTCCTCTGGGAATTCTGTATGTCAAAGAAATCACAGGTCTAGTCCCTATCTCCTCCCTTAATACAAATTCACAATTTAAGATTTTTGATGACTAGCAAATTCCCAACATGGGCTTTTAGCCTCTTATAAAAAATAATATGCACTCTATTTTCCAATTAACATCTAAAATGTTTAAATTTACATCAGAGTACCTGGTACTCTGGCATGTATGGACTTGATTCTCAGCTGGGATCCTAACACCAAAGCAACCTGTACTTTCTGGGGAAATAAAAATGAAAAACACCAGAGTTCCTAAAATTTCATCTGGGAGATTAGATTAATAATTATAGAAAAGGGAAGTAAGGCCTATTAGTAACTTTTAATGCCCCCTAACACCCAGTACAATGCCTTGTACATAGGGAGTCCCAAATACTTATTTAATACTGAATAAATAGTTTTAAATGACTTACCATCTCCTTCCATCTCCTCCAAAGAATTAGAGGCTTCAGTTTATAGCACAGTTAGATCAATACTGATAATGAATCTACTAGGATCTATGATATTGGTATTAATCCAAATTAACAAACTGGTGATATTTAAGTAATTTTAATAGTGAAGCATCCAAATGTGAGTTCTTTGAGGGTAAGGAACGGTCTCATTTTTACATCTATTATCTTGGCACCTAGAACACTTTCTCGCACACAGCAAATACTTAATAAGTGCTAGTTGAATTGAACTGAAAGCATGAAAAATTCACTTGTAAATGAGCAATATCTACCTGCTTCTCTGTGACTCCATCCCTCTTCTTCTTATCTCTATTCACTAATCTCTTCATAGTGGGACAGACTAAGTGAATGAAGGAAGGATAAAGCATTTATTAAATATCATTGTAACCTTGTCCTTTCTGACCACTAATCAGTTTTCATTAATCTCAAATTATTTCTGTAATATGGTCCCCAAAACATTTTCAAACCCTCCACTTCGATCATGCCATTTTCTTTCTCATGGACCTAATGCAATGACTTAATGCAATTTACATCAAATATCAACTCCTAAGCATTACTTTCCAAACTCTTCATTGCCTCCTCTTCCACTTAGTGACGATATGCATCCTGCAAGAACTCCACAAATATTTGCTGATTGAAATTAAGGTGGTGATGCACTAGAAAGAAAATTGGGTCTACCTCTAGAGTTTCTGGACCTTACTACTTTTATAATCATGTACAAGTAATTTATGCTCTCTGGGTTAAGTTTCTTTATCTGTAAAATGAAAGATATTAAATGATTTCTAAACCCTGTCCATCTCCATGTGATTCTGTAGTAATAATAACAAAAAAGAGATTTCAGGGACCCCCCCCAATTATTTTTACTAAAGAGTATTTTATTTGAGTGTTTTGGCATGCATTTGTGTGTGTGTGTGTTTATGTGTGTGTATGTACATTCCTCAAAGTCACTTCACAAAACCCTTTCTCCTTTTTATTTATTTTACATGTAAAATCACAAGAGCAGTTATGGATAACATAGTCTAAAAGACATATTTCTTCTTGGCAGACTTTAGAATCTGAGATATTTCTCCATAAATAAAGAAATTAAGTCCTTTCAAGTGTAGTTTGTAGATGCTATTCAATTATCCAAGAAATTGTCTGGCATAGTGGATAAAGGGCTGGCCCTAGAGTCAGAAGTACTGGTATTTAAGCCCCGTCTTCTGACACATACGAGCTGTGTGAACATGGGCAAATCAATTTAAATTCTCAGTGTCTGAGGAAACTCTTAAATACAAGTTACAGTCCAGTTACCTATCTGTACCAGGGAGGAAATATCTATACTGACAATTCCTTACATCTGCAGAATCACAGGTGTGCATCAAAATTTCAATTATCCTTACCAGTAGTTTGAAAAAAAAAATCAACAAGTATCAAGTTCTAGATTACAACTGGGAGGAAGCAGAGGTAGAAGAAGCAAATAAAATTCAGAGACAATTCTGAGTGTTTTTTCGACTTCCTCCCAGAGTCATACATCGCTTTAAGGATTTGTGTTTTCACCAGTGTGGTTATTCCCTCCACTAAACAGCCTGAAACAATTCTATGCTTTAGTCAATTATCCTTGTAAGTTGTTGTCAAAAATATTCATCATTTGGTTGTCAACACTCTGGAGATGAGTCTCACCAAACTTATCAGGGCTTGTGCTCAGACAACAGGAACATAAGCCATGTAGGGCCCACACTAGATCATTTCCAGCTTAGCAGGAACTGACAGAATTTCCATTCCAGTGTCATAGTCTTTAAAACCCCAGGTTCACATATATTCCATGATAAGGCATTAGAATCATATGGTGTAGAATATTAAACCTAGAAGGATTCTTGGAGGTCATGTAGTGGTATCTCCAATTTTGCTAATAAACAACCTAAGGCTCTGAGATAGGAAGTAATATGCTATTATGTTATCAATTCTCTCATTAAAGTATTATGATAAATACAAAAAGGTCACACTTTATAACATTCCTTGTTTACTCTTCTGTATGAAAGAAACTCTGTTCATAGATAGAAGAATTGATAGGGCATTTAGCAGCTTTATTTTTATGTTATTAAATATTCTGCTGCAAGGTTGCAAATGATAGGACACTATAGACTCCAAAGAAATGGAATGTGAATCACACAGAGTGCGGAGGAGAGGAGGATGGCAGGTTGGATCAGACCGCAGCATATTACAAATAAGGAACTTTTGAAAAGAACCAATGCAAATGTTTGATATGAAATTATAAAACTGAAAAGAATAAAAGTTAACAAGTCTAATTCCTATCATTTTATAATTGAGATGAAAAAAACTGAAGCCTAGAGTAAGCAAATGATTATCAAAAAGCTCACATGGCTACTTAATAATAGGCCTGGGATGAGCACCCAGGTTTCCTGAATTCGGATCCAGGCTCCTTTTCCTACATTGTAGGGAAATGAATTCATCCTTTAAAATAGGCCTTCTTAAACTTTTCTTTTTTCTTTTTGTCAATATGGTAAATACTATAGATCCCTCCTCAGAATGATGTTGTTAAATACATAGAATTACAAAAGATTACAACATACAATCATATTGAAATAGATATCCTTTTATAAAAGCTGAGTTCACAGACTCCAGGTTAAGAACATCAGTTGTGAGGAGATAATCAAAGGTGATTTGGTAGTGATGATATCTAGGGAACAAGAGAAGAAGGGAGATTGGCAACATTGTTCATGAATGAATGCAATATACTGTCCAAGATAAATATATCATTTCAATTGATATAACTTGATAATTGTGCCTTTACCATGACAAAAGCATTCATCAAATGCAAATAATTGCTTCTTAAGTTGTGATCCTCTACATTTTAACCTTTTACAAAAAATGATGTTTTTGTTGTACCAAGGTTTAACAATTTGAAAGAAAACATTCCCAGAATTGCATAATTCACAGATGCTAGATGGCACAGTGGACAGAGTTTGAGGCCTGAAGTGATGAAGACTCTAGTTCATGGGTTCAAATCTGGCTAGAGACACTTATTATCTATGGGACCCTGGGCCCTTGCCTCAGTTTCTTGATCTGTAAAATGAGCTAGAGAAGGAAATGACAAACCACTCTAGTATCCTTGCCAAAAAATAAAAACAAACCCAAATGGGGTCATAAAGAATAGGGAATGACTAAACAACAGCAATTAATTTAAAATTTTTCCCAGGATTTTTGTTCTTTGATTAATTTATAACAACTTTATAATAACTTTTGGAATGTTTAAATAGGAAATGAAAATTGGTTCTGTGTGATCCTAAATATCACAACTTTGCCACCCTGAGGTAATAAATTTAATTCCTTATTTGTAAGATTTGTGGATCACATAAATGAATTTCCCCACATTTAAATCTACAAACACAATGATTTTATCTAACAATAACAATAGAAAACAGTATGACTACTAATTAGAATTCTTAATTTTGAGAAAATGTGACTGCACAGAAAGAGAATTTATAGAAAAAAATGTGAAACCAGAAAGATGCTTTTTCATATATAAAAAGCTTTCCCCCCTGAGATAGGAAAGGGTTAGGATAAAGAGAAAAATTTTTCTACAGTATTGTCCCTTACTCTGATACCATATCAATTTCATATGATTTCTTTCCTGAAAATAGGCCAGAACCTTAGGTGGCAATAAATAACTAGTTTTTGCCAACCTTTCCTGGAGTAAGGGATTTACCCATCCACATCTTAACTATCCCTGAAAAAGAATGGGATCAGGTGTTCCAGTTCACAAAAGTTGTTTGTATTATCTCACGTTGCATGAAGGCTCATCATATCTCCCTTGGTGGTCTGTCCTGCCAGTAATGCAATGTGGTGTGACCCACCCCTCAAACCAAACAACATAACTGCTTTGATTTTTTTTTCAAACTACTGACTGGAATGAGGTCTATAATGCCGGATGTGTGCTAAATACACAGTTGTCTGTTTCCATGTCGATGTGCTGTGATATAAAACTATATTGGTTGCTGGAACTGAAGAAATAAGCCATTATTTATTTTAAATATTTGATGTATTAATCACTTACCTAATACAAATTAGTAACCAGAAATTGAACTTAGCAGAAATCAATGCAAGTTGTGTGTAATTCACTGAAAAATTGCACACAATAAGCATTTAATGAATATTTGTTGGGTTGATATGGATTGAAACTTTTCAATTTAAACAAGAGAAATTTATCATTTTATGAAGAGGGATGGCTTGTTGGAAAATATTTTCACAAATAAAGGTATTATTTGATTAGTTCAGGTAAGAAATGAAGATAAAATTGACAACCTTAGAAGGTTAACTTTACTAATACCCTCCCTTCCTTCTTTTCTTTCTTCCTTCCCCCCTTCCTTTCCTTCTTCCCTCCCTCCCTTTTTCTTTCTTTCTTTTTTTCTTTCTTTCTTTCTTTCTTTCTTTCTTTCTTTCTTTCTTTCTTTCTTTCTTTCTTTCTTTCTTTCTTTCTTTCTTTCTTTCTTTCTTTCTTTCTTTCTCTTCCCCTATCTGTTTCTCTGTCTTTGTTTCTTCTCCTTAAGCCATAGGATCTGGGATTTGTCTAGTCCTTAATTGAATCACGAATAAAAAACACATTTCCTATTTGCAAAATAAAATAAAGAGGAAAACTAAGCAAGGAAACTACTTTAAATTATTTTAGCAAAGTATCTTAGGCAACAAAAATGTAAAGTGTTTTCTAACTAAACAAGAGCAAAATGAAGGGTTTTTTTTGTGAGGAAGAGGGAAACACTAATGATTCCTGGTCCTACTTCAAAGGAATTGCTATGGACAAAAATGTTTGATGGTATTTTTTTCCCTTTTTTTAAATCAAATGCTTTATTAACTTCTAGTTTATATCATTCATTTCTGCAAGATTGTGAGTTATAAATTTTCTCCCCATTTTCCCCCTACCCACCACCCCAAAATAGTGATCCCACTGAATATCCCCTCCTCCAATCTGCTCTCTCCCATATCTTCTCCCATACCCCCTCCAACTTTCCAATAGGGCATGGTGGTTCTTTATGCCCCCGTGCCTTTATATTTTATTCCCATTTACATGTAAAATAATATTGATAATAGTATATATTAAACATTTGATTTCAAAACATTGAATTCCAGATTCATTCCCTTCCTCCCTTGTCACACATCCTTACTGGGAAGATAAGCAATTCAATTTAGGTTGTACATGTGTAGCTATGCAAAACATTTCCATAGTAGATATATTGTAAAAGACTGACTATATTTTCCTCCCTCCTATCCCGACTCCCACTTGTTCTATTCTCTACTTTGATCCTATCCCTTTTCAAAAGTGGGTGCTTCCAACTTCCCTCCCCCCCAGCCTGCCTTCCCTTCCATGTTCCCCCCTCTTATTCCCTTCCCCCCTACTCTCCTGTAGGGTGAGATACCGTATTTAGTGTGTGTGTCATTCCCTCCCTAAGCCAAATTCAATGAGAATAAGGTTGACCCATTCCTTTTTGACTTCCTGTTCTTCCCCTCCAATGTAATTATTTTCCCCTACCTCCTCTGTATGAGATAGTTTACCCCAATCTGTATTTCCTCATCTCCTCTCAGTATATTCCTCTCTCACCTCTGACAATCATCTGTTTTCATAATTGATTAAGGTGCTAAAGTTCTTTAATATGTTTATTTAAAATGCACATTGCTTCTTGTATATATAACACTGAACTTGACTATTAAAAAGAAAGATTACTCTATTTCCTAAGAGTTTTCAATAGACTTTTAAAAATCTTGATAATCTTTCAGCCATGTAATGGTAAGGGAAATTTGAAAATCTTCCCTGTCCCTTAAGAAGCCTAAGGGAATTTGAAGACCTCCCCTGCTTTTGAAAATCTTCCCTGTCCCCTAATGGGATGAATATAATCACATGGAATTTGTGGTGGGAGGAGCTTATTGAAGGGTACAGCAGAGCCCACAGGAAGCTGGAAGCCAGAGTTGTTTGACTGAGGGAGGAGAGGATGGCAGGTAAGCAGACCAGCTTGTCAGTAAAAATTTGTGATAAGGCTAAAGGATGGTGTGGCTCTCTGCTATGTTGTGATGTATTAACTTCTATGTTGCTATGATGGATTTGGTTTCCTGGTGTTGGGATTCGGTTTTCTGATGTCTGAATAAATGTTTTGCTTCTGTCTTCCAGATGAAGAGTCTGCTATATTTTGCAATTGCTTACTATGCTGGCATAATCAGAGTTGCCACTGGCATTGTGAATACTGTGTTGGTGCTATAGGCCATTATACCTCTTCTTAGGACCTCTTTTAAGGAGGTCCAACTATTTAGGTGTATAACAACCCATTTGTTCAAATTCATCCGATAAATGAGATTAAACTAGATGAGCTAAGGTTCTTTCCAATGCTGAATCAATGATGTGACACATAATCCTGATAATGAATAAGTAACTGTTAAGAATCTGGACTTAGGGCTTGCTAATGGCAATTCATTTCAAATTGAAATTTATTTATGTTATACAGTCCTAAAGGTTTATTTCGGGAAGGTCCTTGAGTTGCTTCCATTTATTTTTTAAAAGGCAGTCTTATTCAGAGCCTTATGTAAACATTGAGAGGTCCACTACACACACACATCTAATCCAACCCTCTCATCTTACAGATAAAGAAACTGAAGTCCAGGGAGGCTTGCTGGCTTATTCAAGGTAATATATACCAGGGGCAGATTTCAAACCCAGGTCCTCTGACTCTAGAATCAGTATATGTCCCATAGAGAAATAGCTGCCTATCAAAGGGGGACTCCTGAACTCAAGGAATTTACATTTGAGTGGGCGAGGACAAAAAGCACAGTAGTTTAAACATGAACCTATATATTTCTATAAAAACTTGTGACAGATCCCTAAAGCTACATACAAAAGTTGGTTTCATTATTTTATAGTGTGTGGTATGTACACATATAGGACCACTTTTAAAACTGATTTTGAAAGGATATTAGGCAACAACAATCACAATGAAGTCTAACCACAGGAATCCTCTTATTCTAAGACCTAACCAAAGTACAGTTATTTATTACATTTCTTCCCTACTACATAGAGTAAACATAAAAAGACAAAGCACATATTTAGGTCATTTGTTCCTTTATGTCTAAAATTTTGGTATGCTGAGAATATTAGATTATATGCTTTTTATACAAAGTACATTAGACTAAATTGCTGTAAAGGCAAAAATTCTACAAAACGAATATGATCTTTTCTAGAGAACTAGCAAACCAAAACTATGTTGTTTAAATTTATAGTTTAAAAAAGCTTTTTGGAGGAAAAGAAATCCCATATCAAAGGGATAAAGGCTTATATATGGAAATGAAAGTTGAACAGTGTGACAAAATATAGTTCCAGTATATTAATTAACTTCAGCACATTTTCAAGTCTTCTCCCACCACACCCCTCTAACTAGTGTAGGTGGAGAGAAACATGTGCAATTAAAAAAAAAACAACAACCAAACCCCATAGATCTTTGCGCATGAATGTGGCCCAACATTTTGGGGTAGAGTATATAGCTACTGTGTATTTAGTCAGCTCCTTGTTCAAATTACCAAATCTTGATGTGAAATAGTTACTTGAAAATAAAGAAATCTGAGTATCAATGCACGTCTAGAAATATCATGATTATTTACCTGATAAGAAAACTAGTAGCATTCAACAAGCGTCTTAAGAAGGTTCAGGAATGGGAAAATAGGAGACAAATATGGCAAGTTGAGTTTTCTGGGCACTCAGGATTATACAATATAGGACTCTCACTTTTCCAAAGAAACAAGTTACTAGTCATTCTCCCTTGCAAGAGCTTGTAATACACAAACTAAATTAAATGAAAATTATTTCTCTTTGGTGTCATTTTGCTCATTACTTCAACACTATTTTAAAAAATGGAATTTGAATGGCATCTCCTTCCTGCCTCTGATCACAAGTTGTCTTCCATGCCTGGAATGCACTCCCTCCTCCTTTCCACCCCTTGGAATTTCTAGTTTTTTCAAAGTTCAGTTCTAGTGCCAGCTCCTATCTTAAGCATTTCCTGATGCTCCCAGCTGCTAGTGCCTGCCTCTCCTCCACCTTAAAATGACCTTATATTTACTTTGTATTTATTTATACATGTAAACTATATAGAATTTCCTCCAACAGAGTACAAGTTCCTTGAGGGCAAGGACTATTCTGTTTTTGTCTTCTTACTTCTAGCCCCTAGAACAGAGCCAGGCATATAATTAGTACTTAACATATACATGTTGAATAACTGATTAGTGTATATACATAGTTTTCACTGAAATAGGTTTCCATATCTATCTCATTTCTGTTAAGGCATAAAATTAAAAATTTTAATTAAAAAATATATATATATATAGCAACAACCAAAAATAACTTCAATTTAACACTTCTGTGATATATTATTCTTAAAATGTACAATGTCATTTAATCCAAACTTTGGAGATAAAAATATTTTCATCAAAATAATTCTTATTTATGATAAAGGAATAATTAAACTTATTCACATATGTTAAACACATCATATGTAAAGAAGAACATGGACGGTTTTGAAAATTTGCTTTCAAAACAAAAACAATAAAGTAAAAGCTCTCCTTTCTGAGATTATAACCCAGTGAGTTTTTCAGGTGATGAAAATAAGAATTGTGTTAAGTTTTAGGCATGAGTACTTCCTGCCGGGATTTGTGCTGCCACTGCTCCCTGTGACTTTTAAACAACCTAGGGTCACAGTGTCCTCTCTTTAATTAGTATCTCACTGCTGGAGGGAGGGGAGCATGTCAAGAGGAAAAGAATGCAAGAAGACATTATAAACAAAGGTCTTCAAGGCAACTTAATGATTTGGCCAAAGAATGGAAAAAATGTCTAGTTCTTTGTTATAGAGGTAAAGTAGGAGATAGGTTTGAGTGGTAGAGACCAAGTTGTATTTTTTTTTAATCTAAGCTTTATGCAAATGTTAAACATTTATTTCTGTTTCAACTTGATATCTTGTGTTTGGCCATGAGATAAAGTTATTTTTCCTTTTATAAGCCATTTGACTTTTATTAATGATTCAATGAATTTTATTGAAATTTTTCATCCTAGCTAGGGTCCTACTGTGTGAATTTAAAGGGTGGTTATATCTCTATAGCATCTTCTTTAGAATTTACATAACTGATTTTAAATGGGATAGGGTTTAAAGTAAATGCAAGATATAAAACTTCCTGTAGACTCTCTCTCTCTCTCTCTCTCTCTCTCTCTCTCTCTCTCTCTCTCTCTCTCTCTCTCTCCACACACACACACACACACACACACACACACACACACACACACATACACACATACATAAGATTAATCCTTTCTTCAGTTATTTTCATGAAGCCAAGACGTAAACATTTCATGGAAATTGCATTTTCAACAGGTTTGCTAATTACTGTATTTTGAATTTGGCTTCCTTAAAATAAGTGTTGTTTGAAATTGAAAAAAATACTCTCCCATCAAAAAGTTTAAAATGCTTCAAACATAAAACCCCCAGTGAGACTTTGAAAACACCAAAGAATAAAAATCTTGAAAATGAGATGTGTGTGAACGAGCAATTCCTTTAAAAAATGTTAAATCTTCTGTTAAAAAAACACTGAGGCTGATTAAAGGTTTCTATTGTCAACTATTTACAAGAAATTACCTCAGTAGGGTGCCTGTGTCCAGTTTCATAATCACATAGTACACTGACTCTACAGTATTATGTTCCAAACATGTTTGCATATTAAGTTGAATTTTACTCTTTTCAGGAAGTAACTTTACTCAAGATTGAATGCAGCTGTTAGCATAGACCACTGTTCCAAAAACACTTCTATGGGAACTGGAAGAAAAAAAATATTTCAAGTGTTGTAAATTTACTTTAATTATTCTGAATCTGTAAGTCTAAAAGGGTATCAAGGGATGGGGTGGTGTTTGTGGGGGGCAGAAATCTTTGATCACTCTGTATATATTAAATTGGATATTCAGAAACTTTCGTAATAGGAAACATCTACTATGGTTAGTTGTTGTCCATAAGGTTTTTTTTTTTTTGCAAACTTTTGAATCTTATAAGTTTTAATAACCGAATGTCACCATTCTGTTTGCAATCAGTTTTCAAGTTAGGAATCTCTGAAAGCCTTCTAAAAGATGTGCCACCTCACCCTTTGTTTCAAAAACTGTCGTCATACACGCACTCAAGAGTTTTTGTTTCACTCCCTAATACATCTTGGTTTTCTCTCTTAATATTCACAGAAATGAACTCTGGCACATAAAGTGGGGCCTCTACAGAGGAAATGCTGCCAGCTAAAAACACCGGATGTAATCGAGACCACAAGAGACACATACTCAGTTATAAATGTTGAAACGGTTCTGGAGGTATTGGAAAGAAACAAAGTCTTATTTTTCACTGGATGGTTTAATTGTTTCAATGAAATTCTCCTACTCAGTATTTTGCTACAAAACAATAACAATATGTCTGGGAATTACACTTGCAGCTATAAGTTCCACTTAAAGGAAGAAAAAAAATCCATGTAATGTTCTCCTTGCCTTATAATTCCTTAGTCACTTTCATTATTTTTGGGGGGGAGGAGGAAGGAGAAGAAGTGGAGAGAAGGAGCAATAAATAATCAGAATGCTCCCAACAAATGCCACAAAATAAATATTCTGGGTCAGTTTCAACAATTATTTGACAAAATAGCATTTGGAAACATCTTATAGGATTTGACTTCCTGTCCTCATTTTAAATAACAAAATGAATTCTATTTTAAGTGTATGTATAACTGTAAGTAAAGGAACATTATTATTAATTCTCTTCCTGAAAAAAAGACTTTACTAGTAAGGCCTGTCATTTCCTGCTTTTCATTCCTACTACTTTGTCATTCTGCTTTCTTTTATAGAGAAATGGTGGTGGCTATGATGACCTATGATATTAACACAGAAGAATATAGTACAAATCTCTACTGAGCTATGAAAATCCAAGTTCAGACAGATTTTAAATGAGCAAAAAATGCAAAGCTGATAGGCTTGCATTGTTTTGTTTTGTTTTGAGTTTGGCTAACAGTGCTCCTCAAACCTATGATTTCATTGCTACCTAATTTGCATTTTATATTAGTTGCTCTATGCACACAACTACATATATTTGTATTCAGACAAAAACGAAAAATACCAGATAGTTTAAATCAGTGCTGGGGGAGTTCTAAGTTGTATAGCCTAGTGATTTTAATATGAAGCATCTTTTAATGGAAGAAGCTAACAATTTTAGTTTTAGTTTAAAAGTTTCAAAACTAGTCTCCTCTAAATGTTTTCCCCCAGAATAGTCATAAGTATATCTAAGAAAGATAAACATTTGTCATAATAGAGTGAACCCACTACAAGCTTCATACAAAATGAAGTGAATATCAGGAGCTGAATATCAACAGAACCAAAACAGCATTTTTTGAATATTTAGTCTATTGTACGCAAGTCAGCCATCTTAACATAGCAAGAAAGCTTATTCAGAAAATGAAGAAAGCATTTGCCACTAGGGGGAGCTCATAAATTCTCTTGTAATGATCATGTGAAAATGACTTCTGAAAACAAATCAATACACAGTAGACTCCCCTATTTGAAGAATAAATGCATCTTTATTTGGGACAGCTACTAAATCGCTACTACTCTTTGTTTTCAGCAATGAAATATATAATATACTTGTATTATACTTGAAGAAATTTCATTTTAGGATCTGGAAACTGATGGCAATATTCAATAGTTTGTTCCCAGTTTCCTATTCCCTGAGCTACAGTAGCTATTGTGTCTAATAAAGCAAAAGAAACATAATAAAAACATTAAACCTTGTGTGTTAGTATTTATAGTTTGTGAAATTCCCATCAGATGCTCATTTCTATCTTATTTGATCTTCAAATCATCTCTCTCGCCTCTGAGGAAATTACTATTATTAGTTACCATAGTTATTATTATTCCTGCTTTACACTAAAACAATGGACACAAAGTGGAGAAACCAAGTGATCTGGCCATTATTTAGAAATACTCTAGTAACTTGATGTTCATTCATTTAAAAGTTTAATTTTACTGCAAAAAATGTTTTAATGGATTATATAAAAATACAAATATTAAATCTATATTGTTGTCAGGTATACAGAGGTGTCTTGAATATTTGAGAGGGAGCAGAGGGGTTATCAAATCACACCTGATGTATTGATTATCCTCCTCTAAAGCCACATTCAGAGCCCTCATCATATCATAAAAGTGACCACACCCTCCTACTTTCTTAATAGCCATATCAACAAGGCACAAAGTCTAACAGGTCCTATCAAGCTGGGAAGGTTTCTAATGTGGATCCAGAAATGGATTATGTCTACTGTCTGCTAACAACTTAGTGAAGCTTAGAATGGTTCATCCACATAAAGTTGACCATGAGAGGGGAGAAGGTGGGGAGGGGAATGAGAGGTTAGGGCAAAGAATAGAGCACACTACCTACTTAGGCACAAGTAGTTGTATCAGTGGAAAGAGTTCCCATTGGGCTGGCTCTGTGGTGTGTGCATACTTGTAATCTCTGAGGGAAGGGAGGTTGAGGCTGGAGGATCCCCTGAATTCCAGAGCTCTGATCTAAAGTAGGGCTAAAGTCAGCTGGGTGTTTGTACTAAACAGAGTCCCCAGGGATAAAGAGGCTGTGAGGTTTTCTAAGGAGGAGCAAATTAGCCCCGGTCAGAAATAGAGCAGATCAGAGATTCTGAACTGATCAGCACTGGGATTGGCCCATATGTGGCTACTGTGCTTCCAGTCTCAGTGACAAGATAGGGAGATCCAGTCTGAAAAAAGCGGTGTGAGGAGGATTAAGACAGCACTGATTATTTGATTTGTCTGTTTCTATTGAAGATAGAGAGCTACATTTTGCATTATGTGTAACAAAATTAATAATACCAAGATATCAAATGCAGCATCTCAACCAGTAATTTTGTCGTGTCAACCATTTCTTCAAATAAATGGGCTATTGCTAAGGCCTGGGAACAATTTTGCTCAACAGATTTGTTGTTGTGATTGTATTTATTTTGAAATTTAACCTGGACTAACATAGTACATTACATATATCTAACTAGAAATTTGTTAAAGGTAATGATTCTAAATTTCAGATATATGTCTAGTATCTCTTTGCTTTGCTATGTCATAAATTAGTGCAGAACATTTGACTTTCACTCTTTCTTTCTAGGAGTATTACACTTAATATACTGCTGCTGGTTCCTGGCTACTCACTTGCCCTAGGACATAAGCTTCTCAAGGTCATGGGCAAATGTCAATTAATCAATCAATCAAAAAAGCATTTAAGATGCACTTACTGTATGTCAGACATTCTACAAAGCACTGGGGAAATAAAGGTAAAAGTTCCTGCTTTCAAGGTGCTCACATTCAATGGAAAAGACAACATATAAGTAATTAGGTACATACAGGATAGTTAGTAAGTCATTTAACAAGCCTTTATTAAGTGCTTACTATATTCCAGGAACTGTGCTCAGTGCTGGGGATTGAAAGAGAGGCAAAAATCACCTCCACCCTTCAGTAGCTTTCTTTCTAAGGGGAGATTAACATGAACATTATTATGTACATACAGGATACATGCAGTGTAAATAGAAGGAAATTTCAGAGGGAAGGCACTAGCTGTATGTGTGTGGAGAAGGGAGGGAAGAATTGGAAATGCCTCTTGAAGAAGGTGGGATTTGAGTTTAGTATTGGAAGAATGCAGAGAAGTCTGGAGGTGAAGATGAGGAAGGTACACATTCCATGCAGGGGACATGGCCAATGCTAAAGCAGGGAGACAGAAGGAAGGTGTCGGAGTGTCCTATGCAGGGAATAGCAAATAAACCAGTGTAGCTTCATCCCAAGGTACAAAGAAGGGAGTAAAGTAGAAGAAGACTAGAAAGTTAGAAAGGAATCAGATCATAAAGAGCTTTAAATGCTAAATAAAGGACTTTATATTTGATCCCTAAGGCAATAAGGAGCCACTGGAATTTATTGGGGAGGAGGGTAACATTGGCACACCTATGTCTTAGAAAAATCCCTTTGGCAACTGAGTGGAGGTTGGATTCAAGTGGTGATGAGAAACTTGGGGCAGGGAGACCCATTAGAAGGCAGGAGTCCAGAAGAGAGATGAAAATGACTGATTAGATGGCTAGTTCTGATTGGAGGGGAGATGTTGTGGAGGTAGAAAAAAGATTTGGCAACAGATGGGGTATAAGAAGTTGAGGATAATACTAAAGTTGTAAACGTAGATGACTTGAATGATAGTAGAACCATAGAAAGTAATGAGAGCTTGAAAGAGGGGAAGATTTAGGGGGACAGATACTGAGTTCTGTTGTAGACATGTTGAGTTTGAGATGCTTAAAACATATCCAGTAGGAAATGTCCAAAAGGCAGTTGCTGATGTCAGATGGTAGTCCAGGAAAGACACTTGGGTTGGGTATATGAATTTGGGAATCATCTGCAAGGAATTAATTTATATGTTAAGGGAAAGTTTACAAGGATTAACTTAAATGAGATAAACGTGCTTAAATATATTTTTGTCATAAAATGTTATGTATGTGACTAAGCACCAATCTGTAGTATTATATTTTAAAAGGACCTTTTCTTTTGCTATCAAATTGTATTTGCTGATTGCTGCTTTGTATCCATTCTTAAGTGATTTCACATGTGTATTCTGTCACTCATGAGAGCAGAAAAGCTTTACATGCCCAGGGATACTTTGTCTTCCACTTCCGCATTCTTCCCATAGCTTAGTGTGTAATCAATACCTGTTGTGGACTGAATGTTTTTCTTCCAAACACTACTCAAAGTAACTCTATTATGCCTATGAACAAGTTTAACTGTAATTATCTTCACTTCTAGTATTGGAGTGTGACCCATGAAAACAACAACAAAATATCTTGCTCAGGTCTCAGGTTTTCTTTCCTAACCTTCCTATTCTTCAGATTTTGGCTGTTTGAGTGTTTCAGAAATGTTTTAAAGATGTTTAAAAATTCTGTGCATTAAAGTCTTGAATTCTTTAAATTCTGGTCATCTTTGTAAATAGCAGGAAATAAAAAATATTAAAATAAAAACAATCCACACACAAAGAACACTTGTCCTGCTGTATCTTCTTTTTGTATTCTCTCCTATGCTCTTCTTTCTTTCATTTCCCCCCCCCTTGCTTGTTACGTGTGAGATTACATTTGGTTAAAGGTGAATAGTCAGGTTAATCCTAGCAAAGGAGAGGAGTCAGTCTTTTCGAATTAACCACTAAATGGCTGTCCTTGGAGGAGATCATGTGAAGTATAGCTTAGTCTGCCTTTCAATTAATTTTCTGCAAAAAGGATAAGAGGAAAATGACTGACAAAGTATCCAATAATCTGAATAATACTTAGATATTCTTGGTTGGCAACTTTGAGATTCCCCAAAGGTAATCAATGGCCTAATCCATTAACAGATGTTCTAAATTCTGAATTCCTTTATCCCATGACCAAGAAAAAAGCATCCTGACTACAGGGTTCGGGGTCTAGCTAGCCTATAGTAGGATTTAAAGCACATAATTCTCATCAACTTTGTTTTTCCTGGAGGGCCAGTTCCCATCCTACACTTTCCAATAAAAAAATGGGGCCATAATACCTCTTTATTTCCCAAATGCAAAGATGTAAAACTATTCCACTTCGATCACTGCATTATTAAAAACCATGAGAATCTGCTGCGATCCAGACCAGTCCTAGGTTTTTCCCAGTCTGAAGGATACCCCAAAGACTGAGTTAGTTCTAGTTCAATTCTCATGGAGTCAAAATGACTTCTGACTGAACTTGGAGTTCATTCTAAAACTTTTGGGCAAGTCCCACCAATCAATCTAGGAATCTTTTATTTCTTTTTTTTTATTTTAAGCAATTGGGGTTAAGTAACTTGCTCAAGATTACACAGCTAGTCATTATTTATGCATGGGTGCTCATTTTCTGAGGCCGGATCTGATCTCCGGTCATCCCAACTCCGAGGTTGGCGCTCTTACTCACTGCCGCCACCTAGCCGCCCCTTTAGGGCAATTGGGGTTAAGTAACTTGCCCAAGGTTACATGGCTAGGTTTTTGTTTGTGTGGATTATGTGTCTGAGGCCGGCTCCGAACTCAGGGCCTTCTGACTCCAGGGCCAGCACTCTATTCACTGCGCCACCTAGCTGCCCCTGGAATCTTTTATTTCTTATCTCTTATTCACATTCTAAGGGAAAGCACCAATGTTACAAACTGGAAGGAGAGCCTAGGGTAGAGAACAGCCATGCTATATTTCCACCTCAACTCATTTCAACTCCACTCAACTCAGTTGTCTTTAATACTGGAGACCAGAGCCAAGTAATTAGGGGACTCCCTACAACTGGAGTCATAATCTAAAATATGAGATTACATGCAAAGTCAAAGCCAAATCATGGAAAGCTGAACATGTGGTAACTCAGAGAGAAAATGCTATTGAATTAACTCAAGAAAGTAATTTTGACCTCCTTTTATAAGAAGACATGAACCTGTCCTGGATCAAGGGCAGCCAAAGAGACAAGTTCGAAGCAAGTTAAATAACTACATTTGACTTCTGACTTTACTATACAAGCAGAGTAAGGCAGCAACCAATAATGTATTTTTGCAAGATTAGGAGTCAGTACTACAGACTAAGAAGACCCTTCCATATGGATTAGAAATGAACTAACCTACAGAGCTGGAGGGTAAGAAATCATTCACCCAGAATTCACCCTGCTATACCTGTAAAATGGTAGGAATATCAAATAAAAGGCAAATGATCAATCAGAGAGCAGTTGTGAAAAAATCTACATCCAGAAGAAGAACATAAATAGAAATATGTATAGAATAATTTTATATACACACATATTGTGTGTGTTTGTGTATTTTTGTGTCTAATAGTAGCCATCACTAGGATATGGTGAGGGAGGGTAGAAAAAAGGAGGAAAAAATTTACATATCTTTATTGTATATTTAAAAGGAATAGCAAATTGTGCACAGTAGACTTGCAGTTTCATGTGCAATCATCTTTTTTTTATTGTACTATGTTTTGGAAATGCTCATTTTATTCCATAAATATGTATTAATGTAATAAAAAAATAAAAGGGGAAGAAGGCCATAATCATAATGCTTTCCCTTTCTCAGAGCAGAAAGTCACATGCCTGTTGCCTGATCAGTCCATTAGCTGAGGGATAATTCGATATAAATCTACATGGAGAAGCTCTATATGGATTTATGGATTGGAAATAACTGAGACAAACACAGCTTAAGTGTTGACCACATAGTTCAATGTGCACCTGAACAAACATCCCTTCTATAAGTGTTCACCTATATAGTCTTTCCTTGAAAATTTCCATTGAGGGGGAACCAATTATATCCTGAAGCAGCTTATTCTACTTGGGTAGCTCCAATTTTTAGGAAGTTCATCCTTATATCAAACCCAAATTCACCTCTTTGAAATTTAAACCTATTGTTCCTAGTTCCACACTCTATATCCAAGCATGACAAATCTAAGCCTGTTTCCAGCCTATACCCCTTCAGATATCTGAAGACCACTATCATGCTTTCTATCAAGTCTTTTCTTTTCTAGGATAAACATTCCCATTTCTTTTATTCAGTTTTCATATGGCATAAACATGAAGACCCCTTTCATCAGCCTGACTGCACTCCTTTGGATACTCTCTAGCTTATCAATATCCTTCCTAAAATATGGCACCCAGAACTGTATATAATATTCCATCTGGTGTCTCAACAGGACTAAATACAGTAGGATTATGCCCTCCCTAATTCTGGGCACTAAGCCTCTGTTAATGACATCTATGATACCATTAACACTTTTGACTGTCATACATATCATATTACTGTCAAATTGATCTTGCAATCCACTAACATACAAGATCTTTTTCAAGGAAAACACCATTCTAGCCATGTGTGCCCTATTTTGTAAAATTGAGGTTTTGAACTTAAAACTTTGCATTTACTGTTATTAAATTACATATTGGGTCTATTTTGGTCCAATATCTGGCTGGTTGAGGTCTTTTTGGACCCAGATTGTTTATTAGTTATCCCTAGCTTTGTGTCATATGCAAATAAGCATGCTATTTATGCTTCTACCCAATGTTAAACACTATCGGGGCAAAGCTTAGATCCCTGTGGTACTCATCTTGAGACCTAGTTCCAAGGTGACACGGAAGCATTGATGACTACTTTTGGGTTCAGCTATGCTTTACATAGTTGGGTAGCTAGGTAGTGCAGTGAATAGAGCTCAAGTCATCTTCTTGAGTTCAAATTAGGCCTCAGACACTTACTAGCTGTGTAACTCTGGGCAAGTCACTTAACCCTCTTTGCCTCAGTTTCCTTATCTGTAAAATTAGCTGGAAAAGGAAATGGCAAATCACTCCAGTATCTTTGCCAAGAATATCCTAAATGAGGTCATGAAGAGTTGGATACACTGAACAATGACATGCTTTACATTCCTTCAAGCAATGGCATGGGAGCAAATCCCTATATGTACAATTCACTTTTGTAACTTTGGGGTTTCATAGTAAATTGCTTCTGTATTTCTTTCTGTGTCCCTTAGAACCATTTAGCAAAATGTTGGGTTTTCTTTTGCCTTTTTTGAGGGGAGGGCAATTGGGGTTAAGTGACTTACTCAAAGTCACATGACTAGTTTTTGTGGTAAGCATCTGAGGCTGGATTTGAACTCAGGTCCTCCTGACTCTAGGGCTGGTGCTGTATTCACTGGGCCACCTAGCTGCCCCCACCAAAATTGACCTCAAATGACTACATTCTCTCTTCTAGAGCTCAGTGTGATCTGCACTGAGAGAGTAAGAGAACTGAGAGCAAAGTTTGCTGTTCTCCCTTCAGAGTTTGAGGAATAAAAGCCCTGAAAATTCTCTTCCCCTCCCTGCAAAAGTATGTGGCAGAAATAATGTAAGGATCACAGATATTTATTTCTGGTAAAGCAAACAGTATCTTTATTCTAAGGAGGATTGTAATAATGTTATCTCAATGTCCTCTTGGTTCTCAGTCTTTTCAGTTTCTAACATGTTTATAAATTTTTGTAGTTTAAGGGGTTGGAGGGTAGAGAAAAGAGCTTGGACAAGAATATTCTTGATTACAATAAGAAGTACAACAAAGAGAGAAGAGAAAGATACAAATACATAGTCCCCAGATTGGCTGGTTTGGTCCACAATTGGAACTATGACTTTGGCTTCTGCCTGCCCTTTCCCTCCATAATCCTATCATGCAACCAATATTACCTATCTCAGAAAATAAAATTATATAACAAAAATTATTTAGGATTTAATGTGCTGTCCATTTACAAGAAGGACCCAGGGAAAATAATGCTGAACCCCAAAGAAGGAAGTACAAGTGGCAGAATTTCAGACACAGTAGCAGGTTGTTGGGAGATAGAATCTTGGGTAGGGGACATTCTCAGTACTATCTACCTAATTACACCACATTGGTGGCTGCCTACTTTACCTCTATATAAGGCCAATCCTAGTCCCCCAAATCAATGACCTGAGGATACATGAAATAAACCAGATTTCAAGATGTAGAACACCTAGGGAAGTAAAAAAAACTCAATCAGAAAGAATGCAAGAAAGTTGCATAAATTGTCAAGGGGGAGTGGTTATTAGAGGTTGTTTTAGAGGGGCAATATTTGAGAAGGACATATTGGGAGAAGTGGCCCTGGTGGCAGTTCAGGAAAGGGAGGAATTATAACTTGGGGGAAGACCAACTTGTTGCAAAACACCAGGGAAAACTCTGTGACATACTATGTCATGACACACCAGTTGGGAAACCTAGTCAAATGACAAGCATTTCATTTAATAACGTGTATGCCTGAGTACAGTTGCTAAGTAGATAGCCTAATACAATGAATCAAATACAGCAAGGGCTGGGAAAAGAACCCAGTTGCCCAATCCTCAGGCAATTCTCATCATGTCGGAAATCCAATTAATCAAGCTCCTCTTCCCGGTTTAGGTTTATGGCTTCTGGCTAACTGGCAGAATCAGCTGTGTCAGCACCTTTTCCCATCTAAGCAGTACAAGTCTCTCCCTACTAAAACTCCTAGGTACTAAGGGGCCCCTGAACTAGACTTGTCACAGGTGAAGAAATATGCTCATAGTGATTAGAAATTACTTAATAAGATCAACATTTTCAGTCATTATATCTAATTTTCATCTTCAAAATTATATTTTGTTCAAGTGTCAAACACAAAGACAAAGATTTCCATTTAAAAGTTACATTTAGCAAATTGTAGGGCTTCCAGAAATGAATGTTATAACTCATGAATGATTCTGATACAAAAGTTAAGGGTCACACAGGTAGCATCATAGTCAGAAGCAATATAACACAATGGAAAGAACAGGGGCTCTGAAAGCTGAGGACAAAGTTTCAAATCTTGTCTCCTACACATACTGTATGAGGGACCTTGGCAAAGTCACTTAACCTTCATAGCCATTAGTTTCTTTCACTGTAAAATAAGAGATTGAATTAGATGGCTAGACTGGAGTCCTCTCCTACTTCTAGAACTTTGATCCTAAGTACAACAATCTATCCACAAGGCTGTACTCAGCAAAATATTTCACTACCAAAATACATTTAACATTCCCACCCTAAGGAAAAAAATTGCTTGGAGCTGAAGATTGTTTTATTGTATCCCATGATTTCACAGTGTTCTCTTAAGCTCTTTGGCAAAAAACTTCACAGAATGAATTTAAAATTACCAAATACATTCAAATGTCAATCCCCCAACACCAAGCAATATAATTTAAAAGCAAAAGAGGAAAAAAAAAACACACATTGACCTGTCTGCAACTTAACTGTTCCTTTTAAACATGATATTGAGTAATCCACATTTGTTAGGTGAGTGATAAGAACCTGGATCCTAATCATTTTAATCTTACATTTTTATGACCCCTTTGTTTAAAGTCAATATCTTAATGACTACAATTACAATCTATCAAGATCTGAGTATAGATTTGATAAGGGAAGTTTGTTTAAGAGGTAGAAAAGCATACACTGCTTCAAATGATTTATTTAGAAGTATGCACAGTGACCTATTTTCTACTGCATTAAAAGAGCTTTCATAATATGAATTTTTTAAAAGCAATGAAACAGTCAAAACAAGGAAGCAGTATGGTCACTGAGTTCATGGGAGAAGCTTTCAAAGCTGTCTCAGAGTTACAAAGCATTGAAAAATCAAATGCAGCCATTTCTAGGCTATCCATTGTGATGGCAAGAGCCACAAATGACATTTGGAATTATTTTAAAAAATCTCATTTTAGGCAACAGTTTCAACCCACTCTTTTACCAAACATTTTATCAAAGTTTGTAACAAATTGGACTTGGGTTTCATCTCCTTTTTTCTCTGACTTCATCTCTGCAAATGAATACTGAAGCACCTTGGAGGAACGGGTCAAATTAGAAAAAAAAATGTGAAGGAACTTGGAAAATCCATCTGGACCTCTGAATAAGTGAGAGCCAACTCTAGATCTTTATGTGAGGCAGTCTGGTGATGCAATCAATAAGAGCACTGAGCCTAGAGTCAAGAAGACCTGAGTTTTAAATCTAGCCTCAGACACATTCTAACTGTGTCTAACACATTCTCACTTGAGCACCTACCTCTCAGGGTTGTTGTTAGCATCAAATGAGATAATATTTGTAAGATGCTTAGCACATAGTAGTTACTATATAAAGGCTACTTCTTATATTATTATAATCAAATTACTATATGTAAGTAGCTAAATATCACAGTCATTTTATGGTCATCTGGAGTCTGGAGGATTGACAACTTATGTGGTCACATGTGGTCTTTTCTAAAACAAATACCAAAGTCCTCATTAAGTCATTCATAAGAAAAAACAATTATGTCATGCAAGTAAAACTTGTGGCAAGGAGGTGGATTATCTATTGTTAGGATAGGAAAACCAAACAAAACTTTAAGGCCTGTGGATCTTGGAAGACTGAAAAATTCAATTTTATGTCACTCTCCCAAGACGGTTTTCAGATGTTCTGTGGGAACACCCTGTTTAAAGTAGGTAGACCTGTCCATGGCTGGGGCAGGTCACTCTGACCCAATTCTCCTACAGAGTCTGCAAGACCAGGCTGAACTGCAAAGATGAAACTAAGTTTGGCTAACAACAGATTTTCTTTTTTTAATTGCATAACACCACAACAGAAGTAGAAGTGGTATAAGAAGCAGTGGCTAGAAATTCTACATGATTTCTGAGACCAGACATTATGTTTTACTAGAACATATGTTTTTCTCTTGGACACTTGTCTGAGTTGTTGGTATACAGTGCTTGTACAACAGCAATGAATGACATTGGAAATACTATTTAAATTGAAGATTGTTGTTACAGAGAGGTCTAGGCTAACTCTATAGTATTAGGGATGGTCACTTTTGAATTCCAGCTTTTAATCTGCCAATATTTGTCTTCAAGATCCTCCTTTTGCTAGCAAGGAATTTGGCCTATACAAGCACTCTGAGAAGAAGAAATTGTAAAAAAGTGATATTGGGCCAGAGGCAGGTCAGTTTTGGAATGGATCATCACATATATTTAGAGCTGGAAGGGGGCCTTAGAGATGGTTTTGTCTAATCCCCTCATTTTATAGTAGAGAAAAATGAAGCCCAGATAGGCTGTGAAAGGACCAAGGTCACACTGGTAGTAAGTGACAGAGTGATAAAGGCAAGATTTGAATCAAGGTTATAGAATCATAGAAGTAGTGCTGGAAGGTGCCTTAGAGGCAATCTAGTCCAATCCTATTATTTTACAATTGAGGAAACTGAGACCAACAAAGCTTAAATGACACCTAAAGTTACACAGACAGTGGTAGAACTATTGTTTGAGCTCAAGACATAAATCTCCAAAGTCAATGCTCTTCCCATTGCCTCTTTAGTTATTTCAATAACTGCAAGTTTTTATCAAATTAAATTTGATAAGAAAGATGTTTAAATATTAGAGGGAAATCTTTAAATCACAAGAAAATTCAGTATATCTGGTATATGTGTGTGTATGTATTTGTGTGTATATATGTATACAGATACATAGATAGATGTCAAGATAGAGGTCTGGTGACCTATAATATCATTGACAGCAATGGGGAAATTAAAAAGGAGGGCAAGTCTTGGATTTTAGTTGATAAATTCATTGCTTGATGTGTCAAGTTTGAAGAACTAGCACTATCTCTAGATGACATCCCATGGTTATTTGGAAATTATGACCTATGTCCATTTTGATGAAATAGACTGAAATTGATGCTTCCTCCCTCTTACTTCCTTTATATATCTTTTGCCAAGGAATGCTTTTCAAAAATGATCTCTGCCCAAGTCAGGGCAACAGATATCCTACTTAGTCATTGACATCTATTATCTCAATTACATATTTTATTACCAAATTTATTACTGCTGCTTGCTGCACTGAGATAGAAGACAGGAAACAACTTTTTTTTTTCCATTAAGCTTTCAGATACCCAGTTTCACTCAAATTTAAATTCAATAGAATGAATTTATGATTTCAAGAACATAAAAATATTTCCCAATTTGTCATCATGTTTGAATGTCCTTCTGCCCCAAGATATGAACCCTGAACACAAAGTTCAATTCCACTCATTTTCTCACCAGTACTTGTCTCAGTTAAGTTGTTCATGACCCAGGGATAAGTAATAAGGTATACATAAGAATGATGGAGTCCTGGCAAGGGCTTGGATACCTTTTGGAATACCAAGGATTAATGATTTTGTCAGGCAGATTGCTAACTTAATCAAGAAGGCTTTAGAGTCAAATCTCAAGAAAAGAGAGGAAAGTGTTCAGTGAACCCTTCCCCTAATCCTGTAAAACAGGATGCTATGCAGAGCAACATCTACACTACTATGTACAGAAAAGGATGACAAGGATGCTTAAGCATCTGGAAACCATGCATATGAAGTATGGCATAGATAAGGAATGGAGGATATTTATTTGTAAAAGGGACAAGAGGAAACACGATAGCTGTATTCACTGTGATTTCAGAGAGCAAAATTTGAGCCACAACATATTGGGAAAATTGTACCTGTGTGTAAGGATAATCATTCTAATTGTTAGAGCTGTACATAAATGATATGGGTTATTACGCAGGTAGAAAGCTCATCACTGAAATTTTTCAAGTAGAGACTAAAAGGCATGTCAAAAGATGAAGAATGTTGTAGAAAATATTCCTACTTTAGGTATTCAGTTAAATAAAATGCCCTTTAAGTTTCCTTCCAAACTGAGTCAATGTTGCTATTCTTTTTTCTCTAGTAAATGATACTGGGCCAACTCTCTATGTACCCCCATATTGCCCCATCCAATAGTCCTTCTCTCCCTACTCTTGCCCTCACACTAGGGAACTTATACATATTGATACTTCCTCAAACACCTGGAGTTACCAGTTCTTTAACTTACTCACTTCCTATACCTCTACCTAATTTCAGTTTTATGCAGCTAGTCATACCCTTAATTTTGTCTTTACGTACAAGTGTTCCACTTCTATGTTCATGAACTCTGATATTCCTTTGTCTATAATATGTTGTCATTTCATCTTCTCCTTTTCCTTTCAATCTCTAACCCTGTACTTAGTTCTCTCCATGACCTCACCAAACCTTTTGCCAATCAAATCCCTCCACCTATCATTTCTTTCCCAGGCACTATCTACATTCTCTTCCTTTCCCCAGTTTGCCTTCTTGATAAACCAGCTCTCAAGTTCCTTGCTGACATATCCTATTGCTCATCATGCCCTACCAAGTCTCAACCTTAGATAACTATTGCCATACTACTTTTGCTCCTATTCATGTGCTGCTGAATGAAGCTGGAGAAAAATCACTCTAAATTTATTACATAATATTATTTGGGCCCTCCCTACAGCAAGGTAATCCATTTATATCTCCTTTACATGATTAATTATACCAGTTATCACCATGGCCTCTTAAATTTGCTTGGATTGATAGGTGAACTTGGGTGAAGTTAGGCAATGATCATATTGAAGATCTCACAGTAAGTCAGTGAATTTGCACCCAAGTTCTATTGCCTTAAAAACGTTGGACCTACTTCCCAATGTGGGCTTCCCTGATAATCTGGGAATGGCATTC
This sequence comes from Gymnobelideus leadbeateri, assembly GCA_011680675.1. NCBI lineage: Eukaryota > Metazoa > Chordata > Mammalia > Diprotodontia > Petauridae > Gymnobelideus > Gymnobelideus leadbeateri. The sequence continues at coordinate 131,738 of WOXC01012357.1, read as the reverse complement.
AACTTCACATAATTTCTATGTTATATAACAGGGCTAACTAATTTTAAATGTGGCCATGCCTTTTATTCATATTCAAGAAAATTCGTTCATTATTTTGTATAATAGTGTATTGGATGAAAAGTCAACAAAATTATAGACCTTAACCATAAACTGTAAGGGTTTCCACTGCAGGTCTTCCCCATTCTTAAATATCTTTCACTAGACCCAACCTCTTCTCAAACTATCATTGTAGGTCTGTCTTCAATTTCTCAGCCAAACTCCTTGAAAAAATTATCTACACTTTCTTTCACTTCTTCTCCTCTCACAAATTCTTCAACCTTTTGCATTCAACATAGTATATCTTACTTCCCAAGAAAAGACAGTTCCTTAAGGTAGGAATCATGTCTTAGTCATCTTGTAGCACTTAGCTCTCTCCTCACTGTGTATCTTATCCCCTTTGACATATTACAAACTCCTTTATAGTAGGGATCAGTCTAACCTAGCAAGTATTTATGATGATGTCTTATTAATCATGTAGCACTTATCTGTTTCTGTACTATATTTCTACATTGTATGTCATAGTTTTCTTAAAATTATAAACTTCTTGATGGTAGGGGCCATACTGTTTTTTTTTTTCTGTGACTTCAAGAAATTAGTTATTAAATGTTTATCAGGGAGATATTTTTTCCCATTTCATCCTTAAAAATGAAAACCAACGCATATTTATAAGCACAATTATCAGTTCCTAAATTACCACCTTTTATGTCAGATGTCTATTCACACTGCTTAAAACTAGTAAGCTTCCTGTCAAACAAAAGACCATTATCTGAAGTTGATTGAAACCAGAAGTTTTCATTTTAGCTGCAGGTGAAGATGGCCTTTTTTTTACCCTACCTGAGATGGTGCTCCATGAGGGGCCTATAAGAAGTGTATTAAAGGTGTATTTTTTGTTTGTTTTTGAATGTCACAGTTCTCACTGTTAAGAGTCAATTCACTCAAATTATAGATGTGTCACAAACAGCAGATAAAGCACATTATGGTTTTTAGGACTTTTTGGTGACATTTTGTTTAACTAAGAAATAATGACAAACAGAAAGGGTAAGAGGGTTGGAAGTGAAGAAGAGAGACACGGGAGAGTGATGAAAGATAGGAAATAATCCACTTGCACATTGCTGTAACAGCTGGCAAGGACCAATGGTATATGAGAGCAAGTAACAATTTGGGCAAGAAAACTGCATGCTCCCATGGAAAAGATATCAATACTAACATCAGCAATTCTTAGTTAAAGCAGGAAGAACAAGGGAATAGGAAACATAATGTAATACTAATGTAATGTAATACTTTCTTCTTTGGGAGGCTTTTTACAGTCAAGATTTTAAAAAGAAAGTGAGGTTGGGGAGGAGAGGGAGGTGTGCTAGGGGTTCATGAAAACAATGTTGAAAAAGCAGCTAAATAATGGAACATTGGGGGTTAGGGGGGAGAGACACAGAAACCTGTGGGGAAAATAAAGGAGTAGCATGCATGGGGATCAAAAAGAAAACAGAAAACATTCCTGGCAAATACAGGTAGTATAAAAGTGTGAAGAAACTAATCCATATTAAATGCATCTCCAGGCACTCATTAGCTCATAAAACCTTGCAGGATTGGATTTACCTTAACAGAATCTGTCTCATGAAAAGAAAGTGTCAAGAACGGTGTTGGAAGGCTCTTAAAAATCATCAAAGACCAGAAATAAATCTCTAGGCAATTCTGTACATTAATAGCACCTTTATTTAGTATGATTAGGGAACAAGGAGATATATTTTTTTTCCCAGATAAATGACCTTCATTCCTCTAAGTTTCAGAAATTTTTTTAAAAAATCCATCATTTCAATGGTAAGATTTCTAAAACATATTACATATATTTCTGCTTTTTTAAACATAGGATATATATTTAAATCAATTTTTTTCTAGATGGTTCAATCATTATAAACACTGTATTATAGTATTGTACTTCATTAAAATATAATGATAATACTAGAGGTTATTGGAGTATGGAAGCTTACTTTCCCCTACATTAACATGGGCATAAATACTATATCTTTTGAGCCAGTTCTGCTTTTTATAATATTTTAAGCCTCCTCCTTACTGGAAAGTTGCCCTTCCTGCTGCAATTAGTACATCCTTATCAAATGCCTTTTAATTTGCTACTTCTAATCTGTTGTGAGCTTGGAAACCAGATAAACAACCTTATTAAAATGTTTTTACAAATTTAGAACAGAAAATAATTTTTAAAAAAATAACTTAAAAATATTATTTACTGTTATTTTAAACATGATTCTGAATGAGGATCTGAGAACTTACAGAAGAAGCACCCTAGGTAAAGTATCACTTCAATCATTTAAGGTTTCAGTTATGTCTAACTCTTCCTGATCCCATTTGGAGTTTCCTTGGTAAAGGTATGGTTTTGCCATTTTTTCTCCAGCTCATTTTACTGATGAAGAGACTAAGGCAAAGAGGATTAAGTGCCTTTTCCAGAGTCACATATCTAGCAAGTGTCTGATGTCAGATTTGAACTCAGGAAGATAAGTCTTCCTCACTACAGGTCCAGAACTTCATGTGTTGTACCACCTAACTGTCCCAGGTAAATTGTAGAAGCTTTATTTAGTGCATAGACTTTGAAACACGCATGTTAGCTCCTGAGAGAGAGTGTGGGTGTGTGTATAGGGGAGGGCGGAGGAAGTGGTAGCTATGTTTCTTGTATATATCGCATCAAATCACTGTGTCTTCTGTATATGTGACCTCCAGAGAAGTGGGGGGTTACACACTATTCTTGGTTTGATACAATATTTCAGACATGGTTGATAGCAAAGTTATTGGTAATTCCTCATAGGGAAAAGGTAAATTAATAGTAAAGCACTTGACATTTGCAATGGTTTGCTGTTTACAAGATATTTTCACATCATTATTCCATCTATTCTGCTCAATAACATCATGTTGATAGAAAAGAAATTATTTTCTCTGTTGTACAGAATATAAATAAATTCTCAGAGACATAAACATAATTTGTGCAAGATCACAGTTAAGTGACAGAGAGTGAACTAAAACCCAAGTCTTCTAACATGTTGTCTTCCTCCTTGTGAAATGTAAGTTTCACAAAGGTTAGAATGACCATTCCTTATCTTCACATCTCCAGCACCTGACATAGGCCCTTGTACATTCCAGATGTTTAGTAAATGTTTATAGGCATGTGAATTCTAATTCCTAGTCTGGTGTGCCTTTAGCTTCATGACATGGGGACAGCCAACTTCAAATATATAGCTTTCCAAGTTTATGTAGAAGGGAGAACACCACACAACTTTTTGCCATTATTTTATCTTATAGGAGTTATATTTTAAAACTGTGTTAGTTGATCCTTGATAATCTTTTCAACAACACACATTCCTTGGAGATAAAACACATTCCTGAGAAACTTTAAAACCATAATTCTTCATGCTTCATTTCAAACAACTGAAGATGTCATGTGTTCTGATGTTTTCCCCTCATCTTCTTCTAATTGCCCACATTCAGAGTATGAGTTCTTCCATTTTAATGACTTGAAAATCCATTCCCCTTTCCTTTACCTTCCAATCTTCCCTCACAATTAGCAATTTGCCAAGTTGAGAAAGTACTTAAAATGCAACATAATTCACATCTATTTGACTTATGAAAAGAAAGTATGTATAATCAACATGTTAATTAGCAAATTTATCTTAAGTCAACCAGTAAAAAAGAACTTAGTAAGTCAATAAGCATTTATTAAGTGCCTACTATGTGCCAGTCATTGTATTAAGTTCTGACACTTGTGTTTTGATTGCAGTTTTCAGTCATCTGAAAAAATATAGTCTCAGAGTAACTGCTGCTAAACAGATGGAGCTAATGTTTAAGATTGTATCTCCTTTCCAAGAGATTGGTAAGTCAATATTGATAGAGTGCCTATTTCACAAATGACTGGACTAAGGCGTATAACCATTCTCTCTACAAGGGAACCCCTAAACACTACTTTAATTCAAGACTCACTCTAAGAAGCTTTATGACATTGGCTAGCATCATTCATTGGCAGCTGTATTTCCCAATGTACACTCTATAAACTAACTTTGTGGATAAGTTAAAGCAAACCATTAGGTTCAAACAAAATATGTGGTATAAGGAAAAGGGCATTGGTTCCAGAGTCAGAGAACCTGGACCCAGACTCCATCTCTGGTGACTACTGCCTGTGTGACTGTGAGCAAGTCACTTTACCAGTTTCAGGCCACATTTTTCTCATATGTAAAATGAGAACATTGAACTAGATGGATGGTCTATGAAGTGCCTTTCCAACCCTAGATTTAATGATACTCAATACTATTAGTGGGACAAGATTACCCCTAACTAGATTTATGAGGTAGATAATAGCTCCCCCAAATTCAGCTCTCTGACTCCAGCACATCTGAATTAATTCCACCTCTCACTATCCCGAACCTTTGGAAGATTCCAATCTGGGGCAGGAACCAGGCAGCTGCAACTACTCACAGACTTAGAGACCAGCTGTAGGAAAAGAAACAAGGAGGTGGTGCTGCCATCTGGTACTTAAAAAGGACCTGAGGCCCTTATATACATTCAACACATAATCCCCACCCCCATTCCTACTCCTTCCCTATCTCCAAGGCAACCAAGGTGGGTCTTAGCCTTGCAAAGCAAAAACACACCCCATCTCCCTTCTAAACACCCCTCAGGCTTCAGGCTGCTTCTTTTCCCCTTCAGGACAACCTTAGATGCAGATTTCACTTGCACAAAAATGTGACTGGGGATAAGGGACACATTGGTCTTTACCATACTGTATTTATCAATGTCATCCCCTTCATCTCTGAGTTATATCTTCTATCTTCTATAAGGAGTTATAGCTGTCTCTACTCTACACCTCATTAAGCTCACACAAGCATTTGCCTGGAGCAAATGACTAAGAAGTTTTCCACAAACACAAATTTCCAAGAAAGTCTCATTTACAAAATGGGGGAAGGGTAGAAATAGACAGGGGAGATGCAGTTTATTTTTTTTTTACCCACTTCTGGCTTTCTTTTAATTACTACTTTTACTTACTTTTAATTGCATCACTACAAAAGAACCCCTTGGAGTTGGAGGTGAGTGAACTTGTACATTTATTGACTAACTCCTAACAACCAATTCTCAATTATCTATGACAATAGAAAAGTGTGCTAACTGCAGACATCCAAAATAGCGAACAATTCAAAAATCAGTATCTTCAACTATAGAGAAGCAAGCATCATTTATTTATGAATGGGTATACATTAAATGAAAGAGTAAGACATTTGTTTTTTTATGTTTTAGGCTAATGTTAAAATTGTTTTGCTTTTATTAGTATTTACCAAATGACAATGGTATAAGGCATCCTAAAAGGCATACTAAGTGGGGGAGAGAAGGAAATAAAACTGGAAACTCAAACTGACCACAGATAATTCACAAGTGGCTAACCAGGAGTTGATCGCACTTAACATCTGTTACTGAGTCCACAGATAATTTAAGCACTGTAATAAAATCAAAAGCCACACAGACTCTACATTCTACTTGAGTGTCTGTCCTTTTGCCCAGGTTTCTTTTCCATAGATATCAATGCAGAAAACATGTTGTAATAATAATAATTCACATTTATGTAGATGTATCACTTAAAATATAAAACATTTTCCTCACAATAAGACTGCAAACCAGGTGGTGTTAGGATCACTGCGCCTATTTTATAGAAGAGGAAAATGAAGCCCAGAGATGTCACAAAGCTAGTTTAACAGGTAAGATTCAACCCCAGGTCTCTCCTGATTCCTATTGTGACCACAAAAAAAAATTTTTTTTATTTCATTCTCTGTGCTTGTATCCCTAATATGTGGTATAATGCCTGGCACATAATAGCTGTTAAATTAATTTTTGTTGATTGGTTGATTTGTCATTTACAGATTGTCCAGGTCTCTAAGAAAATGTCTGTACTTTATCATAAAGATCACATACATATGGCTTTCAATCTTTGTACTTACATAATTGGAATGAGTTGTAAGACTATTCTAAAGAGAAGGAACAGAATAGGAGAAGGGGGTGGAGATATAAAGGTCAAGAAAAAATGTTGCTCTGAGTGGTAAGAAAAGAATACATGAAAGTACACACAGTAGCGGAAAGATAAAGGACCTTAGGAAACAACCACTTTCACCAGTAAATTAAGGAGGAGAAAACCTTCATTTACACCCGTGACATCTTTGCTTAAAATGACAACAATTCATCTACATAAGCATTTTGGTGAGAGACTGAAATAAACAACGCCAGACTAAAATCAAGTTGAGAATAGGGAGTCTATAAATCCTGTGTTTAGGTGAGAGGAAAAGATTAACTCTTCCTTCAAAAAGAATGGAGGAGTAAAAGGAGAACCAGACATTTGACTTGGGCCTATTGAGGAAGAGACAAAGAAGCTACATGTTACTGACAACGTCCCCCCTCCCCAAGCTCCTAACAAACTCCCATCTTATTCTTTTTGATAGAGGCTCCAATGTAAAGGAGCAGGAGCATTGAGAAAAGTGTGTGATGGTCAGTATTGCTGATCCAATAATTGGATTAGCAGAAAGAAAGAAGCTAAATCACTTAATCTACAGGCTTTCAATGGATATCTGCTTTGGTTTTTATCGGGACACTTACACATCAGCAAAGGCTGGTAGAATATGAACTCTTTAAAACTGAAGGGTGATCAGTATTCCTGCATGCAGAACTATAACAAGAATAGCTTAGTCACTATTTAGATGACCTTTAATACAATAAAAATAACCTGCTAAATTTCAGACTGCAGCAGAAACTTGTCTTAATGTATTATACTTTATTCCATAGCTACTCCTCTTTTTAAATTCTTTTTTGTTCAATATGATACTTTTGCATCAATACTATTAAGAAGAAAAGACAGCTGATGGAGTTGCTAATGCCTCCATTCATGAAAACCTTATTTTAATTGTTGTATAGTTTTGCATCTTCTTGTTTAAAAAGCTAAACAACCCATGAAGGAAATCCCACTAGAAAATTGTGGTATATTCAGCCACATAGGTTCTTGTGGACTGAAAGGAGGACTTCCCTTTGGGTTAAAATGATCACTATGGGCAACCACAACATGTTTTTGTATTAACATGTGGCTGGACTATAGAGGCTGTCAAAAGGTACTTCTTTAAAGAGGTAATTGTCAATATTTACCTCAAATTTACATCTTTTTGCCAGGGGTTTAGAAAAGGTCATCTGAGTAAATGAGTTTTGAAGATGTTCCAAAATCAGTAATTATCAAATAACCAGAACAAAAAGTTAAGTAAGCTAATCTTCCTTTGAAGGTTTTTCAGAGAGACATGGATTCATTGACAATCTGTTCCTATCAATGACAAAAGTATAAAGTGAAAGTTTGGAATAACCACCAACCCAGTATAAAGATTATACTAGGTCTCAGCCTTAAAAAAAAATGAAAAGCTAAAAACCAATGCCATTTTCATTGCCCTTAGTGGTATATGGTCTTAGTACTGCTCATTCTGTTGAAGCAATCAGCCCTTAAATGAGACTTCATACTGGCTTCGTACTACCATCACCCATAGCCAGATTGACTAAATATGAAAGACTAGCACAAAAGGTCACTACAGCATCTACCTTGTTGGATTGGGGGCAAAAGACCATTAAAATTAGCATCTTGGTATGGCTGCATGAAAAGTGTGCATCATCACATTCTTCACAGACCATAATGCAATAAAAATAGTGATCAGGGAATATACACCCATACACCCATACACCCTAGATGAAGATTTAATTATTAAATCTTAACTAACAAGTGAGTCAAAGAACAAATTATAGAAACAACTGATAATTGTGTGAAAAAATAATGATAGTGATGAAACAACAAGCTGAAACTTCTGGAATACAGCTAACGCAGTTCTGGAGAGGGAAATTGAATCCCTAAAAACATATGTTAATGAAATAGAAAAGAAGATAATGAACTGAATGTGTATTTTAAAAAAAATAAAGACACAACAAATAAACAACATTCCCCCCCCAAAAAAATGCACAGAAGAGAAAAAAAACAGATGAGAAATAGACAAAATGGGAAACAAAAGGATTATAGGAATGATAAAAGCAAAATGAAAACTGGTTCTTTGAAAAGATTAACAAAATTGATTAATTGATTAATAGCCAACATGATTATAAAGAGGGAATAAAATAAAATCAACAAAATAGCCAACTACCAAGATGAAATAATAAAGCCAAAAGAAGCAAAAAATAATCATCAGAACCAACCATATAGTTGCATGCCAACAAAAGTGAAAATGCCAACAAACCTGAGAAGACAAACAAAAAGCTTACCCTAATTTAAAACAAACTGCTCTTTATTAAGATTTCTGTATGTCATTTAGCTCTTTCAAAAGTTCCATCTCTTAGGAATCCTCATGCTTATCAGAAAAGTTTATTTAGCTGAAAATGAACTTGACTCTCACTGTCCTATAGGACCTTCAAAATATTCAAAATGCACTTACATTTTCTACATTTTTATTGCAATTTGCTGTCATCTCATGGGAACTATATTATCATTTCTGTCAAACTTGTCTATGAAAACATAGTGCTTCTGAAACCAATTTTTCCTTTATGTCATTAAATCACTTAATAGGCTATGCAGCAGTGATTCCTAGGAATATAACTGAAAATAAAATATCATTTGGTTCCAATTGATGCTTTGCTAAATTCTAGTTAAGTCAGAAAAAACACTTCCAAACCAAACATCTTAAGCTCTGTTCAATTAAGATAGTAATAGAGATGTCACTTAGACAAAGCCTTCAAATTTGAGAAATTTAAGTTAGAAAATTGTGACAGTGATGGCATTAGTTCTCTTTTTAGGATGTTTTTAGCTGCCATGCTAATTATGCTAGCATTTATGTGATAATCAGCAAACCAGCAAACATCACAACAATTCTTAAGGTCCATTTTTTCAAAACGTGAACAGTTTACATCTTGGGATATGGTAGACAAACTGGTAATTCCTAGTACAAAATAGCATTTCCTTGGATTCCAATAAGGACTAATTTGGGTGGTTTTGTCAGCTACATTTTTTTTGGTTCTTTGATTCAAGTTAAAAGGTACTAAGAGATTTTATAATCAAAGTAGATGAAAACTCTAACTTCAAAAAGATTCTTGGAGAATAGAGATTAGAGAAATTTAATAATGATAGAAGCTTTATATATACCTATGAGTGAGAGGGTATTCCAGGTTCAGTAACATGCAACATTGTCACAGAAGGGCAAAAAAAAATAAATTGGAAGTGAAAAACTGGGGATTGGGTTTGGCTGTCTAGGTGACAGCACCAATGCCATGTCAGGAAACTGAAATACTTCCATTTGAATTGTCTTAAGAAGATTCTGAAGATCACCTGGCAGGATGAGGCACCAGACACTGAAGTCCTTTCCCAAACTAAACTGCCACACATTCAAACTCTGCTTCAGAGAGTGCAACTCTAACAGACTCCAGTGGGTTGGCCATGTTGTTCTAATGCAAAATGCACACTTGCCAAAAAGACTATTTTATGGAGAACACAAACATGGCAAGCGTTCACATGGTGGTCAGAAGAAGCTATACAAGGACATTCCTCCAGGTCTCTCTCAAGAACTTTGGAATTGATTGTGTGACATGGGAGGCCCTGGGAAAGGACCATTCAGCATGGCATGTCCACATCAGAGAAGGTACTGTGCTCTATGAGCAAAGCAGAATTGAAATAGTTCAAAGGAAATGTAGGATGGGCAAGTTTAGAGTATCCACCCCTAAAAAATTCCCATGGATTATTTGTGCCCGACTTGTGGAAGAGCATTCCAAGATCATATTGGTCTGATCAGCTACAGTAGGACACACTGAAACTTGACTTTAGCATAGTGATGTCATTTTGGTCCTCTTCAAGAATGAAGGACAACCTGAATTTAAAGAAGGAAGAAAGTTGAGAGGAAGGTGTATTTGAGATAGTCATCAGGAGTTGTAGATTAATTTCACTTGGTTCTTAATCTTTTTCTTTTAGTGCTGGGGATCTTAGCCTTTTTTGTAACATAGATCCCACTGGAAATTTGCCAAAGCCCATGGACCCTTTCCCAAAATAATGTTTTTAATGCATAAAATAAAAAATGTAGGATTACAAAGGATATAAATTACATTGTAATAACTACCAAAATATTAGAAAATATTCCCACATCCTCGGTTAAGAAGCCTTGCTTTAGTGCCTCTTTTCTGTACATGGAAACCTAGGAGTTACAATGATGAAATGTAACTATGTAAAAAAAAGTGAGACTTAGGGTGCTAGGCTTCAAAGAATATTCAATGACTTTGGTAAAGAGATAGAATTATTATGTGTGTGTGTATACATACATACGCATATATTTCTATTTTATATATTATATACACATGCATACACAAATATGTATACACTATATGTGTATATATGCATACATGCATATATGTATATCTAGAGGCAGGGTTGTTCATATTATATATATATATTTGTATTATGTATGTATTTTTGATATATCTCTATATATTTACATCTAGCTACAGATATGTAGATATATATTACACACACACACATATACACACATACACACACACACTTTTCATAGATCCCAGGCTCTGTTCATCCCTATGTTCCTACATTTCCCTCAAATTATATTCTTTTTCTCCTTCAAAATACTCCTCATTCCTCACCTCCATGATCAATTTTACCTAGCTTCTATCATCATTAATTTTGTCTTTTTTCTCCAATAAGCAACTTCAAGTTAGAAGTCTCATCTACTTCAATTTTACCATCTCTTAGTTTTTAACATATACCAGGGATTGCCTGGTGGATCAGTCTATACATATGCATATATAACACATATACATATACACATCTATCCACAATATATATCCACATATGACGATATGTATATTATACATGCAGATATATGTATAGATACACATATACATATACATAATATATATGTTCACAATATATACATACCCCTACTCTAATATTACATATTACTCATATACATATAGGCCTATGCATGTGGGTAGGCACATGTGTGTATATATACATATACCCATGTACAGATAAATATGCAATAAATAAATATGCACATGTCAATAATATACCCACACACACAAATATTATATATGTATTATAAAACAGGTATATATGATATATAATGCACTTATATGTGTATACATACATATCTATGCACCTGCATGTGTGTATACATACACATACATATGTATATGCACACACGCACACTTAAATATTTGTATATGCATACTCACAGTGTCATCCAGAGTTCACTCACATAGCCCCCCTCCCAAGGCAGGGAGCAATGGACTTGGAGTAAGAAAATTGTCATTTAATTTTCAGTCTTGTCTGCCTCTTTGTGACCCCTTTTGGGGGTTTTCTTGGCAAAGATACTGGAATGGTTTGTCATTCCCTTCTGTAGCTCATTTTCCAATGAGGAAACTGAGGCAAACTTAAGTGACTTGCCCAGGGTCACACAGCTAGCTAGTATCTGAGGCCAGATTCAAATTCATGAAGATGAGTCTCCCTGACTTCAGGTCCAATGCTCTATCTCTAGCAGCAGCTTCCATTACACTACAGCAGGATAACAGCTAGCTTCCAACTTCCCTGACTTGTTTACAGCAATAGGCTCTCTAGGAAACCAGACACTGGTCATTATAGAATCTTTCTGTTATTAACAAGAGTATAAATGCTTCCGACCTATTCCAGAATCTTGGTAGAATTAAAGACTTATAGAATTGGAAAACCATAGAGATCATCTGATTTAAGATCTTAATTTTATAGATGAGGAAACTGAGGCCCTGAGAGAGGAAGTTACCTGCTCGAGGTCAAAAAATGAGCTGGCGAGGCTAGAATCCAAGCTCCTGTTTCTCATTTGAAAACTTGGTTCATTTCATCATCATCTAAGGTTTACAAAGCACTTTACAAATATTACCTTATTTTATCATTGCAATAATTTTCCTGGAGGTAGGTGCTATTATTTCCCACATTTTGCAAATGAGGAATGACAGTAAAAGTTTGTATATGGCCACACAAGTCTTCCTGACTGCAGGTTTAGTACTGTGTCCTCCATGCCACCTATCTACCTACAGCTTAGGCACGACTGTGGGACATATGCTCTAATTATAAGCTGGAATAGGAGAATCTTTCACTCTTTAATTCTTACAAGAAGCATTAAGTGCCCACTAAATCCAATGTAAGAATCATTATACCCTAACTGTTTGGATTAGACAATTCAGGACTCTGCTGGTCCAATCATGTCGGGGTATCCTGTGTTAACAACATTCGAGACTTAACCTCATGTTATTTGCAGGGAGGGGAAACCTTTATTTTTGTCAAGATTTTTGTTTTCAGTTGGTATGCCTTACCCTCTCTCAAATCTCTTCTCTTTGATTTTATGTTTGTTGTCATTTCACGCAATTGATAGATGATTATTTTTGTATACACAACTCTTTTTACAAATTTACAAGAGCTTTCTATGGTCTAAAATAAAAATAGAGGGCCTTTGAAGTCCTTTACAATTCTTGATCAATGATCCTATAATAATTTAGTCTAATTTTTAAATCTAAAATTATAAATTAAATATCAACCAAAACTTATAAATAAAACAATAAAAGTTAGCCTGTTTTCTATTTGAAAGTAGCAGGATCTTTTATATGCATTTTCTGATACCTGTTACATATGTAACACACACACACACACACACACACACACACACAACTCTTTTTCTGTCTATGTCTGTCTGTCTCTCTCTTTTTCTCTCACTCTCTCTGCCTATTAGTGGAAAGAGCCCAGGTTAAGAGTAAAAAAGATTTGAGTTCAAAACTAGCCTTAAACACTGACTAGGTTTGTGACCTTGGGCAAGTTATTTGACCCCGCATTTGCCTCAGTTTCACGATTTGTAAAATGGGGATAATAATAACACCTGCCTCCCAGGTGTTGTGAGAATCAAAAGAGATAATAACTGGAAAGCACCTGGCACAGAGTAAGTGCTATATAAATGTTAGATGATGATGATGATAATGATGATGATGATGATTGCTGTCTATACCAAAGCAGAAGGAAAGGCACCAACACTGGTTCTTGAGAACTCCGGGTTGTAAACCATCAGTGTTAATTATATTGTCTTTTCTGAGGATCAGTGTTAGCATCTCTGAAAATGAATCACATTTCAATTACTATGGCTCTACCTCATCTAACTAGAATTTTTCTCAGTTCACACATGATTTCTAGGGAAACACTGTATTGTTTTCCAACACAAACAATATATGCATTATATGTCACTATAATTATTCATACAATGGGTATAATGTTAAAAAATATTCAATTTCTAGAAGGCAATTCAGTATTAACAGATACATATAATTAAGCAACTAGGTTGCACAAAGTCCTGAATTTCAAGTCCAGAAAGCCCACATTCAAATTCTGCCTGAGACACTTACCATCTGCGTAACTCAGGGCAAATCATTTAACTTTTGTCTATGATGATTTCCACATCCATAAAATGGGGAGTCGACATTTATCCCGGTTGTGGTGAGAATAAAATGAGCTAACATATGTAAAGTGTTTTGCAAACCTTAAGGCATCATATAAACACTAGCTAACTCAGAGCAGAAAAAAAGGGGGCAAAATTTGACCTTGGATATTAGGGTGAATATTTCTGTTTTAAACTACCTTGGAGGTTGTTCAAGTCTTTGAGAGCTCAGAGACATAGCAAGCAAGGTCTATGAATTTTCTGAAGGCAGTAATATCCTAGACACCTCACATTAAAAGACTGGAGGTTGTATTATAAGTATTGAAACCTAAAACTGAGAACTGTGGGTTTTTTTTTTCATCTAAAACTGTATTTAAGAGCCAAAGCAATGACAAAGCCTGGATATATTTTTAAATTCATGTTGTGCGGGTGTATATGTATAAGAAAAACAAATCCAAGCTGGTCGTTCTGCTTGGAATAGCTCCACATCACACTCAGCAAATATTATGGTGTAAACCTAATTTTTGTGAATTTATTTTTACTTTTCAACATATGTGAATTAACTTCATCCCAGAAAGATGTTCAGTTCTTGATTATAGAACAATAAGATCAGTTTGCATTACCAAATGATGATTTTTAAAAATTTAAACCAAGAAATCAAGACATTTTCCCAATTGGAGAAACTGCAATATAAATAAAATAAATGTATTTTATTCAGCACCATCTGTTTAATATCCTGTTTTGATTCTCCTTAATACTCACTCTAACATTAAATAATCATACTAAACTGTTAATGCAACAATGACAATTGCATTTATAGTTTATCTTATCTTTAATAACTTCTGTTCTATTTATACCACAGTCTGTACCTTCAGAGAACACCTACAGTTGTTCACGTAGGACTCACTCAATACTTGACTTTCATAAAATGAGATTCCAAATGGAAAACAGCTAATGGTAGAACAATATCAGAATCTGTCATAGGAGGCACTTTGGTTATAGACACCCTCTGAATACCAACTACATAGCTCTTTAAAGAGTATGCTTTGCAGTACTTTATGTGTTAACAGTAAAGAAAATGAAAAGTATCATATTTCCTGAACAAACTGTTCCTTTAATATATTGTTTTTCACAAAAAGATGTATGGACACACTTTTGGCACCTACTTTCCATTTTTTCCTTTCTCTGAATTTAAATTTTATCTTTTTGATGATCAAAAAATTAATTCTTTCTCCCTACCAAATGCTCCCTGCCACCCAATTTGGGGGAAAAAAAAGAAGATCCTTATAAAAATATGAACAGTTAAATAAAACAAATTCTTGCAACTGGCCACATCTAAAAAAAGTGCCTCATTTTATACCCATTAGAAATTTTTAGGGGGCGGCTAAATGGCACAGTGAATAGAGCATGGCCCTGCAGTCAGGAGGACCTGAGTTCAAATCTGGTCTCAGACACTTAATAGAAAACTAACCATGTGACCTTGGGCAAGTCACTTAACCCCAATTGCCCTCCCCCCCAATTAAACTAAGTTATCTGCCATATACTCTTTTATAAAATTTACAGAAGTTATCATAAGATTTTCTTTGTTTGTAATCAATTCTCCATGAGATTGCAAATTAATATTTTCTTAAAACATAACTTTGATTATAAGATCATAGATCTAGACCTGGAAGGGATCCAAGAGGTCATCTAGTTAAAGGAGATAATATAATTAAAGAGATTTGAAAACCTTAAAGTCTTATATGACTGGTAAATCTTTCCTTCACTTCTACCAGTTTTGTTGTTGCTCAGTTGTTTGGTTCAGTTGTTTTTGATTCCTCATGATCCCATTTAGGGCTTTCTTGGCAAAGATACTGGAGTGGTTTGCTGTTTCCTTCTTCAGCTCATTTTACAGATAAGGAAACTGAGACAAACAGGGTTTGTCCACACAGCTAGTTAAAGTGTCTGAGGCCAGATCTGAACTCAAGAAATGTATCTTCCTGACTCCTGGCCTGCCATTTTATTCATGATCTACTTGCTCCAATCTTACCAGTTTTACTGAGGAGGAAACTGAGCCCAATAGAAGTTGTGACTTGACTAAGGTTGACATAGGTAATGAGTGGAAGCATCTCAGATTCCTCTGCCCATCCACCTCAACCTATTTAATTTCACTCCATCCTTCAAGACTCTCCAAATGCCAACTTGTGTGAAGATTTACTTAATCACTACAACCAGAAGTAGTCTCTTCCTCCTCTTGACTCTCAAAACTCTTAGTAGGTCTTTATGGTATCTGCCATATTCTGCTTTTTATTCATTGCTTATATGCATATTCTTGACTGGAAAATCCTTAAAATTAAATGCCTTATTCATTCAGTGCAATGAGCATCAATTATAAGTACATATAGTGTGCAAGGCACTGTGCCAGGCACAGGGATACAAATCCCATTCTCAAAGTACTAGCAATTTACTAAGAGGTCTGTGGTCTCTCTCTCTTACTCTACTCTCACTCCACTCATTCATTCTCATTCTACTCACTAAACCAAAATAACCTTTCCATGGCCACCACTTTCCAAATCAAACACTCCCCTCCTTCTTCTCCTCCTTTTTATATATTCCATTCATTCAATCAATTACTTTTATTTATTTTTTCTTCCATTAGAATGTAAGCTCCTTTAGGGCAGGGACTGTTTAAACTTCTATACTTGTATCTTCAGGGCTTAATGCCATGCTTAGCACATAATAAATACTTAATAAGTTATTTTCCAATCATCTATTCTAATACTTCTGAGTAGATAGAGCGTGAAAACTGACAAGGAGGTATACTGCTAAAGCAGAAATAACACTGGATTTGATGTCTGAAGACCTGGGTTCACATTTGGCAAGTCACTTGACTTTATTGGTCTTCAGTTTCCCCAACTGCAAAATAAGGGGAATAGATCACCTCTGAGGCCACTTCCAACTCTAATGTGTCTAATTCTATGAGAGGACCTGACAAAGTACTAGGAGCTATTCAAGTAGAAATATATCACTTTTAGCTGATAGATAATGGAAGATGTAGCCCCTGAGTTGTCCCTGGTTTTGAAATGGTCCATCTGTATATTAGATGAAAGTTCCATAACAGGTTTCTGGAATGTGCCTAACTTCTTGAGGATGATGTAACATAGGAAAACTAACAGTCCATAAAAACAAAATATCCTCAACTATCAGCAACAGAACTTCAGACTGCAGGATCCACTGGTCTGATCCAGACTGAATGTTTCCAGAAGGGGAAAGGGAGAAAGAGCAAATGTAGGAGAATAACCATGTAAGGGTAAAGTCACCTGATGATTGCCCTATTTCCTAACATGTTATTTTTAGGAATAGTACTTCTCTGAAGAGAGCAAGGTTGAACTACTACATAAAAATTCCTCTACTAGTATGGATTAGCAGACTACAACATATTTCCTGGCTCTGGAACCCACCTAGCATAATCCCTTCTTTTTATAGATGAAGGTATTCAAGGATCAGAAATGTAGTGATCTCTCTAAGGTAACACAACTAGGAAGCTTAAGAGCTAGGAATTTGAACCAGTGGCATCTGATTCCAAATCCACTTCTCTATCCACTACCCAATGCTATCACCAAGTCTTCAACCATGTCATATAGCACAGAATGAATGCAAAACCTGCTCCCTGAATTCCTTCTTTTATGGGTACATCAAGCATTTTCCAAAATAAAAAACATTATAATATTCCTAAGGAAAGATTGTCGTCAGTTACAATGGTCATAAATTGTTCATCAGGTGTTCCTTTCCACAAAACAAACAAAAATATCTTATGGTCTGGAGAAAAAAATCAATATTTTAAATGACTACTTTATTCTTTAGATATAAAAAATCAAATATCCCACCATCAAAATATTATGATATTGACATTTAGAGATCAACTTCTTTGACAAATGTCAAAGTTATACAATTTTAAAATAAATTGTGTTAGGTATATAAAGTAGCTCCTTCCAATAGAAGGAAAAACAGAGACAAAGAGAATGAAAGGAATCTGCCCCATTTTCTTCATGATACTAAAATCAGTATTCATTATACTAGACCATATAGTACTCCTTCTGCTCCAATACAGCTATAGGAGATAATGGACCAGTCTTAAAGCCAGGAGGATCAGGGTTCAGGTCCTGATTTTGACACATACTGACTTTGTTACTCTGGGTAAGCAAATGGTTTTACAGGCAATTCTCTAAGGTTCAAAGTAGCAAATAATGTGCTGACCCATTTTAGTAGTGGGTATTTCTTATACCAATGAAATCAGTTTTGGCATAATTTAAAGTTACAGGGGTGGCTAGGTGGCGCAGTGAATAGAGCACCAGCCCTGGAGTCAGGAGGACCCGAGTTCAAATCTAGCCTCAGACACTTAAGACAAAACTAGCCATGTAACTTTGGGCAAGTCACTTAACCCCAATTGCCCTGCCTTGCCCCCTCCAAAAATAAAAAAAGAAAAAACAGGAAAAACACAAAACAAAACTATATAGCCAGGGGTGGGTTTGAGCCAGTTCTAAGCAGTTTGACAGAGTCCATAATTAAATTTTCAGTGTGAACATTTGCACTTCAGAAATTGGTGATCACATCAGGCCTCAATTTATTGTTTTGTTGCTTATCTAGACTTAAGAAAATCTTAATAATGCAGATCAAGTTTTAAAAAATGTGTATGGATACATTTTTCTCCTGCAGCATTGTTGCTGTTTTCATTGTTCTTCACTCATGTCTGACTCTTTTTGACCCAATTTGGAGTTCTCTTGGCAAAGGTATTGAAATTGTTTGCCATTTACTCCTCCAACTCATTTTATGGATGAGGAAATTGAGGCAAACAGGGTTAAATGATTTGCCCAGGGTCACACAGCTAGTAAGTATCTGAAGACAGATTTGGACTCACAAAGATGAATCTTCCTGACTCCAGGCCTGGCATTCTATCCACTGTGCCACCTAGCTGCTCCTTATACTAGCATACCTTTATATATAGCCCAACATCTCTAAAAGGAATCTAAAATCATTTAAAGTCATATCTATCATAAACTACCTGTGTGACCTTGTGCGGTCACTTAGGTTTTGTGGACCTCAGTTTCTACACATGTAAAATGAAGGTGATTATACTAGCTCAGTGCTTCTGGTCAACAGGAAAAGGTTTCTGAATGTTCAACAACCAAAAATTAATTCAAAATCAAATGTGTGATGAATCCAAGGGGTTTTGGCAGCCCTTGCCCATGCTGCATCGCACAACTTCGCTGCAGCCTTAGTTCTGAAAACACAGCATGTCACACCTTGCACTGTACATGTCCTCATGCCACGCAATGTCAACAAATGCTGCCAAAACAGGAAAAGGGGTCTGAAGTGGAGAAAGTTTAAGAAGCCTAGTATTAGATGACCTCTCAAATCCTCTCTAGCTCTGTATCTATGATCCCACGAATATATATGTATACATATACATACATATGAGTGTGTGTGCGCACATTCATGCATTGGTTGTTTTCCTTCATTCTTGAAGAGGACCAAAATGACATCACTGTGCTAAAGCCAAGTTTCAATGTGTCTGACTGTGGCTGATCAGACAAATAGGAGCTTGGAATGCTCTGCCACAACCCTACGACAGGTTGGGCCCAAATAGTCTGGGTGAACATTTGGGGTGGATTGTCCAAATTTGCACATCCTGTGTTTCCTTTGAGCTATTTCAGTTCTGCTTTGCTCATAGAGCACAGCACCTCCTCTGATGTGGGCATGCCATGCTGAGCAGTCCTGTGCCAGTGACTTCCATGCCACACAATCAATTCCAAAGTTCTTGAGAGAGACCTTGAGAGTGTCCTTGTATCACTTCTTTTGATCACCATGTGAATGCTTGTCCTGTGTGAGTTCTCCATAAAAGTCTTTTTGGCAAGCACATGTTTTGCATTAGAACAATGTGGCCAGTGCATTGGAGTTGTGCTCTCTAAAGCAGAGTTTGAATGCTTGGCAGTTTAGCAGTAAGACCTCAGTGTCTGGTACCTTATCCTGCCAGGTGATCTTGAGAATCTTCCTAAGACAATTCAAATGGAAGTGATTCAGTTTCCTGGCATGGTGCCGGAATACTCTCCAGGTTTTACAGGCATAATGTACACACACACACACACACACACACATAAATGTATATACATATATATGTATATAAAACATGCATATATTTGCATTTTTCATTCTTCTAAAAATTAGGTTACATATAATAGGTATTTTTATTGTCACCAATGCTAAAGGATTAGTGTGTTTTTACAAGCTAGATATGTTCATTTCATTTAATCCAACTTCAATATACTAAAATGTGGATTTACCACTGGCTCAGTGTCTTCTTTTGTTTTCAGTCTACAGTAATTTCTGTAGTCTCTTTGAATTTGGTATTTTCTAGCAAATGTTATGAAATGAGAAACCAGAAAGTTTATATTGTATAAATTTCTACTGCAAAGTGTTTCAGGGAAATAAAAATTAACTTTGCAATAGTCTTAAAATCTGAAGCTTATGTAAGCTTAAATGAAAGTCAAAAGAGTGGAGCATTAAGCTCAATTGCTAACAAAACAAAAAGTACTACATTCTTCCATCAGTCAAAAACTTGATTCTCATTCAGTGATACCTTTATTATTTCTATCTTTAGTTTCCATGGGGTTTAATGTGAAAAAAAAGTTCCCATATGCACTCAGATAGAATTACAAATGAATGTTCTCTATTCCTGTTTATGTTAAAAGTTCCAAGAATGACTATCATATGAGTACAATGAAGGTCTTTTTAGCAGTACTGACTTGAAAGAGCAATTCAACTATGTTGTTTAATTGTATATATTCCAGTGCTAGGCAACTCTCCAAACCTTATTGTAAACATTGTATAAGGTTTGTAAGTTCAGCAAAATAATGGAGCTCATGCTTTTTTACAGTTAATTCTAAGTGACAGTTACCTCCTCTTTAGGATTTTAGATCTTGTTTGCCCTGATTAGTGCAGATTTTTTCCCCATTTTGGTACACTCAGAGTGACATTTGCAAATTCAGTTTATAATGTGATGTTCACATGGTGCCATTTTAAAAAAAAAACATTGACTCTATTAGGATGGTAAAGTGCAACTGGAAAAGGTCTGAAGGAGCCTTCTAGTACAAATTGTTATTTTTATATATGAGGAAACTGAATCCCAAAAAGGTTGGGTGAATTGCCTAAAGTCACACACGTAATATGTAGAGAAGAAGGATTTGAACCCAAGTCCTCTGGGTTTAATCAGACTGTGCCAAATCTAGTGTAATTTTTGCTGTACCACATTGCCTTTGTTGTTTTTGATTTGTTTATTTGTAATTCAGAAGTGAGAAAATGTTCATTAGATATTGCAGAGTGAAATAAAGAAATATAATGGAAAACCACCACACCAGGGTCTAGTGAAACCCCAAAGCATAAAAATACAACACAGCTATGTGTTTATGTGAATACTGAAGATGTGACTTGGTAATCAATAACATCAACGCCATAACTATGTCATTGTTTTCATTAATTTAATGCACTGTTCCCATCTTTTAAAATGATGTAACCAAATATAGATGTGTATGTATCCTCAGAGTAGACACTTGTTCCTTTTATTAAAAAGGAAGCAGAGGCAAAGAGCCACAAGATAAAGGGCGCCACGTTTCTGTTCAAGTTCAATAAGAAAGATTTATTGTTCAAAGGACATTGTTTATACATTCCAGACTTCCATCTTATAATTGCTCCAGGATTTGCAGAAAAAGAAATCTCAGCAGGGCAGTAAAATTTCTCTATAGTAATAACTACCTCTAATTGGTATAAATACTGGAATATTTTTCTATGAAATCTCATTTCTCTAGCAAACTATGGCAGTTTTTTACTTTTGTCACCAAATAAACAGTTTGTCTTCTTCCATCTCTTTAGTTCTCTTTCCCCAACGAACTTACTCTCTCTAAGGTCCTATGAAGAGCTTTCAACCCAACTTCTTTTTTAAGATAACAGCTTGAAGCCATTTGAGATTACCTGGTTACTATAGCAATAGGTAAACAGGAGACTTCATGTAGTCTCTTATTTTATTATTCAAAATTTCATAAAAGGCATAAATTATGTTTCATCAACTGTATATCTGAAAATGAGATACATATCATAGTATTGTGATTATTATCTGAAAAATTCAGTTAAAGGAACAATACTGAAACTTGGGAGATTCATTAGAAGGTATATGCAAAGAACAGGAGTTACTTCCCATATGGCCAGCTGGAAAGGACGGTATGCCCTGCACAATCCTAGTTTAATACCCTATTGAATCTTGAATTTAGGATGGGCTTTTTTTTTTTTTTTGGTTTTTGGAGGGCAATTGGGGTTAATGTCTTGCCCAAGGTCACACAGCTAGTTTTTGTGTTAAGTGCCTGAGGCCAGATTTGAACTCAGCTCCTCCTGACTCCAGGGCCGGTTCTCTGTTCACTGCACCATCTAGCCACCCCTAGGAGGGGCTTTTGATGAAATTCCTCATCAGGAGCTTTTAATTATATAAATTATTGTCTGGCATAGGTGAAAGGGAAAAACAAATCAAACCATCATTTCAAGTGCTGCATTCATTTTTAAAAGAAAATTACTTCTCAATGGCAAAATGTATTTTCACTGGAACTTTTAAACCATTACACTAAGTAAATAACCTCATAATTGTTCTTTTTAATTACATCACAATGACATGCCATGTAGTACTACTTTAACACGTGTTTCTGTGATGATACCAAGGAGAATTTACAGAAATAAGTGGGAAGACAGTGCAAAAGGGTATAAAATATGTTAAGAAGATTGGAAACCTTAACAGAGGAAATGAAAAATATTTCTAATTACACATGGCAAGAATTACTGTGATGTCTGAGAGAATCAAACTGAGAACTTTTTAAAAGAGACTCAATATAATTCATAATTGTATCTTATGGAAGAAAGAAAATATAACAATATTTATATTTTGATAGCCAGGAAAGGAAAAAAGGATTAAAATGAAAATAAACAGGAAATAAAAACATATTCATTAAATAATCCCAGTATTAAAAATATTTTTCATTGTCACTTGAAATTTGGGACTTTTAAAGGAAAATGTTGCATTTAGATGAAGTCCTGCTTTTCTTTGTAAAATAATTTTTGGCTTCCAAATAATATTTCTGAGATTCCTAGTTTAAGAAAATGTAGGGTTCCGAAGATAGTTTAAGAAAGAGAAAACAAAATGGAAGGGGAAAAAGCCAAAAAGGTGCTTGAAAAATTGTGTGCACATCCTAAAAAGATTTCAAGACATCTTGTTTGTTTGTATTCATGTGTGTGTACATGCAAGTGTATGTATACTTGTATCTATGGTTTCTTGGCAATAAAACACATAACTTTATTGAAACACATAATGTTCAAAAGCACCAGTAAAGAAATTTTTTAAAAACTCACTCTTAGCTCTACTTTCTGTAGAGTAGAATTGTATATTTTTTTCCCTTTACATCCTGAATTTTCTTTCTTCAGCCCCAGTTGGCTGTTTCCAAAAGCAAGAATAAAGCAATTTAGGGTCAACTATACAAAAGAATTGATTTATAGTTGATTTTTAAATTGAAATAGTCTTTCAGGTTAACTGGTCTGACCAACCTTAACACATTAATCTATCTTCTTAGTGTTTATGAATGGTAGCATATAGTGAGGCCATCCTTATAGTTTATGCTTTACTTTTAATTGTCAGAAGCTTAAGATCTATGGCACTCTTCCACCAGTCCCCAGATTCCCAGACAATACTATTAAGGTACTATTAATCAGTGATAACATTTTTCTCCCTTAAGGGTTGGCCATTAAAATACATTCATGTATTCCTAACAGAAAAATGTAAAGAGCACACGCAAACTTCAAGCTCTATCTCAGATATCGTTCCTTTTATTTGTATTCTTGTGTCCATCACAGAAAGGCTTTTCATCATAGTTTGTGTTTTTATATACTTCTATAATATCATGTCACATTGAAAAGAGATTTATATTCAATTTAAATCTTTTAACATTTCAATATCTATTTTGAGATTTAAATATCAAAATAAATAAAAATTATATTGATCATAAATTGAGTGGAACTTAGATATGTACCCAAAAAAGATCTTGAAAAAAGCTGACAATCAGTAAATGAAATATAAATCTTAAGAAAATTATGTATTTCTTTCCCCTGAATAACTAGAGGATGATAGTTGGGCATCCTGATGCTAAAACAACAAAAGAGTGGGATGTAGCACGAGAGTGTTAAACTTGTAGTCTCTGAAACTCAGTTAAAATCCAGACTCTCCAATTTATAGCCTATCTGACCTTGGGCACACCACTTAAAAGTATGGAGCTTCAGTTTCTTCATTTGGAAATTGCGGGGGGGATGGGGATGTTGAACTAGATATTCCTAATTACAATCCTAATGGATTGTAAAAGAAAAGAAAAGGATAGCATGTACTAAATAAAATTTACTTCATTAGTCTAGAGTAAATTTAAAATGCAGTGAACTGATTTGACTGGATATCACAAATGGTGGTTGGTGAACATATGGAATTCTGTAACATCATGAACAAAATGCTCTATTTAAAGCACTGTTCATATTTTCTAAATTTAAAACATACGCACACACATACACACCTACAAAATCTTTTTAAAATGTTAAAAATATTTTCCTCATGTTTTGGGATTGCTATTTAATTGTTAGTACCCCACTACCAAAGTCCACAGGAGATGATCCAGAATGATGTTCAATGCTTCACAATCATGCAGAAAAAAAGTGCCAACAAGAAAAATTTGGCTTTAAATAGGTCTACAGCATACTAGTGTCAAGAACACTATAGAAGGAGTATGCTCACTCCAGGTCAATAAACATTCTGTATATGGCACATAAGGAATCTTGCTCCCTTGGGATTTTAGATGTTACTGCCCATCTGCACCTGCCCTTACCAGAGCTATTTGGCTGTTCTGTTTTATTATTACTATATATAGTGATAATTCCCATGCTGCACTGGTGCACGTAATATGTATGCTGGTTGCAATACATCAGTAAATGGTCTGAAACTTGCTTTGTACAAGCAGAACCTTTAAGAGAAGAATAATCATGTACATTTATATAGACTGTCAATGTCTCCAGAACATATTCCACACACCAACTCTGTGAGGTAGGGAGTAGAAATATTGCTATCCTTATTTTTTTTTAAACAAATGCTTTATTAACTTCTGTTTTACATCATTCATTTCTGCCACATTTTGAGTTACAATCATTTCCCCCCATTATTCCCCTAACCAACCTCCCAGAATAGCAGTCCCACAAGATATTGCTTCCTCCAGTCTGTTCTCTCCCATACCTTCTCCCATACCCCCT
Organism: Gymnobelideus leadbeateri; assembly: GCA_011680675.1. Taxonomy (NCBI): domain Eukaryota; kingdom Metazoa; phylum Chordata; class Mammalia; order Diprotodontia; family Petauridae; genus Gymnobelideus; species Gymnobelideus leadbeateri. The sequence goes on along the minus strand of WOXC01012357.1, from coordinate 106,848 downwards.
TCAACTTTTCCATTAGAGGAAGGTGAATCTTTGTGTCCCAATGCCTGCACATCTTATCTCCCAATTATAAGCAAAAGAGTATTAATAATAGTATTTATATATATTTGAAACATTTAATGTTAAGACCTCGAATTTCAGATCCATTTCCTTCCTCCCTTGTCACCCATTCCCTCTGGGGAGATAAGTAATTCAGTATATGTTGTACATGTCTATCTATGCAAAACATTATCATAGTAGATATATTGTACAAGGCTGCTTATAATTCCCTCCCACTCATCCCACCCCCCACCTGGTCCATTCCCTACATGATCCTGTCCCTCTTCTATAGTGGGTACTTCCAACCTCCCCTCCCCCCAAGGATGCCCTCCCATCCATCATCCCTCCTTTCATCCCCCTTCCCCCTATTTTGCTGCAGGTTGAGATATCCCATTTAGTATGTATGTCATTCTCTCCCTGAACCAGATTCAATGAGAATGTGGTTTTGCCTTTTTTGCCTTCCTATTCTCCCCCTCCCTTGCAACCACTTCCCCTTGCTTCTTCTAAATGAGATAGTTTACCCTACCCTGTCTTTCCCCATCTCCTCTTGCCACTTTCCTCTCTCACCTCATAATTTGTTTCTCACATTTGGGGAAATCGCAGGGGTCAGCCCATCTGGAGTACAATGGATAAGCCTCACCCTGGGGAAACCACCTTTGTGATCATGGAATCACCCCTGCCAGGTAAGTATTACTATCCTTATTTTACAGATGAAGAAATTCCTCTCAGAGCTAGAATGATTTGGTGGTGGTCCTATAGCTGAGAAATACCAGAACCAAGATACAAACCCAGATCTCCCAACTCCAAGTCCTTTGCATTCTCTACTGCACTTTCTGATTCAATAAGCTTCATATTTGTATAAGCTTGGTTTTCTGCATTGAGGGGAAAGGGGGAAAGAGTAGCCAAGGCATTTACAGTTTTCTAATAACATCACTGAAAAAGGAGTTTTATTTTTTTAATCATGCCTTGACACATATGACTTATAAAAAATTTGATTTATCCACATTTTACAGAAATACAGATGTCATGAGAATTGAAGTATCCCTCTACTGTCAAATACTTCTCTGGGGTAGTTGATCACTAATAATAGGAGGCTACCTTCCCCCAAATAACATAGAAACCAACAATCAGTGTCTTGTTCATAGAGGGCACTCAGTTTATATTTGTCAACTGACCCACATTATTACAGTACAAATCCAGAAGTTACTTCTTAGCATCTTTACTGGCAAGTGAGATAGTGATATGTAAAAGATTATTTTTCTGTGGAATAATGCAAGGGGGGATTTTTTTTCCTTCAAAACTGATGTTTGTTGGTGAGATTTCCCCCAGAAGACAAATAATAAAGGGGAGTCTAGATAATAGAATACATGTTTTTTTATAGATTTAATTGATATTTTTCTTTCTTGACTGCACATTCTTTACTCCATTTTTGTTGCCATATTTAAGAGGATGCATTTGTTTTCATTATTTGCACTCTTTAAGGAAATATATGCATTATGATGATAATAAACTAGTTTAAATCAATTTGCCAAACACTTATATAACATGCAAGGTACTGTATCTGAGAATACAACAAAAACAAAACAGTATTGACTGTCAAGAAGTGTACATTATTTGAGGGACTCTTCTAGGTTTGACCACAAACATTGCAACTTGTTTTGTACTAACAAAGTCAAGAAGTAAGGAAATGACTATATAATCTGGACAAAGAGTTACTTAAGGCAAAGGTCATCTTTCTAGAAATCTTCCTGAGAGACCTCAATTCTCTACAGACTAGTAATAAAAGGAATTAGAGTATATATACATATATAAATATACAGTATGTATATATACATATATAAATATACAGTATGTATATATAAACATTTTTCTTGTTTTATCCCTCCAAATATTTATTGCACTTCTTTGACCTGACATTTCTAACATTAAGCATAAATTTTATATGATCAATTTATATAATTTGTAATAGCAAAGATAAAGCAGGCAATTGATGAATCAACAATAAGAACAAAAACAAAAATGAAATTAGTTAATTAAAATTTCCTACATACTGAAAGTTCAGTAAGTTAGATTAATGGGGTATATACACCTACAAACACATTCCTATTTTCATACATTTGGCCCACAAAGTCCTAGCAGTTTTTAATATCTGGGATGGGAGCTAAATATTTTCATTAAATTTTCTTATATTTGTATGAAAGGAATTAAGAAAAGTGGGCACTTCTAGTTTAAGGAGAAGTATTGATTACATAGGTCAAGAAGTAGAGTTTATTATTTATCTATTTAGTATGTGTATATATGTAGATAGATATAGATAGGTGATAGACAGACATATATATATATATATACACACACATAAGGAGAGAGAGAGAGAGAGAGAGAGAGAGAGAGAGAGAGAGAGAGTAAATGAATGGTAATCTTGGGGTGGGGTGGGGTGAGGGACTGGAAAGGCTTGCAGAGGGTGAGATTTGAACTGAGTCTTGAAGGAAGCCTAGAAAGCTATTAGGCTGTTATAAGGGAAATAAGACAAATTCAGGCATACATACTTTATATGCATGTGTTTATGGAAAGTAGTAGTAAGTAAAATTTTAATAAATGTAATCAGTTTCCAGTTGATTTACATTATCATTTCAGAGATGACTTATGTTCCTATCTAATTAATTTCTGGTAAGTAATGGTTCCTGCTTGTTTAACTTTAAATTAAACTTTTTGTCAAATATTTAGTGAATATCAATGATTTGTAAAACATTTAAGTGTAGTTGGAATGCATTTTTATTAGTGAATCCTTTTCTTAAAAAAAAAAAAAAGCGAAGTGTCCCTTTACAATGTGAACAAGAACCTGAATTAAAGCAAATCCTGATATTTTATTGTCAACCATTTTAATGATAAAAACTAAACAGGGAAGGGCTACAGTGAAATTTTTTCCCCTTAAATATCTTCATATATATAATAAAGAAAAAGGTGATTGGACATATATGTACCTATAGTAAGAACTACTTTTGTTGTCATAATGGTTTTAGTTTAGAGTAGAGATCTCATTAGTCCAAAATACTAAACAATATGAATGGGTGCCACTTTGAGGCCAATGAGGTGACAACAGAAAAGAGAAAATATGCAAATTATGGGAAATGGATAGAAAGAGCAGGAGACTATACATGATGATGAACAATAGTTACATTGGATTGCTTCAGCTATTACAAATGCCATAGGTTATATTTGTTCTAGAATAGTCTGTGGAAGAACATGAGGACTAGTGTTGATTGTTGTGCTCATCAGATGTGTATTGGGCTTTATTTTTCCTGGTGGGTGACTGCAACTGAATCATACTACTAAATACCAAAACTCAAGTCCATATGGAAAATGACAAGTCATTTCAACAGTTGGAATAGATAATCTCTAATGTCTTGTCTAGTTCTGAATCTACAATCTTTTGGCTCTGTGACACATCACACAAGTATATCCCTTCTGGAGGTTACAAGGTAGTGGTTCAAGTAAGCATCTTTCTATAACTGAGGGTTGAGGGGGTTAAAGGAATATTTTCCTTCCACAGACTGAGGAGTACTTAAGCTAAGCCCTGCTGAAATAAAGAGATCTAAAGGTTCTGTCCACTTGTTCTTGGCTAGTTGGATATAGCCATACCCCCGAACCACAAGGCTTAAGGCAAAAAAAGAAAGGAAAAAATGGAAAAGAGCAATTAGGCTGTTCAAGACATCTTTGGAAAAAGTTGAAGAAGCCAAAGCCCATATGTGAGCCAGTTGTTTATAAAACAGTAGTACTTGTTTCTGTCCAAATTGAATTTGATCTCTGATATACTAATACAATAAATGCCTCTATCTTCTTTCAAAAAGATTCTTATAATGAACAAATATCCATTACAACTTTCACCATTAATGAAAGTCCTATTTGCTATTTTTAGGAAGTTTAATATTCAAAAGAGCAGCAGTCCTCCCCTTTATCCCCAGCCCACTGAGAATTTAGAAATGAGTAGAGAATTTCAGCTTCTATTATTTACCCCAGACCTCTAGCATAATGATGCAGTTTTATCTACAAAGTTAACATAATGGCTGTTGAATGAATTCATGTTTCAGTATTCGACTGAATTAACTCTAAAAGAAACATAGCTTTGTGCTTCCCAATGTATTGTTTTTCAATGCTCAATGGTCTCCATTCAGGTAAATTTAAGAGTTAAATTTAAATTTCCCTGGCTTTATCAAGTGAGATTGAAATGATGGCATTTTGGGGGAGAAATACACCATGTTTCCAACATTCAACAAGATTCAAATTAAAGTAGTCAAAGATAAGAAAACAAAGAAATGTGTTGTTGTGGAGTCCTAGAAAGCAGAGGTACATTAGGGCGCAGACACATGGATATCTAACACAATGTCATTATCTGAACATGCTATCATCAGACCACACATTCAAATCAAATTTTCAAGGCTCAAAGGACGTGCACCAAAGAACATCCTGTACTGCTGGAACATGAATTTGAATTTTGTGATGAAGGCAGAGAGGTAGAAAAGAGATCAGACATCCACGATCATTTTCAAATTCTGTCAGTCTAACTTTGCCATATAGTGCTTTAAAAAAAATCTGCCCTTCTCTAATCAAATGTGTGCTCTCTGCTATCAAAATTAGACTCCTGGAAATTGTGAGAAACACTTTATAATTATTTTACAAAGAAAAGAGGCAGATATTGCTCTTCTTTTCTAAAAACAACCAGAAAAAAATAGTTTAACAAAACAGTAAAAAATGGAATACACTAGCTGTTTGTTCAAATTATGAATTTAGGTATGGACAAAGACAAAAGAAAAATTCATATAAATGGCTGATCCTTCAATTGGGTGACATTTCAATTTTTAATGTTAGGAGAAACATGTAGTTTTCATGAAAGTACTATTTTGTTAATTATAGGCAGTTTTTTATGCATGTGTGCAAGTGTACCCAGTATTTCATTATTAAAAACAAAAGTTATGCATTGCCAAATTTTAATAAAGCTTCCAATTCAAAGTTGAGCTGAGCTAAAAGGAAAAATTCTAATCAAAGGGAAATTTAACTAATCTCTCAACTGTGTGCTATATTTGCAAGTGACAAACTGATACTTTTAACTATAATATTCTTTTCTTGCATTAAGATGTGCCAAAAAGATTTTAACTAACTGGTCTAAACTATTCAGTCAGAGTAGAGCTGTGGATTTAATTCTATGTCACTAAGAAAGTGTCAGCTGCCCAGCTCTAGAATTATTCTCTGATAGCTATAACAAATCCCTTTTTGTTGCTTCCTTGGTTAACACAATTATTTCAAGCTATCAGTACCATGAAACTAAACACAAAGAATAGCTGAGATTGAGAACCTGGTTCTATTGTTAAGACAATGAAACTAATAGAATGCTTTGTAGGAGGCATATTAGCCTTTGGGAAGTTCCTGCTAATTAGATGGAAAAAAAATACCAATTACTTTTTCCCTAAATTATCTGCATTTCTCAAAGTCTTTTATGATATAGATTCATAATTGTTACTGAGAAGACAAAGGTATAATTGATTGGGTTACAAATTTATAATCAAATTCACTATTCATCATGACCAAATATTTAGATGAGATTAAGAATATAAACTATAGGGGGTGGCTAGGTGGCACAGTGAGTAGAGCGCTGGCCCTGGAGTCTGAAGGACCTGAGTTCAGTTCCAGCCTCCGACACACAAACAAAAAAGAAACCTAGCCGTGTAACCTTGGGCAAGTTACTTAACCCCAATTGCCCTCAAAAAAAAAAAAAAGAATATAAACTATAAACAATTTTAATTGTGATGTGCCAGTGTGGGGTGGGGAGGGGAGGAGAATGGTAGGATGTCAATATTAACACATACACAATTTGAATTCTCAAACATGTCAACATTTTAAAAAATGCTGAAGGTGGAAAACAGCATGTGATTAATTTTGAGAAGTTAAGGGAATAATCAAAATTTTCTATCCTTCTGCTCATGTTTTTTTCTTCTCTTTTTTAGGCATTAAGAGGTCCCTGCTAATTCAAGCCTTGACTTATGTCTTTGGCAAAATCACTACATATCTATTCTGTAGTAGAATGGAAAGAGCATTGGATGAGAACCACGATGTCAGAGTTGTAGCCCCAATTCTGCTACTATATATTTGAGAAACTCAGCTATATGAACCTCCTTATTTGTAAATTAAAGGACTTGCATTCATTCCTGGTCTAAAATTCTAATATTTTCTTCTCTTCTCTCTTTATATCATATTTTTCACATTAAAAAATACCTATTTGACTTGGTGTGAAATAGGAACACTTGCTTTCCTGGACCTGTGGGACTTCTCTGTTCTTCAATGCTAGTGAAAAATTATCTTTGACATATAATAAATGGCCTCATTTTGTTACATGAAATCACTATTTACCTAGAACTCAACAGTCTTGCCTGATTGAGCTATGTTGTTCAAGGGGAGTCAGAGAAGAGATTGCATATCCCATACTTTGGCCACTTAAATCTTTCTGAAGTGTTTGTTTCCATTTCCAAAAGAGTAGCAGCTGATATTACCAGGATTTTAGAAACCTATCACTAGATCAAAAAGATAGAATAACTATAATGTTTTGAAAGATGAGGAATCATCTGTTATCTCCCGTCAGAGAGAAGATGCTACTTACTGGACAAACATTAAATACATTAGCTTATGTACAAATATTACTGAAAAGCAATTATAAAATTAGCAATGTAACAAGAACCAAAGCCTTTCCCCCCTTTCCACCTCTCTCTTTCTTTCCCATAAACAGAGCTAATTATCTGAGGAGGAATAAACATCTATTTCCAAAGGTTTCACAAACAATTAAAAGAACAGCTCTGCACAACTCTTATTTAATATTTTAAGGATTACAATACATTTTCATATACCCATGATGCTAATCAGTCAGTTTAACAACACACAAAACAGGAAAGCATGAAACTAGGTAATTAATAAACATGAAAAATTTCCAAAAGCTTGTGTAATATGAGGTAAAAGGGAATTTTGGCATTTCAAGTGCTCAGCTTTCATGTTTACGTCACGTGACCTTTGCAAATAAAAAGGAAGGATGGTAAAATATTTATATGTGACTTAACTCACTCAATAGTTTTTTAAAAATTTATTAGCTATCCTAAATCCCAATTTATATTTCTATTATTCCTGGTATCAATATACCTGTTCTCAAAGCTTTAAAATAGTGCTGCAGTTTGATTATCCCATTTAAGTTTTGGCATTATCTCTGTACATGTGCCTGTGGTTCCTATTAGACCTTCTTTTTATAGGTTGTTTTGCAAAACACTTGTTATTCTTATACACACAACTATCCTCCCAAACAGATTATATTGTCCTTGAAGGCAGGGATCAGATCTTTTCCTTCTGTATCACTTCATACTTACTAGCATGGAAGGCTTCACTCAGTGGGTAGTCATTCAGAAACACTGATTTAACCATTTTTATCATTTATAAATGACAAAAGTTTTCTGACAAGGTGCATGCTGTGGTGCTTACTCCACCCAGGAACATAGCTATTCCTGTTTATATTTTAAAACCATCCATCTTTGGAAGACTCCTTGACATAGGCTGTTGATTCTTGAGAAAGAAGCCAAGCCAAAAGCATTTATTAAGCACCTACTGTGTGAGAGGTAGAGACATTTTAATTCCATTTGATTTTCTTTTCAATTATATATTCTCTCTCTTTACTCCCTCCCTCCCCCACCCATCATGAAGGCAAGAAATATAAAACCTATTACAAAAATGTATAGACATGCAAAACAAATCTTGGCATTAGTTGTGTTCCAAGGGGAGAAAAGCAAGAAAAAGAAACAAATAATAGAAAATATGCTTCATCTGCACTGAGTCCATCAGCTCTCTTTCTGAAGGTAGATATCATGTTTCATCATGACTCCTTTGGAATTTTGGTTGGTCATTGTGTTAATCAGAGTTACTAAGTCTTTCAGAGTTGATTAACTTTATAATATTACTGTCATTATGTAGATTATTTTCCTGATTCTACTCATTGCACACTGTTCATTTTATCATTTCCTATAGCATAATAGTATTCCATCATATTCATATATTATAACTCATTCAGGCATTCCCCAGTTGATGGGCATGCCAAAAGACATATTTTTGTTACCAGATCTATAACTACCTTAGATTGTAAGTCTTCATCCTTGTTTTAGAACCTAGCCTTAATCAATTTTCAATTAAAGAATTATTTCCAAAGCAATGGGTATGCAAAGGACCATGTGATTAATGTTTATTCACCTTGTTACTGAAGAGCCTTGTGGTCTCCTTTTCAAAGTCTCTCTTCTTTACCTTTCCCCCTTCTTTCTTGATACATTTCTTTCCTAGCTTTTTTTTTTTTAACATTTGCCCCAACAATATTTACATGATTATTTTAAGGAGACTAGACTGGATTAACCAAAAGTAAGTAATTAGAACGCAACAGAAATATGATCAGTTTTCAGATAGCTAAAGTAATTCTCCATGTAGCTTTTTTTTTTGTATCTTCCTGAACTGAGAGGGTTACAACTTCTATTAGCAATTCCTCATCCATGCATTCTTATTGTCTATGGTCTTGTGATATTTTACAATGTCTAAATAGTGTTAACTTTAATTTTCCCACTTAATATTGCCTTCTGTCTGAGCCACCAACAATAGAAGTATCAATCATCTATTCTTTGACAGAGTACACAACTAAATTTTTTTAATGTTAACCATCTTAAATGATACACAATTAAACTAAAGAATATTTCAATACCTTATACAGGGAAAAATACATTGAAATTTGCTTTGCAAAATTATTTTAACCTTCAGTGTCATATGAATTACTGTTAAAATGATCATCATATTTCTTAAATGTTTTGAAAGTCAAACATATAATATTCAGTATTAACTAGTGCTAGAATATACTTCTTTAGAAAAAAAACCTTCTATATCACATCTTTTATCTACAGAGCTCAAATTCTCTTTTGTTCATGCAGCGTTGCTGTGGAATAGCTGTAGGTTTTTCCACCATTTCACAAAACAGATAAGTCAAGGGACCTGTCCAAGGTCATGCACCAAAGACAAAGACTGAATTAGAACACAAACCTCCTCAATCCCAGCTCTTCACTTAATGTTGCCTCCCTTAAAAAATTCTTCCAATAAATATCAACAACATGCAAAGTGGTCCATGGTGTTTACACAAAAATTAAGAAGATGAGAGGTACTACTTTAGAGCTTTTTGACAAAAAGAATTTGTCACCAGTTTACCATGATTGGCAATCTTCTCCTACCCAATACATTAATATGACAATTTTTTTTCTGTTACTCATCATCCTCAACATTGTACAAAGGGTTCTTTTTCATCCCACAAGTGAAGCACTTACCAACCCTTTCATAACAAACATCCTGGGGGTCCTTAATATGTTTTCTTTATAATATCAAACCAAGTAGTAATAGAGTTTATTTTCCTTTTACTTTCAGAAATTTTAGAACAGATATCCTTTAGGCCATCAGAATTAATTTTTGGACTTACAGACTGAAAAAATATTTCTATCTACTGTTGGGTTAGTTCATAGCAGATTACTCATAAATATTTGTTTTGTCCTACCCTTTTCAGAAAAGAGCACTGACCTAGGTACCTGTATCTACTGAAGAAAGGTCTGCAACAAGAATGTTTAGGACTATGTCAGAGAGAGTGAGGAGAAATTTGCTAAGAACCCAATATATTAGACAGTGTTATGATGTAAGAATGATATAAGAAACTCTTCAGGTTTATTAAAAAGCTAATTGAAAAGATTAACTAATTTAACTTTTATTACAACACAAATTGTCATTTTGATTCTTCCATACTTGACTTAGATAAATTTAATGATTATGAAGTTATACGGAAAACATATATTTGCTCTTGTTTTAAGAAACAGTAAGAAAAATGAATACCCCTGATTTCAGCTAAAAAAAATACCTCATCTGGCATAACAAAGTTCTAAATTATCCCATTAAATAAATTGTAACTTATAAGTTATGATAGATCCTTAGACATTATCCAGGGTCAAACCAGTACATCAGTGACTATATTCTTTGATTAAAAAAAAAAAACACTATTGAATGTAATTGCACATTATTGTCCAACATGTTATTGAGTCACATTTAAATTTAAGGCCAATAGTATCTGAACTTGCCAAGCATGGCAAAGACATAATCAGTTTTAAAAAAAAAGCTACCTACTAAAGCAACATGGTAACAAAAATGTGATTCCTCTTTTTCCTTCATTCCTCTTCTCACCTCTCTCTTTGCTTTTGCTTAGGAATCAGATTAGCTAAAAGATATTTGAAGAGTTCTAAGTATAGATAATACTAATGTCATACAATGTAGTATTAAAATGGAACTTTACAAAAAACTATCCATTGTCTTTGGTCCCCTTCAGTTCTTCGAGGTTGACATAATATATCATTGCTTTTGTGAAAAAAATTCATCAATATGAAATTCTCATTACTTTACCTTGATTGATTTTATTCAATTCTAACACATATATTTTAGTGCAACCTATTTCATAAGATAGAAAATTGCATTTTTCCTAAAAATATTTTATTCCATGATTTGTCTGTACTATTAATTTGAAAGTCTTTTATGCATTAAACCTATATTACTCCTAATTCCTAGAGAAATGCTTAATTTTACATTTTAAATAATACTCATTTGACTGATGGTAAGTTAGAGCCAAGGAATACTATAAAATATTACTGCAAAGCTTTTATCTCAGATATGCAAATTGACTTCAGAAAAATTGTTTTGCCCTATTACCCTTTATTAATGTGATTCTATATTTGTCACAACTAACAGTCATTTACTATTGTTCTATTTCTGAACTTAGGTTCAGAGAGTATTCACTTTGCATACTTAACACTATTTGAAAATGATGTATATTCTTGCAATGCATATCAGTAGTGATTAACATTTTTTCCAATGTGATATATTTCAGTTTTAAGTGCATCACAATTATAGAGCATAATACTGTTAATGAGGATAAAAGAATGTGTTTTTATTGTTTTCTGTTACCACACAGTATAGTTGTTTGAACACCTTTCTGATTTTCCTAATTTCTTTTCCAACACCTTTCAAACACCTATAGGTGCTTTGAACACCTTTCTGATTTTCCTAATTTCTTTTTCAGTACAAGGAATTGAAACCAAGGATGAAACATGAGTATGTTACTCCTGTTTTAAGGAATAGTAAAGAAATGAACATCCCTGGCTTAAGCTAAAAATATTACACACATCATATACACACATACACATATTGTATATGTACAATACAGGTATATGTGTATTGACAAAACTTATTATCAGGTGCTGGGTTGACACTTAGGATTCCTATTCTTTTTAACCCCTTTCAATTTCAAGAAAGTCACATCTATCTCTCAGAGCACAAGTTTAAGTTAAACATAACTTATTAACAACCATCCTATTACTGTTTTTGATGTAGCTTCAAACAGAAGTTTCAAAACAACTCTGATTTGCAAACATGTCATTGTACTTTAAACAGAGATGTTTTCAACCCTACATTTCAGGAAGGTGAAAAAACACAGATGTGATTGTTATTGTGCGTGGACCACAGACCCCTTAAATATATCAACTTTTAGATCATGTACCATTTTGTTAGCTAACTATAGGCCAAAATAAGAATTTTTCCCCTTACAATACTATTTCTTTTACACCTTCTGGCCAAATGTTTGGAGCCAAATTTGCTTATGTCATCCAGACTTAGATTACCTAAATTGTCTCTTGTCCATGTACATTTTTTTTTTGAGAGGGCTCCCTCCCTTATGTACAATTAGGTTGTAATTATAACAGAAAATTTGGATTTAAACTCCTAAATTTTAATACCATATTATAAATAGGTCAAATGGGCATGTGTGCCACTCTGCTAAAACAAAGAGATACAGAGTAATGGGATTTCAGTCTTCTTAGCAGAAACAGCAAGATATGTTTTGAAAATGTCAGTTACTGTAACACAAATCAATATTAAATGCTTTATGCAGGAAGCACACTTTCAGAAAATGGCCCTTAAAGCTTTCTGTGGATCCAACCCTAATTACCAGAGCAGGCTCTTACAGTTTGCCTCCCTCTTCAATTATTTACAGAGCAAAAAAGCCAAGTGGCATCGCATTAGCTATATTAAATGTTATGTACTTGGTTTCCAACTTACTAATGGTACATAAAAATCACTAAGGTAAATGTTCCTGTAGAAAAGTGTTTCCCCCCTTTCTTCACCTGAGTGTGTTTATTTATTATTCATACAATTAAGTGTGGAATAGTACAAAAGACTATCCTTCAGGCACCTTATGCTGCATAATTTAAACAGGTGCATTAAACATATATGATATCTAAAAGGCCATGCATTGATTACTTCACAATATTTCTCTAAACAACTCATATTTACAATGCTCTATCACTCATATTAGCATCTCAAATCCCTGAAAACATAGTGTAAATGTGAGGGAAAATTAATGATAGATACTCAAAATGCTGCCATCTTGATGCTTTCTAGCTACCCCGTTAAAATGGACTTTTTTTTTGGTGGTGGTGGCAGGGTAGGAGGGCAGGTAATTCTCTATTTCTTCAGTTTATACAGTTATAGTTTGACATGGTCAGATATTAGCTATGTGCTATGTAGTTCCTTGTTACCATGGACCACACCTACAATGAAAGGAAGCTTATCAAACTGGCTAGGGAGGTCCTCTTCTTTATGGGTCAAGAGTATGTTCTTTCACTGACCAGAGCTTAAGTATAACCTCCCAAATAAAGTTCACACACTGTACACATACCTGATTCATATTTGTTCTATTATGAATTGTGAAGAGAGATGCTCAAGACCCCTGGTGCACCCCCCTTGCATTTGCCCTTATGCACAATGATGCCACTAAAGATCTGAGGCCAATATTATTTGTAGACCAAATACAATTATTTTAAATGAGTAAGAGAGAATTCAACTTCTCACAAAAATTAAAACCAAGATATGTCAAAGAACAAAATTACCCATGGTCCCTAGAAAATGAAATTTTTATAGCTAAAGAACGTCAGCAGTTATCTCTTGTTAAAGAGCACTTCAAATAAACATTGATAAGTGTTTAACCTTCAACAAAGGAGGCTGGTAAAAATGTTTTTGATATCATAAAATTCTAAATGGTAAAATTATTTCCCTGGATAGAAATATGTCAATTGACCCCTCCTTTGAAAAAGTTACTGGGCACATGTGAGGGGGCATCAATGAATGTTGAATGAACTTTGGCCACTTTTCTGCCCAAAACTCGAACATAAAAGTAGAAATCAGTAACCAGGTGATGTGCCATAACCACACAAAGATCAGAGGTGAGGGGGAGGGTACGAAGGTAAGAAAGGAGGCAGAAGAGAGAAAGGCACAGTTCTAAACAGACCTGCCAGAAGTCATTGAAGAAGGGGGCAGTTCAGGGGTTGGGGGTGGCGCATGATTCAGGAGGAGGAGAAAAGCTAGCTCTCCTTAGGTGAAAGCCCAGAAGAGTGGGGGTGGTGGGAGAAAACGAAACGACGGTAAGGTCCTGGGCAGCAAAGGCCCACCTAGCTCACAACGGAGGGAGCTCCCAGCCGTTCATACAACACACCCTCCCCTCCTCAAAGGAAGTAAGGGGCTGCTGGCTCTTTCCTGTCTGGTCTCTCCCTCTCCCGATTGCTTTCAGAAACCCGATCTTTGCACTCTCTTCTCTGAGAAGCCCAACGCGCTCAATCCCAGCCTGGGCTATAGTTAGCAACATCCAGTCAACTACAACAGCAGAACAGCAGAGCGCGCAGTGCGCTCCGCGCCTCCTCTCCGCCCCCCCGCCTCCCCGCTCCCGCCACCCCACCCTAAGACACCAGATCCCCAGGAAGCTACCCGCTCCCTTCTGAGCCAAGACCCCATCCCCACCCTGTACTTGGCACCCGTCCCAACTCCCCACCTCTTTCCCATTTACCTTCGCCTGGAGATACTGGGGGTAGTAGTAGGTGGTGTACTGAGGGTACATTTGTTGTTTCCACACTTTGCCCATGAAGCTGGAAATGTATCCTGCGGTGCAGGGACGGGGACACTTTGGGGTTTCCAAGTCTAGGTCTCTCCTGTCTCTCTCCGTTCCAGGCGCGGCTGCTGCTGCTGCTATTGCCGCCACCTCTGCCTCTGCTCCACCTCCTTCTAATCCCAGACCAAACCTCCTCGTCGTCCTCCTTCCCCACCCAAGCCAAGAGAAGAGACTGCAGAACCCAGAGGGCACCTGGGACCGGACTCTCCCAAGGAGTTTCCTCCCTAGTCTCCTCGGATTGCTTGGAGGCCAGAGCAAGGAGCACTGGCCACTTTCCACTCCAGGCGAACTGCACTGGAGCAGGACTGGAAAAGCGATCGATAAAAGTGTAAAGTGCTGCGGCTGCTGCTGGGGCTGCGGCGGCGGCGGCGGCGGCTGCTGCTGGGGCTGCTGCTGCGGCGGCGGCAGCTGCGCTCGGTGCCAGGCAGCATCTGGGGGGGGGGGAGAGGAGAGTGGGGGAGCGGGACTGGTGAGTGCAGACGTGTGGGGGAAGGGTAAGGGGCGGGACTTAGTCACTGTCCAAGCCCAGAATGGGCTTGAGGTGTGGGCTTTAGTTTTTGTTTTGTTTTGTTTTGTTTATTTTTAATCTGTCCTTACCTACAAAAGGCGGATGGTGAGGGGGGTATGAGGAAGGAGAATGAACCTAGAAGCTCAGGGCAAAAAAGGGTTTCTTTGTGTCAGAAATGAGATTCCCTCCACTCTTTTTTTGGACATAGATTACGAATTGTAGAGTAGGTACCCCGAACGTTTTTATTAGTTTTATTTCGTCTTTTAATGAAAACAGATTTTTCTTATACTTTTTTTCCCCTCCAGTGATTTAAAAAAAAATTCTGAACAAGGAGAGGAAATGTTTAGTGCTTAAGACTAGGACTTGGAAGCCAATGTCCCCGGGTTCCTTTTATTCTAGGCCTTGCCACTGATTTGCTAGATCCGAGGATCACAGGATGACCTTGGGAGGGTTAGTGTCCTTCAGTTTTCCCAGCTGTAAGTGAGATGCAATGATTTCTACTTCACAAGGAAGCAAAGCTTACACAGTCTCTCTCTCTCTCTCTCTCTCTCTCTCTCTCTCTCTCTCTCTCTCTCTCTCTCTCTCTCACACACACACACACACACACACACACACACACAGCACCTCCTTGATCTTCTGTAAGAAAGATGACATACAGAGAAAAGTGTTATTAGAGGACACAATATAGACAACGAATTTTTCTCCGCATCTTTCTAATGCTGGCAGACAGTCTGTCAACTCCCACTCATGAGAAGGGAAACTCCCTTAATCTAGAATATTTTAAGACGCTTTTGAAAGACACTCTCTGACATGATTTTGCAATGTTTTCTAGTGCCACATAAAATCAATCTCTCTGTCTTTCCCACTCCCTGCCAACCCCCTCTCAACTGTCACAGCTCTAGACAGCCCTGATCCCGCAGTGGCTTAGTTTGGTATGTAACTAGATGTAATTTAATGGAATTAATTGGTCCCTGAAGCTATATGCAGAGAGAAAACTTTTATAATCTTTCTCTAAATAAAAAGTGTACTAATATATCCAAATATAAATATTTTAGGGAGAAAGCACTATATAATGGTGTATATGTACAATAATAAAATATTAAAAAGTTATTTGCTATTAAAGGAGGGCATTGATCAGTTTGGCAAATCACAACTAAATCTAAGTTAAATCAAATTTGATGGGCAGTGACAAACTTTATGTATTTATGTGGAATGTGTAATTGAAATGTTTAGTAAGTTATTTTGAATAATGAAATGGTGAGCTCTTACCAGTATTAATTATATCATTGCTAAATGACTGGGAAAAATACAGGTTTGCAATTGAACATTGTGATAGTATATAGCTTATGGATATGGATATGTGATGGAATCAAATTATGTTCACTGCAACATGACAATACATTCACATGCATATTATACACACACAAACACACACATACATTATTCCAGATTGATCAGCTCATTACACTGTTGTGTTTAAAAGGACTAAGAGAATAGTAGACATCTGTCCCAAAGAGTGTATTGCAAACAAAACAGAAAATGTTATCCTATCTCTGTGTAAAACAGTGGTGATACATATGTGTGTACATGCACATATACATGTATATACATATATGCATACATATACATATATTTATATTTGGAATATTTCTTCTTAAAGTATTACCTTGTATTTGACAACATCAAAACTCACCTGCCACTTTATTTTGCTCATTCTTTTAGGTTCCTAAGTTCTTCCTATAGTTACTGTGAATTTTGTTGATTTCCATTAAAGACATACATACATAGGTCATCTGCAAACATGGTGATTTCACTGAATTGCCTGCAGCAAAAGACTTATAAAAATATTTTTAAAAATCATTCTTTACACTTCCAATAAGTTCCATGGACAAACTCACCTCTTCAAGATTTAATTAACTCAACAGTACCATTATGATCTTTATAGAGTTATTGTGGCAAAAATGTTTTATAAATCTTAAAATACCACAAAACATGCTATTATTACTATTATATATTTTTGCTTTTTTCCTCTTATCTTTAAGTCAATTGTTTATTCATAACAAAAGACACCATCCATTCCTCATCACACTTTTCAACCATGATGAACCTTGTTAAAAAGCTTTTGAAAGTCTAACTAGATGACACCCACTATTTCCTTTTTAGCTGTTTCCTTATTTACTCCCTCAGAGAACTCTAACAAATTGGTTAGATATGGTTTCCTCTTGCAGAAACTGTGTTGTCTTTTTGTCAGAGTTATTTTTTGTTTATTAGTTTAGTGATTATGTCCTTTGTTATTATCTAAACCATCTTTCCCAGTAAGGAAGCAATACTTACATATTTGTATACTACCTTAGTCTTCTTGTGAAGATCTTCTTATGAATAGAGAACACATTTGCTATCTACCAGTTGAACACAATGGTGACTTTTAATAAAAAGAGACTATATATTTTAGACAGCAGTTTTAATCCTTGTTTCATCCTTGAATTCCTTCAAAATACACGCTGGCTGCATTTATTGATTTTTGGAAACCTCTGGCTAGCTGCCTTGCAAATGTGTGCCCTTAGTTGCAAGGGTTGATAAGTGTGTGTGTGTGTGTGTGTGTGTGTGTGTGTGTGTGTGTGTGAAAGGGACTTAAAATCTGGTTGGTTCAGTTCAAACCTATCACAACTACTGGAAAAATAATTCAAAGGCTTATGTTTTACTGGTGGTGGGTCAGTAGCATCATTTTGATTAATATTTCATTAGGAACTTTTCAGTGTGATGCAGTAAAAAGGCTATTGGTTTTGGAAGATGGCTTCAAATTCTGCCTCTGCTACATACTAACATGTGACCTTGGACAAATCCCTTAACCTTTCTAGTCCTTGGTTTCCTTATGTGTAAAATGAGAGAGTTGAACTAGATGGCAATTAAAATTTTCTTCTGATTCAAAATCTTTGATTTTTAAATAAAATATTCTTTGTTAGAAAGAAGTTAAATAAATAAAAACATTTTAAGAGTTTATTACTATTTACATTTTAATTTGTCTTTTAAAAACAGTTAACACACATACATACATATATATAATGCAACTAAGAGCTGTTTATATTCTATGATATTCCTTATTGCTTCACAATTAGACTATGAAATAAGCTTCAAACAAAACTCCCTTCCAGTTTCTCCTCCACCAATCCATACTGCATACTGATTTTAGATTAATCTTATTAAAGTACTCCTTTAAACATTTTCCTTCACCATTCAAAAACTCTCTGTGGCTCCTCATTGCTTAGAAGACAAAATACTTTTTCATCTGTTATAGATTAGCAGAAGTGATAAGTACCTGAAAATTCCTGAAATGAATCAAAATGACTGATGAAATATTATCAAACCCCTTTATTCAGCAATTTAATAATGTATTTTTATTTACAACACTTGTATTAAGGAATGTGACCTATATGCAAACCATGTTACAGCCCAAGTTTATATGTGTGTGTGTGTGTGTGTGCATGTGTGTGTAAATAGATAGCTAGAGAGAAGAGACCTAAGCTATTGTTTACAATCTAGATTTGTTTATAATCTAGAATTGATTAGAACCAAGAGAATAACGGACATCTCTCCAGAAGAGTGCACTGAAAACAAAACAGGAAATGTTATTATATCTCTATTGCAGTTTGTACCTGGAATTCAACATGCAGTTCTGGTCACAGCACATTGAGAAAGTTATAATGAGACTAGAAAAGATCCAGAGAAAAGTAACTGAAATGATCCCAGTGACTTTGGTTTGCAGACCTCTTTTGAAAATTAAGATATTTTAGCTTAGAAAGGTGAATAATTTTTTTTAAAAAAAGACTAGAATGAGAAATTTTTTTAGCATTTATTTATTTATTTTTTTAATTAAACAAATGCTTTATTAACTTCTGGTTTACATCATTCATTTCTGCCAGATTTTGAGTTACAATTTTTTCCCCGTTTTTCCCCTACCCACCATCCCAGAATAGCAGTCCCACAAGATAGAATGAGAATTTTTAAATGGTGGTTATGTTCTCTAAATGGCTTAATAGTAAGATGAAGTGGTACTGTTAGAGATTTGAGTGAGCAAAATATAGGACAAACCAAAAAAATACAACTTCCTGTAGTATGTAAGAAACTCACAGAACGCATGATCCCAAGAGATGGTAGTGGCAAGAAATATAAATGACTGCAAAAAGGATTTAGACCAATTGATGAGTGATGTAACAATATTGGCTATTAGAAAAAGCTTGCCTACAACTAACCCCTACAGACCATCATGTGTCTTAGGCAATTCTTACTTGTCTGATTACCTATTTGAAGAAAATTCAACTTACTTTCACAGACAAAACTGAAAAATGGTATTTAATATTTGTTGCACATTTTTAGCTTATTTTCTACATATACTGATGAAATATATAGGCTGACATCTGGGTAAGATAACCTTATTCTTTCATGGTATGTTTTATTATTTGCAAAGGAATGCTAGGTTGAATGGAACATTGAATTAGAGCCATTATGGTGATTTCTATGGTTTTATAAACTTCTTTGAGTCTGTGATGCATTTTATTGAGATGTGCATGACAGAGGCTGAGTGAACTGAAATGCTCTCTCCAAAGTTACCAATGACCTCTTAATTGCACAATTCTTTCAGTCTTTATCCTTCTTGACTTCTCTACAGTCTTTGATGCTGTCGATCACTCTCTACTCCTTGATATTCTCTTCTCTCAAGGTTTTTGCAACACTATTGTTTCCTAGCTCTCAGCCTACCTGTCGTACTGTTCCTTCTCTGTCTGTCTCCTTTGCTGGTTCTATATACAGGTCACACATACACACACTAACCAGTTTCTCAAGGTCCTGTCCTGTACCCTCTAGGTTGTTTTCTTTCCTATTTAACTTGATGATCTCATTAGCTGTCATGGATTCAGTTATTATCTCTATGCCAATGATTGTTAGCTCTATTTCCTGGCCTTCGTTTTCAAATTGCCTGCTAAACATCTCAAACCAGATGTCCTATAGACATCTTAAACTCAATATATCCCAAGGTGAATTCATTACCTTTCCCTCTCCTCCATTCTTAACTTTGCTATTTCTGTAGAGAGCACTGCCATCCTCCAAATCCTCCAGACTTAAAAACTAGGTGTTATCCTCTGCTCCTCACTTTTTCTCACCCTGACCCCATATCCACTGTTGACAGTTCTATCATTGTAACATGTCTTCTACATCCCCCCTTTTCTCCTCTGCCTCTTCCATCACCCTGGACCAGAACTTCAACACATTAAATCAATTGTCCTAAAGTCACTCCCTACCACCCCATTCAATAAACTTCAGTGGTTCCCTATCGAGCATCAACCATAAACTCCTCTGTTTGACTTCTAAAGCCCTTCATAACCTGGCCCCTTCTTTCCTTTTCAGTATCATTACATTTCCATGTACTCTGTGGTATATAGTAACTTTGCCTCATTCCTATTCCTTGAACAAGACAGTCCATCTCTCAACTCTGTGCATTGTGATGAGTTATTCCTCCTTCCTGGCAGTGAGGTGGTGCAATGGATAGAGTTTCAGAGAGGCAGTCAGGAAGACTCATCTTCCTGAGTTCAAATCAGGCCTCAGACATTTACTATCTATGTGACCCTGGGCAAGTCACTTAACTCATTTGCCTCAGTTTCCTCATCTGTAAAATGAACTGGAGAAGGAAATGGCAAACCATTCCAGTATTTTTGCTAAGAAAATTACAAATGGGGTCATGAAGATTCAGATGTGACTGAAAACAAATGAATAACAACAACCCCCATTTCTGGAATTCTTTCCCTTCTCATTCTTATCTCCTGGCTTTCTTCAAGTCCCAACTAAAACACCACCTTCTATAAGAGGCTTTTTCCAATTCTTCTTAATGCTACTATCTTCTTTTTTGTTGATTATCTCCAACTAGTCATACCTATATTTATATATCATATATGTTTACACATAGTTGTCTATATGTTGTCTCTCCCATAAGAACGTGATCTTCTTGAGAGCAAGAATTGTTGGGGTTTTGGGGTTTTTTTTTTGCCTTTCTTTGTATCCCTAGCAATCAGCACCAGTGCCTGACACATAGTAGTCATGCAATGGATAATTGTTGACTTAACTTTAGACAAAATTTTGTTTCAGGCTATCTATGGACTTTTAAAATCCTCATAACTGATACAAACTAAAGATATCACACTCATTGAATCTTTTGTCTAGTTTGAGTGTTGAATAGAAGTAAAGGAGGGAGAAAATACAGGATGAGAGTTCAAGGCTGAGATAAACAGAGTTGTTTGTATTTTGTTTTTTGAAGAAAACCAATAACATCACAGGGTGACATCTTCACTTATGACTAAGTTAGGATTAAGTAAAGCAGAGTTACACAAAGTATTCAACTTCATTCTCTCTTCCAGAGTCCTTGAAAGTCCAGTGGCAAGAAAAAGTCAAGATGACTAATGATAGCCAGAGATGTAGTAGATGACTTTGGTATCTTCAGTGTCTGACTAAGCTCTAAGCATTCCATATGATACAGCTGGGAATCAGGAAGACTCATTTTTGTGAATTCAAATCCAGCCCCAGACACTTATTAGCTCGGTGGTACTGGGCAAGTCACCTGACACTTTGCCTCAGTTTCCTCATCTGTCAAATGAGTTGGAGAAAGAAATGGCAAACCACTCCAGTATCTTTGCCAAGAAAACCACAAATGGGGCCATGAAGAGTTAGACACAACAGAAAAGACTGAAAAAATAAAAACAACAATAACAAGTAGAATGAAAGAACCCATCATTATAATGGAATGTGGAACTCAGGCTCCTGTTCATTCAGTTCTAGTTTAGCGAGCCTGCTCAAGGTGTTCTAGTTATTTCATTGGTTAAGATAGCTGGGATCCATTAAAAAAGAAAAAAAAACAACTAGTGACTTTGACCCCATTAATGCCATAATTAACCATTAATCCAGCTGACCATGTTTCATGGAAGATAGAGCAAAAGAACCACTAACTCACTGTATGACCTTGGGCCATTCATTCACTTAACCTTTTGCACTCTAGTTTTCTCCTCTGTAAAATGCAGGGATTCAATTAACTGATATCTAAGTTCCTTCCAGGACTAAAGTTCTTTTGAGTCTGTGATTTCTTTGTTTCTAGGAGTCAATGGTTACAAATCTTGGAGGAATTGACATTCGTAAACATTATTTTAAAAAATGCCTATAGTAGATAATAGAAATTATCATCTCCAACCAATGACAGTGAAGCTTAAAAGAATTAGTTACTCGTTCGAGAGAGAGCTGAGCTAGTGAAAGATGTAAGAACAGATTATTATAGCTTCTTATCTGATTCTTATAATTTATAGGTCAGTAGACCTCAAAAATGGGGCAGCTACATGGTACAGTGGATAGAGCACCAGGCCTGAAGTCAGGAATATGAGTTCAAATACAACCTCAGACACTTTCTAGCTGTGTGACCCTGGGTAAATCACAATCCCTATTTGCATTAGTCCCTCATCTATGAAATGGCAAGAATACAAAATAAGGAAATGGTTAACCACTCCAGTATCTTTGTCAAGACAATTCCAATTTAGAGTCTGGACATGACTTGACAACAAGTCTTCAAAAGGTTTCTGGTGTTAGTGTGTTTTGTTTTTTGTTTTTTTTTTGAAGGGGTGGTAAGGTAGGAAAAATTGAGTACTTTGAAGAAAGAAAAAAAGTCTAAATTATAGGTAATTTATATTTTGTATCTCTGCATTTTATGCTGTTTTCAAAAAACCATTTAATGATGTAATTTTAATAAATAGATAATAATTTCATTAGAAAGAAATTGGACCCTTTTGGCAGCAGTCTTTTAAGTGAAGAAATTTAAATAATTATGGTGTTATTATCAGTAGATCTCTTAAAATGGTTCCTCAATTCTAAAAAGTAAAAATAAAATTTATATTAGAGGATACTTTCCTTGTTGTCATTGGTGAAATAACCTTTGGAAAGACATTGGAGGTTATGGTAGGAAGATTATGGGAGGTCTCATTTTGTTTTCTTTTTAAAATAAGAGTTAACCTTTTACTCTCTTTTGGGACTTTTCACAAGAGGTATGTAAAAATCAGAGACCCTGTGAAAGTCCCCTGAGGCTGAACATCTGTTATCTTTTAATTTTACCATCTGACTAACCCAACTCCTCTTCAGATCATCTCTATTTGCTCAGAGTAATCTCTATTCTTCTTTTTGTACAAAATCATTGTAAAGATGCTAAAACCCATTTATGCCTAAAATAACTCTTCATTGAACTATGGATCAATTTTGATTTTTTTTTGAAGGTTTTAGTTTCTCAAACACAAAGTATGTCCATGAGAACCTTTTTTTTTAAGTTGGGCCTTTGCACTGGGGACCATAAAAGTACTACATAATTTCCCAAATGTTATATTACTCAATTCTAGATTCAACTCATTGTCCATCTGGAGTACTTCTCCCAAATATATGCGCTTAAATACTCACTCAAAGAACTGGTCACTCAACTACATGTCATATCTGGATGCAGATATTTCTCATACACTTTTCCTTTCCTTCATGAGTCATTATTTTCCTAACTGCTAGTGACTTCCCACCCTAACTGCATCATATTTAACTATCTTGTATGTATTCTCATATTTATATCACATATTTATATATGTACTTCTCTTCCTCATTAGAAGATAAATTCCAAAAATGCCTATTCATATCCTTTGACCATTTATCAATTGGAGAATAAAGAACAAAATGAGAAGAAACAAGAGAACTGCATACAGTCACAGCAATATTGTTTTTAAAAGTTATTTTAAAAACAACTTTAAGAGACAGTCATTTTGACTATTATAAATACCCAAGTTAACTACAAAGGACCTATGAAGAAAGCTGCTATCTCATCCAGAGAAAGAACTGGAAAATATAATTGTGTACAGAATTATTTTATACACACATACACATACATGTATGTATGTACATGCATATATAAATATTTGTGTCTATTGGTAACCATCTGTAGGAGGGAAGAAAAAAAGAAAATATCATAATAACTTTATTATATATTTAAAAGGAATAGCAAGCTGTACATAATATATTTGTAGTTGTGTGTGCAATCATCTTTTTTTATTCTACTACATTATGGAAATGCTTGTGTTATTTCATAAATTAATTTTTTTTTTAGGAAAGGTATGTTACTCGAGAGTATCATTTCATTCTTTATATCTGTATCCCTAACACTTCTTACAGTGCCTAATACAGAGCAGATACTTAGTAAAGCTTATTAATTGATAGATTTTGAATAACAATGACTTCCATGGAGGAAGCTCTATAATGTTCTAGGAATTGGTGCAACCAATAGAATACCAGCTCCAAATAGAAGCATCTGAATGATCCAACCTTATACAGCGGAAGTTCTTAACTTATTTTGCATCATGGACCCCTCTGGCAGTCTGCTGAAGTCCATGGACCCTTTTTCAGAATATTTTTTTTAATTAATACATTTATTTATTTTCCTTTAGTTTGCAATATTTAGTTCCAGAAGCTTTTGAGTTCCAAATTTTCTCCCCTTCTCTCTCCTCACTGCCCCCCCCCCCACTATGGTGGCATGCAATCTGATATAGGTTCTATAAGTGCTTTCACATTAAACATTAGTCAAGTTGTAAAGAAAGATTGTAGCCAATGGAATGAACAACGAGAAAGAAGAAACAAAACAAAACAAAAGAGAAAGTAGTTTGCTTCATTTTGCATTTAGACTCCTTAATTCTTTCCCTGGAATATCTCTTTCCATTATGAGTCTTTTGGAGTTGTCTTATAACCTTGCATTGCTAAGAGGAGCCCAGTCTATCAAAGATAGTCATCACAGACATGCTGTGTCTGTAATTGTGTACAAAGTTCTGGTTCTGCTCCCCTCACTCTGCATCAGTTTATTTAAGTCTCTCCAGGTTATTATGAAGTCTGTCTGCTCCTCATTTCTTATAGCACAATAGTATTCCATTGCATTCATATACCACAACTTGTTTAGCCATTCTCCAATTGAAGGGCATCCCCTTGATTTCCAATTCTTTGCCACCACAAAAAGAGCTGCTATAAACATTTTTGTACACACGGGTTCTTTTCCCACTTGTATGATCTCTTAGGGATACAGCCCCAGAAGTGGTGTTGCTGGATCAAAGGGTATGATCATTTTTATAGCCCTTTGGGCAAAGTTCCAAATTGCTCTCCAGAATGGTTGGATAAGTTCCCTACTCCACCAACAATGCATTAATGTTCCAATTTTCCTATATCTTCTCCAGCATTTATCATTTCAGAATATTGTTTTTAGTAACATAAAATGAATAGGATTACATGGGAAAACAATTATCAAAATATTTTTAAAAGTAAGTAGATGGAACATAGGTTAATACTCCTATTCTTTAGGGAAGCATTCTTCCATTTGAATCTTGCATAGGACATCCTCCCTGACAATGTTGAACACCTTTATTAGTCCATCTCTCTCTCTCATTTATAACTGAAGAGAAATTAGTAATCAGAGAGTCATTGAAGAAAGTTATTTCTTTGTTAGCATTTGTCAAGTGTAATATCTTATTATAATAGTTAGGCTGTTTTAAGCCTAGGGAGAAATATAATTATCCCTGAAGTGCATTTGGTTCCTTCCTCTTTGACTTTATTTTGTATGAAAAGTTCTGAGTATGTTCGTAAGTGCTCAGTTTATGAGTGCCCAGTTAGGAAAATTCTTAGCATCTAGACAGAGGTTGAGTTCTCTGTCTAATCTTACATTTATTTCTATCCCCAGTTAACCACTGTCTTTTGTGATTTAGTAGAAACATCTAGGTAATAAAACAACAGATAATATTGTAGTGTCTCTGAATAAACAGGCATCAGAAGGGAAAATACTGATCTTTAACTGAGATTTCCCTCAGCCTGGGTCTTTTTCTCTCAGATGTCTATAGTCAGTTACTATCCTGTGATATCTCCTTTCTGTCACAGTTCAGTCCTCCTTTTGTCCATGTTTGCTCCAACCTCTAGAATCCAGAAGAAGAGAATCTCTTACCCTCTTAATTCTATGATAGCCTCTCCTTTTTATGCATATTGTGTTGGGGATTACCTAGTCTCCCACAGATGGTTTTGATTGATTCAAGAAGATTTACAAGTCCTTTTTTGTACTCAGTTCTGATTGTTTCATTCAACTCAATAGTTTTTCTCACCTAGTCAAGGCAGCAGAGTCAGTGAGGGAATTTTAGCACTACCCTTACACAAGGAATAAATATTGTATAATCTGAACCCAAGCATAGAAGAGTTAATGGAAAAGAACCTCTAAGGCTTCATTTTGCTTTTTAGACACAGATTTCTGGGAGGAAGTGTGTGTTGGGGGGAGAAATCAACACAGAAAAATCACAACAGGACTTCATATTACTGGCAACTTTTAGTCAATTTTATGACTGTTATGATATGATACAATAGAAAGAACTGCTGCCAAAAGTTAGCATATTGTCTTCTTATATCTTCATTCAGGAACCTTATATATACGTGCAACTCATTTTCATAAAAATGAATAAAGATGAAAAAGTAGGTATTCTGGGATTGCTATTTTCTCTCATCTGATTTTTTTTTGGAGGGACAATTGGGATTAAGTGACTTGCCCAAGTTCAGGGTCACACGGCTGGCAAGTGTTAAGTGTCTGAGGCCAGATTTGAACTCAGGTCCTCCTGACTCCAGGGCCAGTGCTCTATTTACTGTGCCACCTAGCCACACCTCAACTGATTTTTATTAAAAAAAAAAAAGAATAATTATCACCTGCAATTTCCCCCAATTTTTTGGACATCTTGTCCTCCCTGAGATACCTTAAAGAACAAATCATTAATGCTTTCAGGATTGTGTCAACCCCATGGATTTACTTGAATATTTGACCTGGTCTTTCTGCTGTTCCTACTTCATCTTCTTAAGTACCATTTTGATTTCTTCATCTGGCACTTCATAGGTTGGGGCATTAGAGTTTAGATATGGTACTTTTTGTTACTGATGAAGAAAATAGATTGTTATAGAAACATTGATGAATTTCATTTTATATCTTATGTTTGTCTTCCTGCCAGTTCCATTTATGGATATACTTAGGGTGATGGGATTCAGTTAATTTTCATGGCAAGCTTTTTGAAGACTTGTTTTTGTTCTTACTGAATTTTGCTGTTTTGTGAAATGATACTCTTTTTAATCCTCTGCCACCCATGTTCTCTGCATTGTTGGTATTTTTGTTTGTTTGTTTGTTTGTTTGTTTTTTTGCAAATGAGTATATATTCTAAACTGGCATAGCTTTTGGTGGCTAGTCTTTTCAGTTGGCAAGGAGATCAAGTGTTTGCTGCATAAGACAATTTTTAGGTTCTTTTCACCTTCTAATTGTGATGATTGTTTTACATCAGCAAAATTATTCCAGGAAATGGCAATAATTAATGTCAATAATTTTATCTTCTTGCATTTTCCATTCTTCCGTATTAATGACTTACTTGACTTGGCCAGATTAAAGCTACTATAGCTGTCTAAGGTGTCCTCTTATCTTTAACTTTTCTCCAATTTGATGTTGGTTGGGTTACTACTACATATTAAATAAATAGCCATATATATATGTATATAAATATGTATGGAAAAATAAATGTACCTTTCATATGGTAGTAAATAAAAGTAAGTTATTGGGAATGATGTGTAGGAAAGGTTTATCTATTACATGCATAGATAAAAAAAGGCAGCATAACATGGGGAGGGAAAGAGAGAGCTAGTATTGGAGCCAGGAAAGCCCATATTCAAATCCTGCTCCAGATACATATTGGCTGTGTGACTCTGGGTGGTATCTTTCCCTTTTAGTGGGCTCAGGTAATTCTCTATGACTTAGCTACAGAGCAGGTGCTAGTTTGTATTTATCAAGGGATTTTCCTCATTGGGAGATCCCCTATACAAGTAAAATCAAGGATTCGGTTCAAAAGGAAAATTAACAAAAGTATAAAGATAGGGTGGAACCAGAAATATCTCATTACTACAGAAAGGTATTAAAGGAGAGAAAATTGTTTGAGGAGTCAACAAAACTGTTCTCTGATACCAACTCCCTGCCTGATCTTAGACAAATCATTTCACTTCTGAATGCTTATTTTGTTCATCTATAACATAAGGCTGGATTGGATCTCTAAAGACTGCTTCTGGTCTAACATCTTATGACTCTTAAGATAAATAGCTGTTTATATGAATGAAAGAGGAGCTCTTACTAAGCTGAGAGTAAGGAGAGTGTAGGCATATGGCATGACCTTGACTGGATCAGTGAGTAAATTTTCTTGAGACTACTATAAGGTAGAGGTGTTGAACATGTGACCTACAACATTCCTGAGTGTGTCCCCAACAATACTAAAATGTAATTGGGAAACACTCAATAAAATTTAAAAAATACAATAAAGCATAGATAATATTAATATATGGTTTTCTTAGATAATCTGTGGCCCATAAGGATTCTTATGTATAGGTTTGTTTGAGGAAACTGAGGCAAACATGGTAAAGTGACTTGCCCAGGGTTACATAGTAAGTATTCTAAAGCTGGATTTGAACTTATGAAGATTAGTATTCCTGTTGCCAAGCCCAGTGCTGTATCCACTGCACCACTTAGCTGCACCCCATGTATGGGTTAGTAATCCCCATTTCTACTTGAGTTTGATACCACTTATATAAGGAATAATCTGGGAAGTTTCAGGAGAAACAGAAGTCAAGCAGAATGGTAAAAACTTGGGCAAAATTCTATAGGGCCTTAAAAAAGAAGAGGCAAAGGGCGGCTAGGTGGCGCAGTGAATAGAGAACCAGTCCTGAGCCAGGAGGACCTGAGTTCAAAACTGTTCTGAGACACCTTGGGCAAGTCACTTAACCCCAATTGCCCTACCTTCCCCCTGCAAAAAAAAAGCCAAAAAAACCCCATAAAAAATAGAAGAGGCAAGACCAAATTATGGAAATTTGAATGTGATTATTGACAATATGCTAGTGAGGGAAGAGTTACTGCTGGGATATTCAGAGAGAAGTTACAATGCAATAGAAGACTAGTAGCAAGGTCTAGAACTCAGGGAAAACACTGAATATGCAGTGTTTGAGAAAGAGAGAAACATTTGGGAAGTATTAGTAAGGAAAAAGCAGCAAGCTTTGGCAATAAATTCATGAAGCAATGAGCACTAGATTGAAAGTTATTCTGAGGTTGTTTGTTTGGTTTTTATTTGAAATATCAGTAAGATGACAGGGCTGCATGTTGTTATTTAAATAGCAAAAAGTATCATAGAGGAAAGGTAAGAATGTCTGTTCTAGCCATGTTTAATTGAAATTATTGCTGGGACATTGAGTTAAAGTTATCTTGTTGTCAGAGTCCAGAGGGTGTTTCCAAATGTGTAAAATGAGAGGGTTGGGCTAGAATACCTCTAAGGTTCCTTCCAAATCTATGATTCTATGATCATATGATTCATTCTATAATTCTACTTAACCAAGGTAAAGTTCGGAGGCAGACAGGTTTAAAGTTATATGTTAGCCTCTTAATTGGACTCCAGCTCTTTCTACCCACAGTCACATTAATCTTCTGAAAACACTGCTTTGACATGGCACTCCTCAATTTAAAAACTGTCAGTGACTCCTTTTTGCCTACAGGATAAAGCCTAGACTCATTATTCTCGTATTCAAACTTCCCTGTAATATGGTCACATTCCTTTCCAGCCTTATCAACCATTGTCCTTCTGGAAGACAGTCTTCCTCTCCAGACAGTCTGCTTTTTATCATCGTACCTGGAGCCTCTCATGTGTATTTCTACATCTATGCTTTTGATCATTTTGTCTTCTCTACCCAAAAAGTCCTTCCCATGCTAGTTAATTTATCGGAATCCTGTTCCTATACCTTCAAATAACAGCTTAATTCCATCTGCTCTGTGAGTGAAGTCTTCTCTGAACACCTTCACTAGGGTAATATCACACTTCTTTTATTTCCTATAGCACCAAGCATATAGACCCTCGGTGAATATGAGTCAACTGATGGATCTTTGTTCAATGGCTGGTAGTTTCTATTTATGAATGTCAATGATGCCCAAGTTAGAGCTCTGGTGTGAAAGGACAAGTTATGGGGCTATTCAAGCTAGTCAGAGATGAGTGATTAAAGTTGGAAGTTATTTTACAGGTCATGTAATCCAATTCCCTTTTATCCTATAAGTGAAGAAACTGATGTCCATAGAGGTAAATTGACTTTTTTAAGGTCTACACAGCTAGTATAGTGCTGGGGTTATAACCCAGATGACCTGACACCCAGAACAGTACACTTTGCCTGGTTCCCAAAGTACAATGAAGGCAACTTTTGGGACCACTATTTGTTGGCACAGTATATAGAGTGCTAGAGTTGAAGTCAGAAAGAGCTGAGTTCATATCTCACCTCAGACACTTAGCTGCGTGATCCTGGGAAAGTCGCTTAATCTCTCTGCCCAAGTTTCCTCATCTATAAAATAACACTTACTTCCCAGGGTTGTTATGAACATAAAATGAGATAATATGTGGAAAGCACCTTGAAAACCATAAAATATTCTATAAATGCTAACCATTATTAATATTTCCATCTGCTTCAATGCTATATTTCATTCTTGTACTTCATAAATCTTAGTCCTTTTTCAAAATTCTTTTCAATATTTATTCCAGGAAATCAGTAGATTCATTTCAAATCAATGACATGGTAAAAAAAAAAAATTTTTAAAGGGTAGTGGATCTATCTACTCCATCTAGATCTAGGCAAAATGTTCTTGATTTCTAAATATACATTCAATTCCTAAATATTCCTTTAACATTACACTTAAGACTGTAAACATCCAATAATAACTAGTATATATGGTAATAGAGTAGCAAACTACTCTCCTGGTCAATAGGCAGGAGTTATAATGCTAAGGAAAAATTCAATCTTTAGTACAGAGAAATCAAGTTGCAGGCTATTCATAGTAGCTGCCAAACAGGTAGGCAATAGCACACAGTGTCATTTGGTTGCTGAAAGAAAGCATGAATCATTCTTCAATAAAATAAGGGTCCTAGCACAGAGGCTGTGTATTGAT
Organism: Gymnobelideus leadbeateri; assembly: GCA_011680675.1. NCBI lineage: Eukaryota > Metazoa > Chordata > Mammalia > Diprotodontia > Petauridae > Gymnobelideus > Gymnobelideus leadbeateri. The sequence continues at coordinate 76,161 of WOXC01012357.1, read as the reverse complement.
ATTGGGCCGCCACAGTACTTATGATGTGCTAGGGTGAAGATTAATTTGTCTGGACCGTCTCTCTACACCCTCCAATTAGACGTGATATTTTCAGCCTGCAATTACAGAAGACACAAGGAAGATAGAATTTAAGTACATGCATTGTTGGGAAGATCTCAACATAGCTCTAAATGATAGAGATCTGGCTAGGGTCAGGAGCTCTTTGGTGTCAACACAGGGTAGGTGAACATCAAATGGTTAGGCTCAGATTGGGATGATTGTATTTGACACTTAAATTTGAAAATTACCTTATAATCATTAGCTAGTCATCACAAATCCCTTGTGAGGTAGGCCAGTGCTATATTCTTATTTCACAGATGAAGGAAAAAAACACAGTGAGATGATCAAAGATCAGTTCCTACTTAGCTGTGGGAAGTTGGTTCTAGGCTCAGGATTCCTAAAGAGTAATACAGTGCTAAGTTCAAGTGTGGATTCTCATAGTAACCTTCAGTTGGCCTTTAAAATTTAAAATATAGGTTGGCAATATGTTAGGAACAGGTTTTCTTTTGACATATATTAAAGCAGTTAAGTGGCATAGTTTGAATCAGGAAGATCTCAGTTCAGGTCCTCCTGCAGGCAATTTATTAGCTATGTGACCTGGGCAAGTTCCTGAAAAATGATAGCTAGTTTTTATATAACACTTTAAGTTTTTCAAAGTGCTTTGCAAATGTTATCTTTATTGTATCCTCACAATAACCCCTAGTAGGTAGGTTCCTATTTTACATATATGGAAACTGAGGCAGAGGTTAAATGACTTGACTGGGGTCACACAGCTAGTAAGTGTCTGAAGTGGCACTTGAACTTAGGTTTTTCTAACTCAAGTACAATACTCTATCCATTGCATCTCCTGGCTGACTCTTTTTGCCTCATGTTTCTTATCTGTAAAATTAGGATAATAGCCCCTATCTCAAAGGGCTATTGTGAGGATGAAATGAAATCAAATATGTAAATTGCTTTGTAACCTTCAAAGCTATATAAATGCTAATTATTATTATTATTGTTAATTTCTCACAAATAGCAATAGCAAAGGTTGTCAGGAAGATAGTGTGGAGATTTCAGTCTATTATTAGCAAGGTTTCTATTGTAGATTGAACTGAATTAGCTAGTGACAACATGTCAGCTATTACCTTTAGCTTTTGACCATAGTATTATTAAAAAACTATAATGAATTTGTGATCTCATAAATAGGTGTACTGTAGACCCTTCAGTAGTACAGTACATAGCCCATCCATGGCTGCTCTTCTTGTTCTAACCTTTTTATTCCACAGATCATTCTAGGAAAAGATCTATCTGAGAATCAAAAGACTTCTCTCCAGTTTTTTTTCTTTTAAATACTACATGGGAGCTAATGGAACCCTTGGGCTTTTCATCTATCTTTCTCTTCTGGAGCCACATGACCAATCCACCTTCTTTTCCAGTCTTACATTTCCTTAGTCATATCCTGTGAATCACTTCTTGAGGATATATAATTTCAGGAAACATGTTTCAGCTTCCTTGCACCCATCATGCATTTCTCCATTGACCTTTTGGCCTCCTCCCACTATTATTCCTTAGAGATTGTGGTATAGTAAGATTCACAAATAAAACATTCTGAGAGAATGGCTGAGTCAAAAACACCTGTCAGCAAGCAGTTTGGAATCCTTAAAAGCACCAAACAATTACTCAAATGCACTTCTATTCAATTACATGTCCAACTCAATCAATCAATAAACCCACAAGCATTTATTAAGGATCTACTATGTGCTAGGCAATGTTCTATGAACTGGGGATACAAAGACAAAATTGAAACACATCTTTCTTTTAAAGAGCTTTTAAAGAGCTCACATTCTACTGAGGAAGATACATATACATAACTAAAAAGTACAGAAACTATATAAAATATAGGTGGAATCATGGTGGGGGTGGGGGTGGTGTGAACAAGATGCAACCAAATGTTATCCCTGACACATCTAGTGTAAAGTCTGATGGGCTCTGGGTAGAGAAGTTCTATGGGCCAGGTTACCATGATTCTTACAGGTAAGTGTTCCTATTGCTCAGTAGCACAGTTTGGAAACAGTTAAGGTTGGTGTTCTATACTTGTGAAGCATATTGCTGGTATAAAGTGTTCTACCCACGTGGATGTCTGTGGCCCCTCAGCATCTGGGCCATGCATATAGCATTGTAACACCATGAGGGGGGTCTCTGGACAGGTAATAGTACTGATGAAATGGAAAGGCAAAGAGAAAATAGGACTGACTGCTGTACAGAAACTTAGATGGGCTGCTGGACTTAGCATTAGGCTGAATGCCAGAGCAGATCTGGGACAGAAATCCCTCTGATATTCCTAAGTGGAGTATTGAGGTGAGGGGGGTGGGCAGGAGACACTGTTAAGTTCTTCCTATTAACAACACTGTTAAGTTCTTCCTATTAACAACCAGAACAATCACTTACCACACACTTCCCCCAACAGTTTATGAGGGTTGGGGTGGGGTATGGGGCATAGGCACCACAATCACCTAAGTATTTCATATCCCTCTACTCCCCAGTCATTTGCTGCATGAAATACTAGGAAAGGCCAACTATTCCTCTCCCAGGAGAAAAGATCCATTCAGGGGCTGAGTCAGACTTTGGGGCTCCTCCCCCTACCCCCAACCCAAAACTGAGATGAAAAGTATTGGTAGAAATATAAATAAAAGACTCAAGATATAAACAAAATAGACAAAGCATTTGGGTATAGAAGACATGTAGAACTGAGGGTATGATGGGGTTTGAAAAGGCTTCTTCCTGGTTATTTTTTATTTTGGTTTGCATGGGAGAATTTTAAGATTTCAGCTGAATTCCATGCTGAATTCTATTTTTTCTATTTTGAATTGTCACTTACAGAAATAGAGAGAAATACTGTCAGTCCAAGATTTACCCTAATATAGCTCATTTTGATATTTTTCTTTGATACTAAGCTAGCAATTTGTACTCTTTGAGCATGACCCTCCAGCATATTTTGCTTCCCATAAGCGTATGAAGTCTTGACTATTTCAACTTTCCCACCCTTGTAGTAGCTCTTGGGATATAATCAAAAGTGTAAGTCTGAACAAAAGACTGAATTCCAACTTTTATACAAACTGAGACTGTTTTCATTTGTTGTATGTACAATGCAGAATACAGTGATTGTAAACTGTCAAATCTTTGTCAGGACCTTCCTTGTTTGGTATATATTGTGATCGACACAGCAGGGATAATGAAATGCATGTAATCCTGGGCTGTCAAGATGCCTTAGAAGGATTTCTATGTATTCAGAAGTTGTCTAGCCTAGGGTAAAGAAGAAATCTAATCTAGCATGCAGGAGAGAGTATCTAGACCAGGAGATAGAGAAGAAATGTGACTGAGTACTTAGTAATTACATGGCAAAATGGTGCTATTCCAAGGGGATTCATCCCTATAGAAATTTGAGGGCAGATTTCAATCTGTTTTAAAGCCTTTTACATCCTAACAGGAGGGAGTAATCACTTCTTGGACAGGGTGGTGTAAGGAGAGTAATGGTGCCTTGTACATAACAGTTTTTCATCCTGCCTTCAGATGGGTAATGGGCAGATTATAGTTAGAGCTATAATTGTGAAGACATACACTAGTGTTGCTCTGACAACATTTTCCCACTGAGGACAGGTTGTGTGCTTCTTAACATGCTTGGGCAAAAGTTGGCAAGCTTCAAAAATCTTTCCAAAGATCTTTGTTCACATTTTTTCCTATGGTGAGCTCTTGCATTTCAGGAAGATCTCAAAAGGAAGTCCAGTAGTTATACTAATTAGTTTTACTGCATGTTGCACATTTGAAGCAGTACTATTGAAACTAATAGTTGTTGACTCATTTTTCAGTCCTGTCTGACTCTATGTGACCCCATTCGGGGATTTCTTGGCAAAAATACTAGAGTGGTTTGCCATTTCTTTTTTCAACTCATTTTACAGATGAGGAAACTGAGGCAAACAGGGTGAAGTGACTTGCCCAGGGTAACACAGCTACTAAGTATCTGAGGTCAGATTTGAATTCAGGAAGGTGGGTCTTCCTGATTTCCAGCCCAGTGCTTGATCCACTGTACCATCTAGCTGTCTTTGAAACTAATAAACAAACTTTAAAAAATATATACAAAATGATATTTTATCCCATGTTGATTTGACCTCTTTTCCAAAACAATAATTTTTTTATTAATGCCTTTGGTTTTCACATAACACTTCTTCTAGGTATACTATCCCCCACCTTCTCCCATTATCTAATAAGCCCTACCTTATAGGAAAGAAGATAATTATGTAAAGCCAATCCACAGAATAACTATGTCTGAGAGTGAACGTATAAAACATTCCACACCCATATTCCCCACCTCTCTGCCAAAAGGAAGGAGTTGCATTTATTAATCTCTTCTCTGAGGAAGACTGATAATTACAATTACTTAGCATTCAGTTTTGTTTTGGTGAACTTTTAAATGACATTATTGCAGTCATTGTGTGTATGTGTATATACATACACATATATGTGTATATGTATGTATATGTACATTCATATATGTATATATAATTTCTGGTTCTGCTTATTTCACTCTGTATCAGTTTTGCAAGTATTTCCACATTTCTCTGAATTCCTCATATTTGTTGTTTCTTATAGTCAAAGGTTTATTGGAGCAGCTTGTACAGCCTTACAAGAACCTGTTGTTAAATTTTCAGTGCAAAATTTACATCTTAGAAGTTGTCAAAACCTACAAATCAGGACTTGATTTTTTGTTTTGTTGATTGTTTAGACTTAAGAAAGTGATGGAGAAAATAATAATACTACAGATTAAACTTAAATGTGTGTCATAATACACAACCCCCTCCCACAGAGAACTAGTTGTTAAACACTTACCAGTACACTCCTGCTTACAGCAGAATAATATTCAATTATATTCAAATATTACACATTTTTAGGCATTGATTTCTTTTTTGTGAGAATTCATTTGGTGCTAAGTTTTTGCTACCACAAAAGTGCTGCTATGAATGTTTTGGCATATATAGGTTTTTCTGTCTTTGATCTTCTTGTTACTCTAACTTAAAAAAAAATAGAATACTACTCACTGATGATAGTCCAATATGAATGTACTAGATTTTAAGCAAATTCAATGTGTTTAGTGAATTAGGAAATGATTCTTGACTTTACAATGGCAAGTATATTTCCTTAACATAACATAATTCCCCTAGAAGATTTAAAGTAGGACTTAATTTCCAAGAACTAGCTTTATATACAGCTTTCCTCGAATGCTTCATTGTACCTTATTTTGAGTATCTTTACCCATGTCATAATTTCTTAGGCTCTTAGGTTTGGGAAGGATCTCAGAAACCAATTCATTTAAAGTTCTGTCAACTTCACATCTCTGGAATGTTTAATTCTCTAACATAAAAAGCATCACATTTCATTTTGGAAAAATTCTAATTGTTAAAAAGTTACACCTACCAGATTGGCTAAAATGATAGAAGGGGAAAGTGACAAATGTTGGAGAGGTTGTGGAAAAATTGGGACTCTGATTCATTGTTGGTGGAGTTGTGAACTGATCCAATCATTTTGAAGAGCAGTCTGGAATTATGCCCAAATAGTTACTGAACTACATATAAACTTGCACCCAGTATCACCACTCACTATTTGGACTATTTCCAAAGATGATTGGAAAATGAGAAGAACCTTTATGTTCTAGAATGCTTATAACAGCTCTCTTTGTGGTGGCAAAGAAATGAAAATTGTAGGGATACCCATCAATTGGGGAATGCCTGAGCAAGTTGTGGAATATGATTGTGATGGAATACTACTGTGCTATAAGAAATGATGAACTCCATGATTTTAGAAAAACACAGAGAGACTTCCATGAAATAATGAAGAGTGAAATGAGCAGAACCAAGAGAACATTGTATATAGTAATGGCAATATTGTTTTAAGAATGACTGAACAAATAAGTTATTTTGACTGTTATAAATACCCAAATTAACTCTAAAGGACTCAAGAAGAAAGATACTATCTGCATCCAGAGAAAGAACTGATAAATGGAAGTATTTATAGAATAATTTTACATACACACACATATACACACACACACACATACAAACACACATATACATATACACATACCTACTTGTGTTTAATAGTAGCCATTTCTGGGGTTTGGGGGAGGGAAGAAAAAAAGGAAATTTAAATGATAATTTTCCTGCATGTTTGAAAGGAATGACAAGCTGTGCATGGCAGACATGCCGTTTCATGGGCAATCATCTATTTTCAAAATCATACTATGTTATAGAAATGCTTGTTTCTTTTCTTTTCTTTTTTTTTTTTTGGAGGGCAATTGGGATTAAGTAACTTGCCCAAGGTCACACGGCTAGGTTTTTGTTTGTGTGTGTTAAGTGTCTGAAGCCGGATCCAAACTCAGGTCCTTCTGACTTCCAGGGCCGGCACTCTACTCACTGCGCCACCTAGCCGCCCCAGAAATGTTTGTTTCATTCCATAAATTAAAAATAAAATTTAATGATTAAAAAAAATTATTCTTACATTTACCTGAAATCTGTCTTCTGGTAATTACTGCTCACCAGCCCTAGCTTTGCCTTCTTGAGCTTCATAGGATGTCTTTTTCCTTTTTCACAGGATGGCCTTTCAGACATTTTAAGATATCCATCATTTTCACCAATACTTTGAGAATTTTTTTTTCTGGAGACCATATTTCTTTTAATGCACATAAAGATCACATTAATTTTGGGAGGAATAGTCACAAAGTTGACACATTGAGATTGTTAGTGACTCATCATAAATTTATAGTCAATAAAAACACCTAGTCTTTTTCATATGAAAAGCTATCAATCTTGCTGATTTTTTAAAACTTAAGTGAAGGACTTTAATTGCTCTCTCTTAAATTTCATTCTGTTCATTTCTGCCCATAGTTTTAGTTGGTACAGTTCCTTCTAAAACTTACTTCTCCCTTCTAGCATATTAATTACTTCTCAAATTTGTGTCATCTTCATTCCAGTTGTTAATAATAATCATGTTTGCTGTCAAATGTTTAAGAATCAGTTCTCAGAAATTTTGACCCACTTTAGCTTGATCTGTGTTGTTGACATTTTCTCCATTACTTTCTTAAGTTTAGAAATCAACAACATAATAAATCAAGCCCTGATTTGTAAGGTTTGCCCATTTCTGAGGTGTAAATGTTTACATGGACAATTTAACAACAGGCTCTCCAAAATTGTTTGGGACTGGCTTCAGTGCACTTCTTCATGTTGTTCAGGAAAGGGTAAAATATGGAACAAATGATTAGAGAGCTCTCTCCAGGTTTTCACTATACCCCAAACTATGGATCAGTCATTCAAAAAGCTATAAAACCAAGTAATTTTACTATAATCTAGTCCCCATTTCTTTATTTTGTCCAAAGATCTACCAAGGGGGAAGTTTTGGTCAATATGCAGTTCAAAATAGCTACAAGAATAAAGTGTATGTATGTATACTTTCACGACCCCAGCCAGGTTTTCTCTGAGGAGAAACTAGTAGCTGCTCACTGCAATGTTTTTCTCTCATTTATTTTAACAATACTGACATTCAAGGTGCCAGAGAATCATAGACTCCTAAAGCTAGTAGTGACCTTGTGAGGTCATCTATTCTAGTCTACTCTCCTGCCTGTAGTCAGGACCACACCTAAATCATACCAGACAGATGAGAACTTATCCTATTTTTAAAATCACTCAAAGAAAGATGTCAAAGTCTTCCTTGTTTCATTGATAAACCCCATTTTGAAAGATTAATGGCATTTTCTACCTAACTCTCACATAGCTAAATTCTTTTCCTTCTATTTAAAATCACTTCTTCTGATGCAAAATTGTGAGTTATAAATACGTTTGGAAAGATGAACCATTAAAAGTTGAAACAAATTATGCTAGTAGAAAAAATGTTTTGGGTATTAATTTCAGTTTTAGAAATTGAATGGGTTTTAACCACTGAAAAATATGATAATTATATATTGTATGCCTTCAATATGGGGAATCCACAATATGTGAAATATACATCATGCATAAAAATCCTTCAAAGTTTTAGATAAATATACATAATAGTTAAACATATTGTGTTTTTCTGGGTACATATTTAGTTTTTGATCCTAATAAATATTTAACAATTTTAAGAGAGAAAATGATGTATGCAAAGTGCTTTGTAAATGTTGAAAAATCATATGCATGTGTATATATATATATATATATATATATATTCTGCTAATAAAGATAGTGTATCAGATGATATTTTCTTTTTGATTAGTGAGTTTAGGCTATTTGGGAACATTTCCTATTTACTATTCTGCCTGCATACTGCTAATTGCCTCCCATTGGCTGTTGTTTTGGTTCTTTATACAAGCTAGAAAAGTTAAAGAGGGGATTAGCTGTGAATAAAAATGGCTGCTTTTATTCATAGTTAATTGGTATTCCCATTTTTTTCAACATGGCTGTGACCAAATGTCAAATCAATGTGTGGTGTTTCAGAGACATCTCTCAAGATGCAGAGATACACAGTCTCAATGGATTATATTCTTAAAGCACTAGGTTTCTAGAGCTATTATATAATGCCATCTTATAATAACAATAATAACATACATATAGTGCCTACTAAGTGCCAGTCACTATGCTAAATACTTCACAAATATTAACTCATTTTATCCTTACAACAACCCTGGGAGGTAGATGCTATTTTTATCACTATTTAAGGAAACTGAGCTTAAAAGGTTTTTTTTAGAGTTTTAAGCAGTTTTTAAAATCTTTTTAAAAAAAACTTTTAAGAGCTTAAGTGACTTACTCAAGGTTACTTGGCCAATAAGTGTCAATCACTGAATTTGAACTTAGCTCTTCCTGACTTCAGGCCCTGTACTCTATCTACCATGCCACATCTTGTAAGAGCCTCATCTTTTTTTGGGGGGGAGGAGGGCAATTGGGGTTAAGTGACTTGCCCAAGGTCACATGGCTAGTTTTTTGTGTTGTGTCTGAGGCAGAATTCGAACTCAGGTCCTCCTGATTCCAGGGCTGGTACTCTATTCACTGTGCCCTAGCCACCCCTAATAAGAGCCTCATCTTATCATAACTCTCTAGTCCTTGGTTCTGTCTAAACTTATTCTGAACAACATTCAGGGAAGTGCCTCATCTTATGACAAATAGATTGATTTCCTCTGTGATATTAACCTTCTGGCAGGCTACCCTCCCCCACATTTTTTCCTTAGAAAATGTTTGTTTTAAAGAAAGTAAATATTAGAGTACACTCTTGCTTCTACTAGCCTTTCTGTGCTATTGTTTCTCTTTGAAGTTGATGTAAAGCCCCAAGTAAAACATAAAGATTCCTATCACTTTCAACTGTTCTATACATGATTAGTTCTTACATTGAATTTTTCCAGGCTTCAACTGGAATGAATGAGACCACACTCCCTCTAAGACTTTCCCAATTTTTTATACAGTGGCGCTTGTTTGGTTATAAAAAAATTCTTAGTAGAATCTCCTTTTTTTCCCTTTTTGGAGGGGGAAAGGTAAGGCAATTGGGGTTAAGTGACTTGCCCAAGGTCACACAGCTAGGTTTTGTGTTAAGTGTCTGAGGTCAGATTTGAACTCAGGTCCTCCTGACTCTAGGGCCAGAGTTCTATTCACTGTGCCACCTAGCCATCTCCCAGAATCTCCTCTTTTAGTCATGCATACAAAGGTTTTTGATGTATATTCACATTTTTATCATTATGAAATGTTTATGTTTAATATAATTTGGACACGTTGTCTCTTGTTATTTTCACTAGGTTTTATAACTATATATTCTTGTTATGGTTCCTACAATGGAAACAACATAATTCAAAGAAGGGTTTTCCTTTGTTAATGAAATCCCTAGTTTTGTGACAGAAAACTCAATGACAAACAAGAAAAAAGTAAGTAAGTCATCTGGTTTAAGTAACAGGAAATAACTAAGTCTCTTCCATTGGTCCCTGTTAAAAAAAAAACTACAATCTCCTCAAAGGTAAAGGTCATATCTGTATTTCTCCATAGCATCTAGTATACTGTGGGATCAATAAATGCCACTGCCTGGTTGACAAATACATATCAGAAAATACAGTCCCAGGTTTATTGGGCAACCTATAGTAGAACCTCTTACTAACATACTTGAAAATGCTTTGGGAAGATTTGTGTTATAAAATAAATATAAAAATGCCATATAGTACTGTTCTTGTTGCTGGTATACTAAACTTTTGGATGTTAACAAAAAATATGGTATTTGAAATACTTAATAGTAGTTTAAATAAACTCAGGGTCTTGTGGGTAATATTTAAATTAGAAGGAAATAATCTAACTTTTTTGACTAAAAGATGACCTTTCTAAAATAACAAAGTACATTATATAAGAGAGTCATCTGTGACCTCTTTTGCTGTCACATTAGCCTGCCCTTAGCAATAAGCTCCATAAAATTTAGAATTGGAAGAGTTTCCAGACTTCCTGTAGAGGATTATTGGTCATAACTTCTGCTTGTTCAACAAGTGATATCATAGCATCATATATCTTGACCTGGAAGGTACCTGAGAGGCCACCTAGTCCAAATCTTTCCTTTTCCAAATGAGGAAACTGAAGGTGAATAGTTTAAGTGACTTGCTCAAGGTCATCCAGGTAGGAAGTAAAAGAATCACAATTTGAACTTAGGTCCTTAGGCTTCTATTTCAATACTCTTTCTATTATACCATGCTGCTTTCCATGAAAAGCACTTTGTGAACTTTAAAACACCATACAGAGTGCCCCAAAAGTCTTAGTGCAGTTTGAGGCTTTCATAACTTCAAATACCCTAAGACATTTGGAATACACCCTACATAATTGAGTTTTTTTAAACCACTCTATGGAAGTAAACCATAGCTTCATCTCTCTGCTCCATCTATTTCCTCTCCTCTCTTTTCCCCTCCTCTCCCCTCCCCTCCCCTCCTCTCCCCTTCCCTCCTCTCCCCTATTCTCCTCTCCTCTCCTCTCCTCTCCTCTCCTCTCCTCTCCTTTCTTCTCTAATTCCATCTATTTTCTCAGAACATATGACTGACTTTCAATGTGTGAGCCTCTTCTCCATGTGCTTCATGACTGATAGCAGGATATTGACTGTAATGTCCTGATCCCATCCATACCTATTGGTCTATTTAAGAGCTGATTAATCCTCAAAGGAGTGCATCTAAATTATAATATTTGTCACTGCTTTTTTAAAATGTTTAGCGTTCATCTCTTTTCCTATCTTGAATGATTTTACTCTTGACTTTTCTATGTTTACAGATTGGGAGCTTTGACAAGTCCAAATTCTTTATCCAGGAGTTCATGCTGCAGCACAACATTAGGAACATAGGTCAGGGACAGAATGGAATCATCAGCTGAGTAGCCAATGTGGTTGAGGTAGCAGAGGGTATTAAATGGGACCAAGGTGGAGTTCAAGAGGCATGGGCAGCAACCCTGTTCAACTTTTGATTGATTTTGGCCTGGTAGTGCCTAAGGAGGGCTGACAAACCACAGCTTCCCTTATACTATAAATAAATAATAAATAATAATAAATGGTTAATAAATACAGAAGACTTGATATGATTATTTTACCATGAGATACTTTATACAATTAAAAGTTGAGCTCCTGCCCAATTTAATTTTAGGAGTTGAAGAGGTAAATACCCTTGTGTGCTTTAGCTTTTTTTATTGGTGACTATAGTCCTGATTTGACTATATTTTAAGATATAGAGTGTGGTATGCTTAAAATTCAAACTACTCTTGATCCAAATTAAATAAATATTTCCACATGACATTTCTAACCAAGGCAAATGTATTGATTCTTCCTCTTGCTAGTGCCTTCCCTCTGAGATTACTTCCCATTACACTATATAAATCTAAAATGTATGTAGTTTTTTACATGTTGTATCTCCCATCAGAATGTGAGCTCCTTGAGGGCAGGGACAGTATTTTTGCTTTTCTTTATACCTCCATCATGTAGCATAATGCCTAGCAAATTGTAAAGTATTTAACAAAAGCTTGTTGACTCCAACTCAGGGTTACATTCTCATTGACACTGAGTCAACAAGTATTTACCGATCACCTACTCTATTCGAGGCATAGTTAAGTGCTAAGGATACAAAGAAAGGCAAAAATACTGTCACTGTCCTCAAGTTGCTTATATTCTAATGGGAAGAGATAATACATAAAAGGAAACTGAGAAGATGGTAGGGAGAGTGAGGAACAAATGTATCCAACTAAGGACATATTTGAGAAAAAGTCAGAATGCAGCATAGTAACGAATTAAATATGACTGGCTCAGGATACCTTTTCAAATGGAGGACTTTTATATTGCTATCACGGAGTAACAGAATTTGAGAGTCAGAGGGGACCTCAGTGGCCATTTAGTTAACCTGTACTTCTAAGAGAATTCCCCTCAACAACATACCTGAAATATGAACCTGTTCTTTCAGTAATTTTTTTCTAAGAAGTGACAACTCTCTTACAAATGTCTACTAGCAAAAGTCTAGTATACTACAATTTTGAACAACAATATGTCAAAATAACTTTTTAAAATATCACCCTTGAATGGTATTTAGGTCATAGGTAAGATATGTTAAAGCAGTTGTAACACTGGGCTAAGCAGAATGAAATGAAATTTATTAAAAAAAAACATCTTGTGCTTGAGTTAAAACCACCTTCTTTGGTGCAATATGAGTGCGTATACTGTAGCTTATCTTAGCAGCAGTTCATCTGAAAAGGACCTGGGGGTTATAGTGGACTTCAAGCTGCATGTGACTGAAATGAGGTTGTTTTAAGAGATGCTTTATATTCTTACCTGGTCAGATGACAGCTGGGATCACATTTAGGAAATTTCTGGGTGCTTTTATTGATATGAAGCTGTTCAGAAAGTTATCTTTCTAACAGCACTAAGAATCATCTGTTGAAGCTTTATGTTTTGTTACCATGGAAGATCACAATATCTAAAGAATCAGAATAGCACATAACCCAAAGCACAACAGAGAAATACATGGTGGGTATAAAGAGAATGCTTTATATTACCAACAATAACTTGTGTGGAAGAAAGTATATAATAATGGTATACCTCAGGTAATGGTAATCTAGAAAGGCAGGGAGAGGCAGGGACAACAGTGGGATAGTCCAAATGTTATGATGGTACCTATAGAAAGCTAAAGGAACTAGAATAGGGTCTCTAGATTATTATGTATTATGAAGAATATAGGGGAGGGCATGGAGAAAAATCACATAAGATCAAATATTGATTGAAATGCTCCCTCTAATACCATAAATTATAAATTATCCATGAGATCATGAATCCACTAAAATATTAGTGGATGTCCATGTTGTCACTTAGAAAATAGGCGAGTAGAGTTGTGGTGGCAATTCTAGCTTCCCTTTCATGAATGGATAATGGAAAAATACCAAATATGTTTGTTTTAAGAGCACGATGTGCATTCTCTGACATTCACTCAATACGTTCTATATGGTAAGCAATTGCATTAATTTTGAACAAGTCAGTATAGAAAGAAACAATTCTTCATTCAGTCTTAGAACAGTGGCTGGCACAGAATAGGCATCAAATATAAGCCAGTTGTCCAGCTGACTGAAAAATAAAACTCATGTACATAACTGTAAAGTAGATAAGAAACAAGTAAGAGGATCACCATTTGTTACTATAAATTATTTCTATATAAAAATGAAATATTTCCCTAATTCCCAACACTTTCCTTCCAATTAGAACTTCCTCTAAGTGATGGAACTGACAACAGAATTCAGATTTCCCCTTCTTCTGCTAATGATTTTCTCATTAATGACACTATACTCTAATTAATGTCCCCCACTCTGGTTATCTGCCATTTATTGCATTTTCACTTTGAACCAGAGGAGATAACATTAAGAGTTGAATCATGGGGCGATAATTTTGTCCATTCTAAATGGATTTTCATTTACATTAAATAATCAAGTATTCTTATCTCCATTTAATATCAAAAGCTAACAACTATCTATTTTTATGCTTGTCTCCAACCAACCAAAAGTAAAGAAGAATAAAGGAAATAGGTATGGGAAAAAATAAATAAAAATATCACCCACTGGAAAGTAAAACTCTATTGCTCAAAGTTAACCTTCAGAATTGATCAGCAAGCACAGTTTTATGACTTATAGGCTGGAGAATGGATTTTCATTATAGAGAAGTAAACCATTTCTTGATTTATCTACAGGTGGAAAAAGTTTCCACCTATTGCATGGGGATAGACTAGAGATATTTCTGAAATTTCTGCTCCTTTGTTTGTGGCTAGACTCTGAGGCAGAACTGACTACATAGTCTAGGAGAATGAAGTGGAAAGAATATATGATCAATGTTTGTAAAAGTATGACAAGAATGGATGGGAATAAAAATATAATACTGTAACTTTGGGGGGAGGCACCACTGGCACTCAAAAAGGGAATTGCAGGAAAATAAAATAAAATACTACTTATAGAACTAACTTAATAGAACTCATGCCATGAGGCAGTTATGATGGAAAATACACAGAGATTAAAGAAATATTTAGATAAATTCATTATATAAATACTTGCTCCATTACCATTCTATGTCATAGAATCATAGAATGGTAGGGCTAGCTGTAACTTTTAAAATCTTATCTAATTCCTTTGTTTTGCAGATAAGGAGAATGAGGCTTCAAATGGTAAAGTGATTTGTCTGAGTTCCCATTGTTACTTCATGGCAAAAGCAAGACCAGCATGCAGGTCTTCCAATGCTTTTTCAAGTAATTTAATAATAGTAGTAATAGGGGTAGGTGGCATAGTGAATAGAGCACTGGCCCTGGAGTCAGGAGGACCTGAGTTCAAATGGGTCTCAGACACTTAACACTTACTAGTGTGTGACCTTGGGTAAGACACTTAACCCCAATTGCCCTACCTTCTCCCCTCCAAAAAAGCAAAAAAAAAAAAATTAGTAATAATAGCTTAATTTATATGAAACTTTATAGTTCACAAAGTACTCTAAGATTTTGCAAATACATACACAATGTGTGTATATTTATATCTGTATCTGTCTCATAGAACTAGCGTTGAAAGAAACCATAGAAGGAAAAAAAAAAACCTTTTTACAATTCAGAGGACCAGTGAGATCAACTGTAGTAACTTCCCTAAGGTCACAGGTAATAAATAGTCAAGTTCAGGAACTGAAACCCAAACACTCTGGGTTCCAATTCTCTTTTTACTGCATCCTTTTTCCTCCTCACTATTATTTCATTTTATAGATGAAAATTTTTAAATTCAGAGAAGTTAGTGACTTGTAAAGAGTCATAAGGCTAGGAATAGTAGAGTTGGGATGAAAACCCAGGTTTCTTTGCTCTCAGGACAGTGTTTTTTTCACTATATTATTTAGTTTCAGAGTTGCAGACAATAGAAGTTGCAGAGAACAGAACTCTGTTGGCCTACAATGAAGAACAGTAATTCTTGATGGGTAGGAGAAGGGGACTGAATGGAAGTCATTTTAATACCGACTCAGATTTTGGGGTCTCAAGAGAGGGCTTGGGCCACCCTGAGGGGCACAAGATACCTGATAGGGGCTGAATGAGGAGGAGAGTGCTAGAAGAAATGACAAAAAAAGCAACAAAACTTGGGCTGTTTCAAAGATTTGTCTAGGTCTGAAATTAGCCTCAATTGCTATTGGATAATGGAAGGATATTTATTTGTAAACCGGGTTTTTAAGTAATTATATCTTTTGGGGTGGCTAGGTGGCACAGTGAGTAAGAGCGCTGGCCCCAGAGTAGGGATGACCCAAGATCGGTTTCGGCCTCAGAAAATGAGCACCCACACATAAATAATGACTGGCCGTGTAACCTTGAGCAAGTTACTTAATCCCAATTGCTTTAAAAAAAAAAAGAAATTATATCTTCTGTATGTCATCCATATTGACAAGTACTATGTCTTTAAAGTAGGAGGTATGTGATAAATGTTTATTGAATGAAGACAAAGTGAATAAGAGTCTCAGGTGTTCTTGCAGCAAGGAGGGATCAGGTAGCCTGCCCATTAAACTTTTGTATCCCTCTCATTGCTAGGAAGCTACATCCTGACATCAAGTCAAAAGATGCCTCTTTGAAATTTCTACCTTCTTTCTTTCCTGATTCAGCCATACAGACTGACATGTGCGGACAGTTATCATATCATGGCCCACCACTGCTGACTCTCTTCCCTGAGTTTTCTCTCTTCAGGGACCAATTATCTCCAGTTCTTTCAACTAGCCCTCTTATGGTATAGACTTGAGACCCTTTAGCATTCTGGTTGTCCTGAACTCTCCAGTTTATCAATATCCATCCTAAATAAATTGTGTTACCCAGAACAAAACACAATAATCCAGATGTGGTATAACCACATCTAAGTATAAAGGGACTCTCATCTCCTTGATCTTGGAATTTGTGCCTCTCCTAATATAGCACAAAGTTGCATTAATTTTGTTGTTGTTGTTGCCAGTTGTCACATCATATTATTAACTTCATTTGAGTTTACAGTTCATTAAAATCATATGATCCTTATGGGGTAAATTGCTATCCAGCCATGTATCCTCATCTTGTACTCACAAAGACAGTTTTTTTTCAACCCATGCTACATTATAGCTTATTCATTTCAAACTCAGGATTCTAGCCTATTGTAATGGTAATGGGATATGAAGATCTTCCATGCCCCCTTGTACTGGCAAGCTAGTGGGTGCTTGGCACCTGGTTTCAAGTTCAGAATTTTGTCAAGTATTGAGACATGGAACTTGTGAATCCCTCAGTAGGATGAACTTGCTTTCATGGCAGGAAGGATTGGGGCAGGGAAGATATTTTGAGAACAGAACTGGTAGTGACAGAACTTCTTCTGAGAGCCAGCCAGAACTTCTGCTGAGGACTTCTGCTGAGAACCACCAGGAATGAGAACTGCTGGGAGTGAGCTGCATGGAGGCTGAGCAGCTACCATGAATGAGGAGAGGAGTATCTTTGCATGAGGGAACGTGTTTTGTTTCGAAGGCTTGGGAATGTGGGTGTTCACTGCATTAACTATGTGTACCAACTTTGTGGCTATTGTAATGACTTTGACTTTCTGGTTTTGAGACTCAGCTTTCTGGTATTTGAATAAATGATTTGGCTCTGTCCTCCACATGGAGAGCCTGTTACATTTTGTGATTCACAACTACACCAGCATATTTATAGTTACTGTGGGCATTGTGAATATTGCATTCTTGTTATCTATCAAGATCTTTTTAATCCTGACTCCACCATCTACTTTATTAATTATTCTTCCTAGCTTTGTGCCATCTGAATATTTGATAATCATGCCATTGATTTTATCCAAGTCTCTAATAAAAGTGTGCCAGCACAAAGTGAAGCACAGATCCATGGGGCCACTCTACTATAGACCTCCTAAATTGACATTAAAAAACTAAATTGTTTTCCTGTTTAAACTTTTAACCAGTTCTGAATTTAATTGTGCTTTTATCTAGATCACATTTCTATATATTTTTCCTGAGGAATAACTTGAGATATTTTATTGAAAACTTTGCTAAAATTTAGTCAAGCTATACTTACAGAATTCTCTTGATCTATCATCTTAATAACCTTGTTCATAGAAGGAAATAAGGGTTTTCTGGCATAACAGGTTAGTGATGAAGATATGCTGGTTCTTTGTGATGATCATTTCCTTTCCTAAATGTTCATTCACCATTTTCTAAATACTATGTTCTAGAATTTTTATAACATTTGAAGTTAAACTCATTCACTTAGTGTTTTCATAATCTATTTTCTTACACCTTCAGAAAATAATGAAAATACTCTTCTGCCAATGCCATGGTGCTTTCTTTTCCATGATCTTTCCAAATATCATTGATAGCGATCTCATCCTCTTATTCTTTAAGTTCCTGAGCCATGTAGTTTTAATTCATCAAGGATGGTCACATCATCTCTTATGATCACTATTGAATAGTGATTTCTTTTTATCTGTTTTCCTGTCCTTTCCAGGTCATTCTCCTTGGCAGAGAAAACAGAAGATGAAAAAGAGAGGAGTATCTTTGCCTTTTATCTATAGTCATTAATCATCATTCTTGCCTACATTAGTAATGGTCCTACCCCTCCTCTGTTCCTCTTTCTTTCCCCATTATAGCTAATACAAATCCCAAGAACCTATTTTGTTATCCTTTGCTTTTCTAGTAGTCCTGTAGGCCTATTTGCAAGTTTAGTACATATTAGAGACTAGAGAAGAGAGGTGTAAATGATAGCTGTCATTCCCAGGGATGTTTTCATTCAGGACATGGGGCTTGAGTTGGACACTAAGGGATGGGGTATTGGAAAGAGAGGAGGGACAGAGGGACATGTTAAAGGAGATCACTCAAACAGCAAAATGGAGAATGGTATGAATTTTAAAACTTTAAGGCTAGGATCCAGAAACTATATTTTAATTAAAAATTGAGTAAGAAATGCAGAAATTACAAGAAATAGCAGAATTACCTTTCCTCCTCTTTTTTTTTCTATTTTGACACAGAATGTAGCAAGTGATGAAACTTGAGATTTTTGGGGGAAGGATTCAAGCTTCTAGGTGTTACTGGTCTCTTTGTACTTTCATCTTTTCTGCACTAAATTAATCTTCCTAAAATGCCTCTTTCATTCATCTTCTACATTACCTATAAGAAAAGGTGCAAACTACTCAGTCTGGTATTCTAAGACCTTAAGAATCTGGTTCCCACATTTTTCCCCAACTGTATCTTCTATGCATGGAATTCATTCTCTTTCACTTCCACTTTAGAGAATCCCTCCCTCTCTTTATTTCAGATGCAGCAAAAGCATCACCTCTAGTGATGGAAATGCAAATTTAAAGATCTTCCCTGCCCCTAGGCCCTTTGGTGGGCTTAAGAGACTCTGATAACATTCCTTAATTTGAAAATATACTCTGCCCCCTAATAGGCTGAATGTGGTCACATGGAGCCTGTGGCAGGAGGCTCAGTTTTCAGGAATGCCTACACCTTGATGCTATGTGATTGGCTAGTGGGTCAAGAGGGTGGTTACATTCTGTGACCCAGGAGAAGGCTATGTAATCCCTGATGTGAGGCTTTGCTTTGGGGCTCACTTTGATTTGAGAACCCAGATGTTCAGGCTTCCCTCTCTGGTAACTGTGATTTGGTATGGATGTAATGGTTGGACAGTTTGGAAGCCTGTCTGCTTGATCTGTTTCTCTGTCTTGTAACTTCTGTTTATATGCTCTAAAGTTTGGGGTGCTGACATTTTCCCCCTGAACTAGGTAAACGATATGTTTGATTGATTAAAGTAAGCTTGTTAACCCATTTTGAGTTGCTTTCCTTTAGAAAAGCAGATCTAAGAACCTGTGTTGGCAGCCACCCTGGGGATGCTGGGGTGCTTGCTGCTACACCTCTACATGGAGCCTTTATCTTTTCCCAACTCTAATTTCTGGTGCATAGAAGTTAATAGTACTAATGAAGAGAAGGAAATTGAAAAGTATTTATTACTATTTTGACATCAATTTTTTTAGGTGCAGAGTTACACATCCTTGTTTTCCTTTGTGAATAAATTAACAAGCAATTATTATGAGCCTACTATGTATCAGGCACTGTCAGGAACTAGGGATATAAATGCAGAATGATACAAACTCTACTCACAAAGAGTCTACATTCTGATGGTAGAAAACAGTATGTATTTATAGAACTATTTTTGTAATAAGTAAAAAGAATAATACAATTAACATTTTTTTTTTTTGGTCAGCAATGGCAAGTGAGTTTTAACCATACTAGTTCTGAAAGAAGATGCTTATTTCCTCCTTAGGAGGGATATTTGCTAGTTGCTTGCTGATCAATTGTTTAGCAAATCTTTGCATTATTTATCTTTTTATTATTTTATCATTTTCTCAACTTTAATTCTTTGCAAATTAACAAGTTCCTAGAATAGGGTTACCAGGACAGTGGGAAAAGTGGAAAATATGTAGTGTAAGGGTCAAATGAGATCATATAAGCAAAGTGTAAAAACAAAACTTTAAAGAGCTATCTAAATATGAGCTACAGTAATAATAATTACAATACTAATAGCTACCATTAGACACAAATATTTATATATTAAAAACCATTTTATATATACTTCTGTCTATATATATTTCTGCCTATCAGTTCTTTTTTTTTGGGATGCAGATAGCATCTTATTTTCTAGGTCCCTTTGTAGTTAATTTGGATATTTATAATCATCAAAATGACTTAGTCATTCAAAGTTGTTCTTAAAACAATATTGTTATTACAATGTTCTCTTGGTTCTGCTCATTTTGCTTCCATTATTTCATGCAAGTCCATCCAGGTTTTTCTAAGATCCTTGAGCTCATCATTTCTTACAGCACAGTAGTATTCCATCACAACCATTCACCACAACTTATTCAGTTATTCCCCAATTGATGGGTGTCCCTACAACTTCCAGTTCTTTACCAACACTAAGAGAGCTGCTATTTTTTTTTTTAGAAGCTATAGGTTCTTTTCCTGTTCTCCTAATTATCTTGGCAAAATAGTAAGTGACTATTAGTATGTAAGTAGGGTTTGTTTTTTTTTTTAAAGGACAGCTAGGTGATACAATAGATAAAGCACTAGGCCTGGAGTCAGGAAGACCTGAGTCCAAGTCTGACCTCAGATACTTACTAGCTGTGTGACCCTAGGCAAGTCACTTCATCCTGTTTGCCTCAGTTTCTTCATCTATAAAATGAGCTGGAGAAGGAAATGACAAACCATTCTAGTATCTTTGCCAAGAAAACCCTAAATGGGACCATGAAGAGTCAGATACAATTAAAATGACTGAATAACAAAAAGCAAGGTAAAATAACATCTTAAACTTAAATAGTATCTTTCCCTGAATTTCTATTCTTCTTCCTTCTCTGCTTATATTCATTTTGTATTTATTATAGAACTGAAGAATAGGAGACCAGAAAGAGCTAAGCAGTAAATCCCAGGAACTGAGCCAAAGTTTTTTTGTTTTTCAGTTCTTTTTGTAGCAAGAAGTAGAACTCAGACCTGATGAAATTGGAACTGACAGGGCTATGCCCTTATGTAGTTTGCTCCCACTACAGTTTAAGTAAAATATTCTTGTTTTTCCTTATAAAACCAGGTTATTGCTCAGTTCAATGTGTTTGACATTCCCCAAGTCTAGGAGTCAGTGAGATCCTTAATTGTGAGTGCCTCTCATCAATTTATAATGGAAGTAAGCAAAGACAAGGAAGGGAGGAAGGAAGGAGATAGAGAGAGAGAGAGAGAGAGAGAGAGAGAGAGAGAGAGAGAGAGAGAGAGAGATGGAGATGGTGTAACAGCAACCACACTGTTATACCTAGGATGGCTGCTAGCACAGATTCTTAGATTGCTTTACTAGGAAAGATAGCTGTTTAAGGGGTGAACTTTTTAAATTACATTCTCTAGTTCAGGAGAAAAGTCAGCACCCTGAACTTCAAAGAAAATAATCAGACAGGGCTTCTAACTGTCTGTGAAATTAGCACACATCAACAGATAGATTCAACTGTCTGACCAAGGCAATACATACATAGTAACCAGAGAGAGAAGCAGCAACATCTCGGTTTTTCAAAGCCAGGGGGCTCCTTAATGGCTACCCAGAGTCTCATCTGGTCAAATCACAAGAAAACTCTTTCAATGAATGAGCCCCAAAGCAAAATGTTAACCTCAGGGTATATATATACCCTTTTTATAGCCAGAGGGCGTAACAACCCTCACGACTCAGTGCTTAACTAGAAATTAACAAAATGTGTGAAAGCCTTCCTACAAGTAAGTCGCTCCTAAGCAAGCTTCTCTTATTGGGCTCCACTTGAGGCCTATTAATGGGCAGGGAAGATCTTATATCCCACTAACATTACAGATTGGGAGATGAAGGGAAGGAGGGAGAGAGAAACAGAGACATAAAGAGAAAGAGAAAGTGAGAGAGGGAGGAAATGAAGGAGGGAGGGAGAGAGAGGGGGGAGAGGGAGGAAAGCAGAGATGAAGATTATGTGAGGAAGTAAAAGAATACCAATTATCACACATACCCTCATTTAAAATCAGTTGCCAAGTCTTATTAATTGTACCCACACAACAACTCTTGCATCTACCCCCTTCTCTCCACTTATATGGCTACCATCCTACTTCAGACCCTTACATTCCGTGTAGCAATGACATCCCAATTGTCCTCCATGCCTCCAGTCTTTCTCCCTTCAATCTATGTTTTACATAGCTGCCAAAACAATTAATACATTACTCTTAAAGCACAGGTATAACCATGTTACTCTATAATGTCCAAAAAGTTTCAATGGCTTTCTATTATTTCAAATTTCTCTGTTGACATTTAAAGGCCCACGCAATATGATACTTGACTATATTTTCAGATTTATTTCATATTCCTTCCCTTCATATGCTTTATGTTTCAGTCAGATTGGCCTATTTACTCTTCTTTGTACCCTATATCCTCTCTTCTACCTTCACACCTGAAATACCCAGCAATGTCACCTCTACCTCCTAGTATTCCTAACTCCCTTCAAGGCTCAGTGTAAGGGACATTTCCTACTCAAAGCCTTTCTTGATTCCTTCACTTTTTAGTGTTCATTCTACCACTCCCCCAAATTACTTTTTTGTTTAATTTGTATAAATTTACTTACCCTCCTTCCTCCAGTATTCTACTGGAGGTTATATCTAATGAGGTTATATTTCCTTTTCAAAAATTTTTACCTTTATATATCCCCAGGACCTATCACAATTCCTTGTACGTATTAGGTGCTTAAATTTTCGTCTAATTGAATTTAATTGAACTAAGTCTGCTTCTTGTGTTCTAGGTTATTATGGTACTGTTTTGTTGTGTAGTCTGACATGTGGAATTATTCTTCTATCAAACAGTGAGCATCCAGGCAGTTGTGAGACAAGGCCTTTTACTCTTTCTGAACTGCTCCCTCCCCAAGAGAAAATACAAAGAGAAATGGACCATTTCTGAATATAGAGAAGAGAGTGAAAAAAGGGATCTTTCTTCTACTCACAATTATCCTTACCCCTAACATAAGAGTTCAAACTTCAAGAATTTACCTAATTTAAATCATGGTTTTTCTTACTAATAACAGATGGTGCATTAATCTATAGAAAGTTTAACTTAGATAATGCCCCCACCCTTATTTTTTTTTTCCAGAATAGCTAAATATAAGTGGAGAGTTGAAGTGGCCACTATGATGATTCTAGTTTTTAAAAATGAGACTGAGAAAATGTCCCGGGGCCAAGGATAATCCAGAATAACTTTCTCTCATGATTCAATTCATTGAATAGTTGCTTGACTTTCCAGTTTCTGAAGTCATTGTAGTCACAGATAGAACATCCAAAATGGCTAGAAGGAATTCTGGGATTTATGCACATAAATACAGTGTCACTTTTCAAAAGGAAGCCCTATGCTCATGACCTATTTATATTCTTTTGAATTTTTTTTTTATTACATGAACAGAAAAGAATGTGTTATGAGACTTTCTCATGTTTTACACCACACTGAATGATCCTTTGATAGCAATGTTATTCCCATTCATACTAGTGGGAGTTAGAGATACTAAGAGGAACAGAATCTCATGCCAAGAATGTACAAAATGGTTTCCATGGAGCATAATTGTATAATTGTTATAGGAAATGTATTTTTCTTCGATTTATTTTATTTTATGATTCTTTATTTTTTCATAAATTTATCCCCATTAGCCAAACAATCTTAAAAGTCACTTGAACATTTAAATACTGTAGTAGTGCTTTGACTTCATTAGTATTGGAAAAGGAGCAATTTCAATAAGACCTAGGAAGATGCTATCTTCAACCCCATCGTACATATTCATTTTAAAAAGCTGTTTTGTTTTAGCTTCCTAAAGGGAAACTTTTCTTTTTCTCATCTAATGGGGCATTCTAGCAAGGAAGATTTATTTTCTTTGAACTTCCTTCAAGGGAATGACTAGGTAACTATAAAACATTTTCCTGCAGATTGTTATATCCAGAGTTCCTTGATTAAAAAACATAGTTTATAATTTATACTGGGTCAAAATCATGCAAGATAACAATCATTTCTTGGTAATACTTTATAGAATGGGCTTCTCTATATCTGTGTGAGATCATGATTATTCAGAACTCTTGCAATCCCAGCATACCCCTGTGCATTTTGGCATTTTGCTGAATGTATGAAGCATGTATAAGCAATACCACATGACCACATTCTTTTATTTTTTTTAATTCAGCCCACCTAAGTCAAATATTGATTCTTTTGATTTTCTTCTTTTAAAATATCGCAGTCAAATGACTTAAGCTACCTATCTATAGTCCATTTTCAGAACAGATTGTAAAATCTACATAGATTGGTCTGGTGGGTTCTTAAAGTGACTTAGAAATGAAGAAAAAAGCAATGCAATATTGCAAAGTCAATTTTTATTTTGAGTGCTGAGAAGCAAAGTTTAAGTAATGGTAAACCAGTTGCTTTGAATATGCTTCAGTTACTAACTACATAAGGTCATTCAGACTGTAGAATTGGTGAGGTATGTTTAAGTTCTTCTTAGAAAAAAAAGAAAGAAAAAGAATAGATGTTAAATATATCTATAGATGTATTCTATATAGATAGATAGATAGATAGATAGATAGATAGATAGATAGATGTATTCACACACTTGTATATGTTTATGTGTATGTATATGCATATGTATATAGAATTAAAGAGGTAGGGTGGTGATGGGGACAGGAAACTCTATAGTACAAATGGCCATAGTTAATTAGTGGATGATATAATAAGTCATCCAGATACTCTAAACTTCTGGTATTCTTTGTAGAAGCAAGTAAGTTGTGCAGTAGAAAGAAGCCTGGGCCTGTAGTCAAGAAAGTCTCACCTCCAATCTAACCTCAGACACTTACTAGCTGTGTGACCCTGGGCAATTCATTTAGCCTCTGCCTTACTTTCCTCAACTGTAAAATGAGGATAATAATAGCACCCACCTCCCAGGACTGTTATGAGGAGCAAAAGAAATAATTCTTGTAAAGTGCTTAGCGTTTAGCTTTAGAACAGTTCCTAATATATAACAGGTGCTTAATAAATGCTTATTTTCTTCCTTCTCCTATATAAAATTGAAATAATAATACTTCACCTACTTACCAAATAGGGTAGTTGTGACAAAAGCACTTTGTAAAACCTAATGTGTTGTATAAATAAAAACCATTATTATTAGTATTTAAACTGTAATATAAACGATCATTTTGGATAATTATTAGATATATTCATAAAATACATTTGAAGATGCAAACATGAAAAATCCCAGTCATAAAAGAACTAATAATAAAGAGATTAAACAAAATAGTACTTTTCATGTTGACATTTCTAAACAAACAAAAAAAAAATACAAGATTTACCATGCACATTTATTACATATAGACTATGAAGTAAAGACACAGATGGTGTTATGACTTGTTTCATTCATTCAAAAATATTTCTTAAGTGCATACTATTGCACAATGAACTGGCGGCTGATTTTCCCCAGGCTCATTGCTGTTCAACACTATAAGGCTTAAGAAACTGAGCACATGGTTCAAAATTCAGGATTTTATGAATCAGATTCTTAGAAAAAAGTAGGAAATACTGTTTCTTAGAGATAATGTAATTTCTTGTGAAATAATGTTGTCAAAGCTGGATGTCCTCACACATGCATTTGGTCTTCACTACCAAGATCCTGATCCCATGTTGAAATGCTAGTGAATCTGTGATTTCATTGGTGGATGAAATTGCAGAATGCAATGTATCCACTGTTGTCCATCATGCTACATTCTTTTATGTCTTCTATGCCTTCCTATTAAGTTCATTATGGGGACTTGCCCAACCTAGTTGGGAGGCTTTCTTTTTGTTTACTTGACATAATAAGGATAAGAATTTAGTGTTGTGGGCCATGAATTGGTTATCCTTTGCTCTTGCTGTGCTTTTGATGTTACCCAAAACTCTACTTCTCCTGGTAAATTCCTCTTTTATAAGGTGGTCCAGCCTATTCATGCCTACTATGTACCTCTCCATTGATTTAAAAAAAATCAATTACTGGCAGTCATACATCACTCAAGAACATTGGTATTAAAAAGATGGATCTTTGTTTCAGCAGCAGCTTGAGGTCATTAAAAGAATTGTGCAATTTCCTAAAAGCAATCCAACTCTATCTCCTCCTATTCATTTCTGATACCAGATTCCTGTCTATTTATGGTATATATCTCACATTGAAAATCAGGATGACTCTAAGATTTCTCAGAACCAAATGTAATTTGTCCTGAGCTCAAGATATTGAACAGGAGAGGCCAAAAGCAAAAGTAAACAATTTGTGCTAAGACCAGTAAATTATAATAATCATGTTATAATTTGTAGCATACTAACATTTACATATATTATTATCTGCCATTTAGAGATAAGGAACTTGAGGTATAGAGAAGGACATATGGCTACTAAATATCAGTTCCAGGACTTAAACTCAAGTCTTCAGACTGCAAAGGCATGGCTTTTCAAATTACATCATGCAGTTGCCCACTTACTCATGTATAGCAGATGTTTGTAGATTAATCACACCACATCACTTTGTTGAAATAGCCAAAATCTAAATCTAATTAAAAGACTTCCATGGGGCTTCAAGGAAAAGAAAATTATCTTAAAGAAATGAAGGCAAGATGTGAAATATATCCTATAGAAAGGTTCACAAGATAAATTAAAGAGAAGAAGAAGAAGAAGAAGAAGAAGAAGAAGAAGAAGAAGAAGAAGAAGAAGAAGAAGAAGAAGAAGAAGGAGGAGGAGGAGGAGGAGGAGGAGGAGGAGGAGGAGGAGGAGGAGGAGGAAGAGGAGGAGGAGGAAGAGGAGGAGGAGGAGGAGGAGGAGAGGGGAAAAAAGGAGGAGGAAGAAGAGGAGGAGGAGGAAGAGGAGGAGAAGGAGAAGGAGGAGGAGGAGGAGGAGGAGGAGGAGGAGGAGGAGGAGGAGGAGAAGACAGACAAAGATGATGATGATGTTGATGATGATGACAACGATGATAATGACTCTTCTGGTTGCACCAGAAAAGTACTCTGTGATTTAGGAATATAACTTGAAATAATTGTACAAGTCAACCACAAAAATATTGGAGAATCTAGAAACCAGATCTATGAATGCTACCAATGAGTCTTCTAGAACAATTGGAACAAATGTAAAATCCAGTCAATGGAAGATATTTTTATGTTGCTAGATACTTCTGACCTGGAGTCACTGATTTTCATTGAAGTGACTCTCTGTAGCCTTCCTTAGAAGCTGGCCCTGGAACTAGTCCATAGTGTATAATCATTAAGTTTCTGAACTCTAGTGCTCTTTTTAAATGGAAACAAACATCTCCTAATGTACACTTTGGAGGGAATCTTCCATGTTTTGTTTTCAATGAGAAGATGCAGAAAGAGGCATGAACCTTGACTTCAGCTTCCTGATTTTTTTTCATCAAAGGAGCTGAGATTCCTCAGCTCTTCTCTGTTAGTATGCTTAAGGTGCTTAGAAAGAAAATGACACAATGTATTTGAAGTGCAAGAAAACCTCAACTACATGAAGAGAAACTTGACACCTTCAGTGTAGTCCATACACGATAAAGAATATAATTGTTATAAATTACAATGTATATTTCATATGTAAAGTTTTTTTAAAGTCAGTCTTCAAAGTTTTATAGGTTTTGCTATCTAATAGAGAGATAATGCATTTATTCAGTTCCTACTATATATCAGGCAGTGTGCTAAGAATTGGGGATATAGAAATAAAGAAGACATAACACTCCCTGCCATAGAGAAGTTACATTCTAATAGTGGAAGACAAATAAAGAGGAGCTAGGAAAGCAGGGGCTTGGGGAGGGAGGAAGGTTATCTAGGTAGGGGTGAGCAGCTGGAATGGAGGAAGAACAGATGGGACAGTGAGCAGAAAGTGAAGTGAGCAGCTTAGCTGGGGCTTTGCAGGATGTGCCAACTTCAGGCAAGGATTCACCAATCAAAGAGTGCTGAATATATGTATTTTGAAATTTTAATTGATGTGTTCTCTCTTTATATTATCAACATTTACAGATTGTTCTGACTTTATAAGAATTCTCTTGTAGCAAAGGAAGCAACTAAATAAAATTAATAATATAACGATCTCTTCTGTATGTGTATGCAACAATCTATACCTGTAGCACCTCTATACGTCTCTATTTTTAATTGTTTTTAATTAATAGAAACATTTTTTTCTCTCCCTCTCCCTTACCCCATTCAGGGAAAAAAGAGAAAAGAAAAATAAATTCCTTTCAACAAATATATGTAAGAAAGCAAAATAAATTCCTCATTGGCTACAGATGTATATACTTATGTACATGTGTATATACATGTATGTGCATATATGCCTGCACACATATATTACACATGTATTTTATATGTGTGCATATATGTATATATAATTTTTGAGTGCTAAATGTAATAGTGTGCTTCATAATCAGTCTTATGGAATCATGAACAGTCATTGTATTGATCACATTTCTTGCAGCTTTCAGTTATCTTTACAGTCTTGTTATTATATACCTTTTATTCCTGGTTCTTCTAATTTCATTCTTGTTCTATTAAAATCCAATCCTAGCCGGGCGGAGCCAAGATGGCGGAGTAGAAACAGCTCATCCAAGCCACTCTGCCCCCAGATTCCCCCCAAACTATGTAAAAGGGGACTCTGAACAACTTCTGGAACCCTAGCACCCACAGAACGACACAGAGAAGCTAACCTCCCACTGAGGACAGCCCAGCAGCCCTGCAGGAAGGACCAGTGCAGCGGTCTGGGAACCGGCAGTGCGCAGCGCGCAGAGCACGGGAAGCTGAGCCGAGCCGGAGCTGAGGTCTCCGTGAGCCGAGGTTTTAGCCCCAGGGCACCAGGGCCAACAGCCGGCTGGAGGAACCCCAGAACACCAGTAGCTGTGGTGACTCCAGAATTATCAACATAGACATGCCTAGGACAAAGTAAGAGGTTACTGTCCTATGGACTTTGGGACCTGTATTTAGGGAATGCGTCAGCTTCCTCCCCTGGGGGCTAGAGGTGGCTGAGGAGACACACCATTTTGTAGTTTTCAGATGCAGCTCCAGCTCCTGGCCTGCAGAACCGTAGGGAGACCCAGCGATTAGTCTTGGGGGGTAATTGCTCTTGCTTTAACCTCCCTGGATCTGGATTGTGATCTAGGGTGGAAGTCGTGGGTGGGTTTACAGCTTGCCAGAAATGGAAGTGGCCCCCCACATGTTCGGGATGAAAATTCCTCTATCTGGCCTTAAAGCCATAGTGTGGCAACAAGCCCAAAAGTCAAGCAATTAAGTGGCAACGTGCAAAGGCAAAGGAAACAGAAAAATGCAACCCTAGACTCCTATTTTGCGGGCATAGAGTGGGAAAAGGACTGTGAGGTTAGAAGTCCTGCTCCAAAAGCCCCAGGGGAAAACATGAGTGGGTTGCAGGCCATGGAGGACCTTAAGAAGGACTTTAAAAATCAAATAAGAGAAGTGGAGGAAAAATTGGAAAGAGAAATGAGAAGGATGCAGGAAAAGTATGAAATGAGGGTCAACAGCCTGACTGAGGAAAACAACACCTTAAAAAATAGACTAACTCAAATGGCAAAGGAGGCCCAAAAGGGCAATGAGGAGAAGAATGCCTTAAAAAGTCGAATTTGCCAGATGGAAAAAGAATCTCAAAAGTTCACTGAGGAGATTCATTCCTTCAGAGTTAGATTGGAGCAAATGGAAGCTAATGACTTTATGAGAAATCAAGATGCTGTTAAGCAGATCCAAACAAATGAAAGATTAGAAGGCAATGTGAAATATCTCATGGGAAAAACCACTGACCTGGAAAATAGATCCAGGAGAGACAATTTAAAAATTATTGGACTACCTGAAAGCCATGATCAAAGAAAGAACCTAGAAATCACCCTTCAAGAAATTCTCAAGGAAAATTGCCCTGATGTTTTAGATCCAGAGGGCAAAATAGAGGTTGAAAGAATCCACAGATCACCTCCTGAAAAAGATCCCAAAAAGAAAACTCCCAGGAATATTATGGCCAGGTTCCAGAATCCCCAGATCAAGGAGAAAATACTACAAGCAGCCAGGAAGAAACAATTTCAATATTGTGGAAACACAATCAGAATAGCACAGGACCTGGCAGCTTCTACACTGAGGGATCGAAGGACATGGAATATGATATTCCAGAGGGCAAAAGAACTGGGAATGAACCCAAGGGTCACCTACCCAGCAAAACTGAGTCTTTTGTTTCAGGGGAAAATATGGTCATTCAGTGGAATAGAGGACTTTCAAGCATTCTTGAGGAAAAAACCAGAATTGAACAGAAAATTTGACATCCAGACACAAGAAGGAAGAGATGCCTGAGAAGGTAATCAGGGAAAAGAAATCAAAAGGAACTTATCAAAGTTGAACTATTTACATTCCTATATGGAAAAGCAATAACGGTGACTGATGATATCTTTCTCACTATGAAAATAATGGAAGAAGGGGGTGTGGTCATATGAGTACATATGTGAATGTGTTTGTAGATGGTTACAGTTATATATGGATAGAGGGCATAGGTTGAATTTGTTGGGAAGGGAGAATACTCAAGGGATGAAATTATGAGGTGAGAGAGGAAAGTGGCAAGAGGAGATGGGGAGAGACAGGGTAGGGTAAACTATCTTATGTAGAAGAAGCAAAGGGAAGTGGTTGTAAGGGGGGGAAGAATAGGAAGGCAAAAAGGCAAAACCACATTCTCATTGAATTTGGTTCAGGGAGAGAATGACATACATACTAAATGGGATATCTTAACCTGCAGCAGAATAGGGGGAAGGGGGATGAGAGGAGGGAAGATGGATCGAGGGCATCCTTGGGGGGAGGGGTGGTTGGAAGTACCCACTATAGAAGAGGGACAGGATCATGTGGGGAATGGACCAGGTGGGGGAGTGGGATGAGTGGGAGGGAACTGTAAGCAGCCTTGTACAATATATCTACTATGATAATGTTTTGCATAGCTAGACATGTACAACATATACTGAATTACTTATCTCCCCAGAGGGAATGGGTGACAAGGGAAGAAGGAAATGGATCTGAAAGTCGAGGTCTTAACATTAAATGTTTCAAATATATATAAATGCTATTATTAATACTCTTTTGCTTATAATTGGGAGATAAGATGTGCAGGCATTGGGACACAAAGATTCTCCTTCCTCTAATGGAAAAGTCTAAGGGGGTATGGGAGAAGGTATGGGAGAGAGCAGATTGGAGGAAGCGATACCTTGTGGGACTGCTATTCTGGGAGGTTGGGTAGGGGAATCACGGGGGGGAAATGATTGTAACTCAAAATCTGGTGGTAATGAATGATGTAAAACAGAAGTTAATAAAGCATTTGTTTAATAAAAAAAAATCCAATCCTAAGTTTTTATTGTGGTATGAGGTTTTCTATGACTGTGCTACCAGTTGAAAAGCTCTATAGGTTTCTACTATGAAGGTGAAAAGGATTTCCAGTATGAGTCAGATGATGAATTTGATGTCTCTTGTCCAAGAACTAGCCTAGTTAAGTTTGGAGACTCATCACCCAGTTGGCTGAAAGGTGACTCATTGTTCAGTCACAGGAACTCTTGAAATTCATTCACAAAATTGGAGAGGTGTGATCTGAATTGATGTATCATTCATATCAATGAAATAACCTATATTTAACTATTGAAGCAATATTGCCTACATGTCTCATGAGACCAAATGCTAGGGGATAAAGTTAAGAACTGCAATTAGATAGGTTGAAGGACTTTGCCAGCATGATTTTTTAAAATGAAGTTTGTACAATGATTGTTCTTCCTGGTTTCCCCCAAGAAGTTAAAGACTGAAAACAACAGAAAAGAATAATTTTAACACATTTCTTGTTTACAATAGAGAATTTTGACTCTTAGAATTTGCTGACTCTGACCATTTGTTTAAAATAATGTTTTATTGCTGTCCTTTTTGGAAATGCCCACCCTTATCCCTGAAATTGAGCCTTCCTTTCTGACAAAAAAGGTAAATTAAAATAATAAGTACCATAACAATATATGCTACATTCTACCCTACTAGTTCCCTACTTTTGTACTGAGAGGCAAAGACTACATTTCATTATTTATTATTCTGGGTCATTTTGGGCTTTTGAATTAGAGTATAATTTCTTTTAAGTTTGATCATCAATTTTTTCCAACTCAAAGAAATTAAAATTTTTTCCAAATCCTTATAATAATAATTCACATTTATAGTATCTTAATGTTTTGCTACATTCTTTCCCCACAACAATTCTGAAAGTAATTGCCATCATCATCTTAGCTGACATTTATATAGCTCCTTAAGGCTTGCAAAGAGCTTTACATATATCATCTCATTTTATCCTCCCAGCGACGTTGTAATACTGTTATGATTGCCATAGCACCTGTGAAGAAACTGTAGCAAGAAGTCAAGGAACTAACTTAAGTCACATATCCAACAGGGGTTGGATTTGAACCCACATTTCTGCTGGCTTCAGGTCCAGACCAAGAATTATTTTCCTACATCTTTTACAGATGAAGAAGCTGAGACTAAGAAATTAAGTGGCTTGGTTAATATAAGGTATGCCAGTGGCAGAAGTGAGCTGTGAATCCCAGTCTTTTGATATAGGTCCAATAATTTTGCCATTGCATCATGCTTCCTGATACTTGTCATCATTGATGTGCTATAGATACATAGAATTTCAGATTTATAATGCCCCTCAGTGATAATTTACCCCAACGCCTCCATTTTACAGGTGACAAAACAAATCTGGAGAAGCAAAATGAGTTTTCCAAGATTATGGGAAAGTTACCAAGCTTATGAATGGCAGAGTTAGGAACTAGAAGTTCCGGTTTTTTGATTTCTTGGGGAATACTGAGGTAGAATGGATTCATCACATATCAGTGTCACCATGAGAGGCATCATCATATAGAAGCATATATTACATGACTCTATGTGATAGCTAGAAGTGAAATTCTAACACAGCATTATGCCTATCCTTAAGAAGCTCACAATTTTGAATGATGGTTCAAAGATTGATAGAGCTCTAAGGCAAGACTTCAGACCTTAGCCCCAGTCTTCTCTGCTTATAACTAGCTAAAATGTCTCATAAAGTAGCTGAGGAGCATAGTAGATAGAGGACCAGGCCTGGAGTCACTAAGACCTGAGTTCAAATCTGGCCTCAGACTCTTGTTAGCTTTGTGACTCTGGCAAGTTACTTAATCCTTGGTTTCCTCATGTGTAAAATGAGTAGGAGAAGGAAATGGCAGATCATTTCAGTATCTTTGCTAACAACACCCAATATGGGAACATGAAGAGTTGGACATGTCTGAAATGACTCGAACAATAACAAAATTTACTAGCTGTGTGGCCTTGGATGGGCAAGTTCAGCCTCTGTTTTCTTTTATTTCGTCATCTGCAAAATGGAAATAGACAATAATAGCACCTACTTCCAAGAGCTGTTGTGAGGGCAAAATGAGATGCTTGTAAAGTGCTTTGTAAGCCTTAAGACACATAGAAATGTTGGTGATTATTGTTGTTGTCAGTAAGGCCCCTTCCAGCTCCAACATTCTGTGAGTTTGTGAAGCTTTCTTGTTGGATTTGAGAACTGAAGTATAATTTGTATTGGGTGAACATCGATGATTTTGGGATCATTTTAAATTGAGCTCACATTTAATTTGAGCATTGTAAATTCACATACATTAGGAAACATTGACCTAATAAAGCTCTTACATGTTACTTCAGTGCGAAATCTCCGGTTTTCTATTTGCAAGTACTGACTCCTAGTTTCTGGGTTTCCATCAAATCTGCCTAATAAACCATACTGATTTGATCCATAAAAATCTCAAGAGCCTAGAAAAGGTTTAAGATGTGGCATGAGTTAGAAACATGCTTCTCAGGGTTAGTTAGAAACATACATATACAGAGACCTCCATTGTGGTCATTGAGACAACAAGGTAATGGAATTAGACACATTAGCCACAATGGACCTCAGAGGCCATCTAGGAGTCATCTGCCCAAACCAGTTGGATATTCTTTAGGCATCTCAAAAACAGCATGGTCCCAAAACCCTTGCCCAAACTTTCTTATTTCTGACTTGGAAATCACTGTCTTAGTAACATTGATTTACAGACTCGTAGTTGTTCCCAACTCTTCATTCTTCCCCACTCTAAAGATTCATTGAGTTGTTAAGTCTTGAGGATTCTACCTTCACCACATCATTGGCATTTTCCTCCTCACTCACATAACCATCATTCTAGTTCATGCCCTCAGCTGCATTCACCTTGACTATCTCAATTGCTTTTTAATAGGTATCCCTTAAATAAAAAAGCATTTGTTATGTATTTACTAGGTACAAAGCACTGCCCTAAGCTTTGAGGATGAAATACAGAAAAGTGAGACAGTGTCTGCTCTCAAAGAGCTCACATTATCATAGGGGAGATTCTGTGTATGTATGTATGTATGTATGTATGTATCTATCTATCTATCTATCTACCTATCTAAAAGTTTTCAGATGGAAAGGTCTCTTGGGCATTAGGGTACAGCAGCAAAGCAGATGGTAATGCCTCTTTTTAAAATTTTAATTAAATTTTATGTTTATTTTTAGTTTACATCATTCATTTCCACAAGATTTGTTTGTTTGTTTTTTTTTTTGCTTTTTGAAGGGCAATTGGTTTTAAGTAACTTGCCCAAAGTCACACGGCTAGTTTTTGTGTTGTATCTGAGGCCAGATTTGAACTCAGGTCCTCCTGACTCCAGGGCCGGTGCTCTACTCATTGTGCCACCTAGCTGCCCCCCTCCGCAAGATTTTGAGTTACAAATTTTCTCCCCAATTTTCCCCTACCCACCACCCCAAAATAGCAATCCCACTGAATATCCCCTCCCCCAATCTGCTTTCTGCCATATCTTCCCCCATCCCCCTCTGAATTTCTAGCAGGGCATGATGGATCTCTATGCCCCAGTTCCTGTATATCTTATTTTCCAGTTACATATAAAATAACAACAACAACAATAATAATATTATAACATATATTTTAAATATTTGATTTTAAAACTTTGAATTCCAGATTCTTTTCCTTCCTCCCTCATCACCCACTTTTACTGGGAAGATAAGCAATTCAATATAGGTTGTACAAGTGTAGCTATGCAAAACATTTCCATAGTGGATATATTGTGAAAGATTAACTGTGTTTTCCTCCATCTTATCCCACCCCAAACTTGTTCTATTCTCTACTTTGATCCTGTCCCTTTTCAAAAGTGGGTGCTTCCAACTTCCCTCCCCTTAGCCTGCCCTCCCTTCCTCATCCTCCCTCTCATGCCCTTACCCCCTACTCTCCTGTAGGGTGAGAGGCCCTATTTAGTATGTATGTTATTCTGTCCCTAAGCCAAATTCAATGAGAATAAGGTTGACTCATTCCCTTTTGCCTTCCTATTCTTCCCCTCCACTGTAACAGTTTTCCCTTGCCTCTTTTATATGAGATAATTTACCCCATTCTGTCTCTCCCTATCTCCTCTCATTATATTCCTCTCTCACCTCTTAATATCAACTTTGAAGTATCATCCCTTCCTATCAAATTGGTCCTGTGCCTTCTGTCTATGTATACATGTACACAGATATATACACACTCACATATGTATTCATTTGCCCATATACCCTCTTATATAGACATATATATGTATGCATATTATATATATATATATATATATATATATATATATATATATTTCTATTCCCTTCAACTATTCTCATAATGAGAAAAGTTTCATAGGTTTCAATGATTATTTTTCCATGTAGTAATGTAAATTGTTAAACTTTGATAAGTTCCTTATGATTTCTTTTCCCTGTTTACCTTTTCATGCTTCTCTTGCTTCTTGTATCTGAATGTCAAATTTTCTATTCAATTTTGGTTTTTTCATCAAGAATGCTAGAAAGTTCTCTATTCCATTGAATTATCATATTTTCCCCTGAAACATGATACTCAGTTTTGCTGGGTAGGTGATTCTTGGTTTTAATCCCAGCTCCTTGACCGTCAGAATATCATATTTCAAGCCTTTTAATCCCTCAGTGTAGAAGCTGCCAGATCCTGTGTTATCCTGATTATGTTACCACGATATTCAAATTGTTTCTTCCTGGCTGCTTGCAATATTTTCTCCTTGATCTGGGAATTCTGGAACCTGGCTATGATATTCTTAGGAGTTTTCTTTTTGGGCTCTTTTTCAGGAGGTGATTGGTGGATTCTTTCAATCTCTATTTTGCCTTCTGGTTCTAAAACATCAGGGCAATTTTCTTTGAGAATTTCTTGAAGGATGATTTCTAAGTTCTTTTTTGATCATGGCTTTCAGGTAGTCTAATAATTTTTAAATTATCTCTCTGTATCTATTTTCTAGGTCAGTGTTTTTTTCCAATGAGATATTTCACATTGCCTTCTATTTTTTCATTTGTTTGGATATGTTTAATAGGATCTTGATTTCTCATAAAGTGACTAGCTTCCATTTTCTCCAGTCTAATTCTGAAGCAATGATTCTCTTCAGTGAGCTTTTCAGATTCTTTTTCCATCTGGCAAATTAGGCTTTTTAAGGCATTCTTCTCCTTATTGCCTTTTTGAGCTTCTTTTGCCATTTGAATTAGTTTATTTTTTAAGGTGTTATTTTCTTCAGTCAGGTTGTTGACTCTCATTTCATAAATTTCTTGCATCCTTCTCATTTCTCTTCCCAATTTTTCCCCCACTTCTCTTATTTGGTTTTCAAAATCCTTCTTAAGTTCCTTTATGGCCTGTAACCAGCTCATATTTTCCTTGGAATCTTTTGGTGCAGGAGTTCTGACTTCATTGTCTTCCTCCTGTTCCACGCTTTGATTCTTTTTGTCCCCAAAATAAGAGTGCAAAGTTGGACTTCTGTGCTTGCTTGCTTCCTTTGCTTGCTCATGTTGTCACTCAATTACTTAGCTTTTGAGCTTTTTGCCACAGTAGAACTCTACTTCCAGAAAGGGGAGTTTTGTCCCAAATTGCTGGGATTTTCTCAGATGACAGAGATGTTAGTTGGATATTAGCCTCCACTGGCTCTGGCACACTGGTCATGCACCCCAAGGACCTCTTCCCTAGCCCGAAATCCAGATTCAAGCAGGTTAAAGCAAGAACAATTACCCCTCAGATTGGTTGCTTGGTCCCCCTACAATCTGAAGGCCAGGTGCTCTGAAGCAGCCACATGGCCGCCAGGCCTCAGACACTTCTCACCCTGGGGGAAAAGGCTGGGCCACTCTCCCAGACTCCTAGTTCCCAAAGTCCACACTGCACTGACCTCTAATTTTGCCCTTAGCATCCATGGGTTGAGACTTCTGGAAACTACCACAGCTGCTGATGATCTGAAGTCTTTCCAGCTGTGGCTGGTTGTGGGTACCCTGAGGCTAAAATCTGTGGCTCATGCAGGGTTGGGCTGGATTCCCAGCATGCTGTGCTGTCCCTTTCCTGCTGGCCTGGTGGGCTATCTTCAGTGGGAGGTTAGCTTCTCTCTGTCATTGTGTGGGTTCTGTAGCTCCAAAGTTTGTTTATAGTCATTTTTACATGAATTGGTAATACCTCTTCTTTAATGTTACTTCCACAGATAAAACTATATCAAGTTCTAATGATGATGATGATGATGATACTTAGTATGTACACAGTGCTTTAAGATTTGCAAAGTACTTTTCTTATGCTACTTATTTGATACTCACAATAACCCTGGGGAGTAGGTGCTATTATTATCCCCATTTTGCAGATGAGGAAACAGGTAGACAGAGGTTAACTCACCTACCTAGGAATGCACAGCTAGTAAGTGTCTGAGATGGGATTTAAATTCAGGTGCTCCTGATTCTATGTCCAGTGCACTATGTACAAATCACCTGACTGATATTAAATCATTTGAGCAAGAAGCATTTGCCAGACTCTTTTTTTCCCCAGATGATGGTAGTCAGTACTGCTACTCCCAAAGTTCTTGGATTGAAGGTGCTGAGCTATTTATTTTTCATTCTGAAGGGAGTTGGTGTTGTTCTGACTTGTCATGTACCTTCTACCTCCTGTCTCTCCATTACTTTGTCTTTCTGCTTCAGACTGACTGACTAGCCTGTCTTGATGGTGGTAATTGGTCAGCAGTTGGTGGGGATGGTGGTCCTTTCTTCACAGAAGTTCCTCTTCTCTCTTTTCTCCTCTCCTCTCCACTCCTATCCCCTCCTCTCCCTTACCTGAGAGTATTCTCCTCAAAGGAAGGTAAATTTTGATGGCTGGAGCCAACCTTGATAATTTGGAGTTTAGTGGCTAGATTTCTTTCTTAAAGACTATGCCTGAAAACCAGTTCATTCTAGCTCTCATCGATTGGCCAAAGATAGGTTCCTGCCCAAGTACCATTTAATGGTTATTTTTTGGACCCTGATGACTGAATTGAATGTAAATACTAATTGTTTCTCTTCTGGTCAGAAACAACTCTGAGTGTCTCCCCATCCCAGTTTGATTTGATATTTTTTTTATTAAAGGGGCCAACCATTGGTCCAATACTTAAACAGCTCTAGTCACTGAATGGGTGGTACCTCAGTCCAAATGAGAACTGGGACAGACCAAGGCCAAGGGCTCCTACTGCATCCTGGGACATCTCCAGTTGTTTTCACCTATATTTGGTCATTGGATCCATATGACTCTGGAGGGGAAAGTGAGGCTTGTGACTTTGCACAGCCCTCCCTCACTATAATCCAATTAATTTGCAAGTCCTGCCATCATCTTCCTGATATCATAATCCTTTTTGAGAATGAAGGACAAACCACACACATACCTGCCACACTACATAGCTGCCAAAGTGATAATCCTAAAGTACAGGTTTTATCATGTCATAGACTCCCTGTTATCTCTAAGATCAAACACAAATTCCTGTGTGTGACATTTAAATCTGATCTCAACCAACCCTTCCAGGCTGATTTTTATCCATCATTTCCCTTTTTGTCTACTTGCTGGCCTCTACACATGACATTCTGCCTCCCATCCCTATGCCTTTGTAAGGCTTTCCTGTGTGCCTAGAGAGTACTGCCTTCTTCCTTTTGCCTCATAGAATGCTTAGTTTCTTTGTAAACTCAGATTTAGTGCCAATCCCTAGAAGTTTTTTTCTGACTCATTCCAGATACTAGTTCCTCCGTCATATTGAATTTATTTTGTATAATATTTTGTACATATTAATTTTTATATATTTATATATTTGTAAAGTGTTTTGCAAACCTTAAAGTCCTGTATAAATATTAATTATTGTGATTATTATCATTAACATTTATCTAGCCAGGGGCAGGCTCATGTGACATCAAGGGGACATGTCCCTCCCCCCACCCCACTCTAGACTCTAATCTGAAGTTGTTCACAGCTTGGCTAACTTGGATTTCATTGAAGGAGTGAAAAAGCAATACAGTGTTGTGGAAAGTGCATGGAACTAGGAGTCATATTCTAGTATCAGCTTTGCCATTCACAGATTATGGTACTGACTTTTAAATATATGAGCAGTTTGGTTGCTAAAAGGGGCAAAAAATATCATTTGCATAAACAAAAATAAATAACTCAGCTGGTGAAGAATGTAAATATTGGATGCCAATTTGATAAGTGGACTTTTTTTGTGCTTGAAAGGGTCAGGAAAAGAAATTTGGCTTGATAAAAACTGCTAAAGTCTATGTGAAAGAAAGAGTTTTCAGATAAGCTGTGAATAATTGTGTTTCCAAAGGTATGGAAAGTATACTATGCAATAAGTGAAAAGGCTTAATTCACTTTGTAAATGATGAAAGGTACTGCTTCATTAGTATGTGAACAGTTTGGTGGTTGAACGGCAAAGAAAAGAACTTTTGTTTATTAAAGATCTACAAAATGTAAGTGTGAATA
Source organism: Gymnobelideus leadbeateri (assembly GCA_011680675.1). Classification (NCBI taxonomy): domain Eukaryota; kingdom Metazoa; phylum Chordata; class Mammalia; order Diprotodontia; family Petauridae; genus Gymnobelideus; species Gymnobelideus leadbeateri. The sequence goes on along the minus strand of WOXC01012357.1, from coordinate 36,199 downwards.
ACATTTTCAAAGACATAGATTATGGAAGAGTACCTCTCTGAGGACTTTGGAATGATTGAATCTCCAGAGGATTATTGCCCTGTAGATTATTTTTATTTGTAATTGTTTTTAATACAGCTTAAAATTCACAAAAGGAGAATTCAAATAACTCCTTGAAGACTATGATTGAACAAGGACTGATGGTTTTATAACTAACAGAAAAGGATTTTCATGGCATCAGGGACAGAGCTATAGACTTGGAATCAGGAAGATCTGAGTTCAAATCCTGATGTATGTACTTACTTAGCTGCATGACCCTGGGCAAGTTATAGCAATTAGATTGTGAGCTCCTTGAGGGCAGGGACTGTTTTTGCTTTTTTTTGGTAACTAACCCAAGTGCTTAGCACAATGCCCGGAACATAGGAAACATTAATAAATCATCTATCTGTCTATTATCCACCTAATAAATGCTTGCTGATTTGACTTGTTGACTTAAGCTCCCTGTGCTCCAGTTTCTTCATCATCAAATGAAGAAAATAATAGGAACTCATGGGGTTGTTATGAGGATCAGATGAGACAATACATGGAAAGTACTTTGCAAACTTTAAGGCACTATGTAAGTATAACATACATACAAATGTATATGCCATATGTATATGTATGTATGTAAAATAAGGTGAAGGTAAATCAGTGAGTACCCTTAAGCTCTGATTTGAGCCATTGAAAGTAGTAGAGAATGAGTAAAAACTGGATAACTTATCAGGAGTGGAGTTGGAAATTGAACAATCAGAAGACTGTTGAAAAGCTAGCTCTGCTGGAACTGTCTGAAGAAACCAGAAGCAGGGACAGTCAGCTGACAAGAAGACTTCACTTGTTACTTGATTATTTGGATAAAGGCAGAAACCTATTAGAAGACAGCTGTTTGGCTTATTGGTTTTGTCTCTACTATAGTTTGAGAGGTGAATCCTATCAAAAGTACCTGTTGCTCTTTGCTGCTCTTTCTGGTTCCATAGGGAAAAGCAGAGGGAGAAAGACATGTTTTGCTATAGGAAACTATGCTGTTAAAAGTCATTTCAGTCCTGTCCAACCCTTCATGACCCCATTTTGAAGTGTTCTTGGAAGAGATACTGAAATAGCTTGCCATTTCCTTGTTCAACTCATTTTATTGATGAAGAAACTGAGGCAAATAGGATTAAGTGACTTGGCCAGTGTCACACACCTAGTAAATATCTGAAGCTGAATTTGAACTCTTGAAGAAGAGGAATCTTCTTGTTTCCAAGCACACTGCTCTATCTTCTGTACCACTTAGCTGCCCACTGGGGGCTGTGGTGAGATCTAATTGAAAGATACAGAATCCTGGTGAGTGAAGACGAGTCTGGGCTTGTTTGCATTACCCAGAGAGAGCTAGACTAATAAGCTCTGCAGTCCTGTGGTTTTAAAGGAGCTTCCAGCTTCTTTAGTAGCCTAACACTTTCCTTAACACCTCTTTAAAAGTGGCTGTAAGTCAAAAGATTTGTCCATGCTTCATCAGTTTGAGAGTAGAAAAGGATGTGTTCAATAGGAGAGCTGTGAGAGCCAGAAGAACAGTTAGTAGAGAAGTAGCTTTGTTTGGTACAAATATTTCTGTATGAACCCATGACATCAAGGAGAACTGAAATTTGGAGTTTGGAGTTATCTGGAACACATGGGCTTTCCTCGATCATATGTTCCATGGCAATGTTTCTATAAGCATGTGCCCACTCTTCTCCACAGATACTGAGTTGGGTCAAGAGCTTAGCTCTGGTTTATTAGTGGACTGTGATGTATTTATTATTCTGGCATTTATGTGTCTGTGATTTTTTCCCCTTTATTGTTATGTAAATGGTTATGCTTAAGATCTAATATATGCATTGTGAATGGCTGAGGTTTTATTTAAATGAATGTGCACTGATGGGTACTAGGGAGCTATAGTGATGAGCAGAAGAATGTATTTCCCTTCAACAAGGTTAGCTCTAGCCTCTGGAGAGAGCTTAAGTATCATTTCATGTTGGTGGTTTTTCTCTAGGAACCCAGGTATGATAGTGTGGTTGCAGGCTGGGGTGGATGAGCCAGGCCAGAGAGTAGGTGTAAGAGTCCTTGCCTCCCAGACTGGCCCCCCCATTTCAATAAGTTATTCCATCTCTCTGAATTTCAGTTGCCTTTTCTATGAAATAGGGACAATAATACCCTGCCTAATTTAACAGGTTTGTTGTAAAGATCAAGTGAGAAAAACATATAAGAAAGAGCTTTGAAAACTGAAATGCCAAAAAGAAATAGTAGGCCTGATTATCTTTGGTGTTCTACACAGCAGCAACAAAAGTATGCTTTCTAACTGACTGTCTAGAAGGAAGAACCATTCAGACTTCTACATCCTTAAAAAGAAAAAAGCAAGGAGATTTATTTTCTGATAAAAATGTAGAACAACTTTCCCCCCCTAGGGAGTTTTAACTGCGAGTTGGGCTTGCAACTTCAGCAGGAGGGATAAATTGCACATCTCCTTATACTGGAGGCAAAAAGCTGACATTTTGAAGTGCAGGTTTCTGCCGAGATCCTTAATGAATTAACAAGGCATCTGACACACAAAGAAATGTTGGAAGGGGCTGAACTTTGGAGCGTAGGACAGTTTTACTTTGAAATCTCAGACTTAGTTCTGCTTTAGGGAAGTTTTTGATATTTGGGTTCAATGTAGGTTCTATCCTCCAGGCTTGGAACATTTGGAATGTCAGAACAGCACCAATTAGATTAATGATAGGATTGATCCTGGAAATAATATATTCTTTCAACAGTTTTGAGAGATAATGTTGGCTGAATACTAGATCGGTGAGGACATTGAAGTTAAGAAATGTCAGTTTCCCAGCCACTATTAGCCAGATCAGGGTGAGCCCTAGACCAAGACATTCTGTGCTATGACTTTTTCCACAAATGAAATAATGATCATTAAATTTGCCTCTCATGGGGTGAGGGGGGGAATCAAACTCTGTTGTGAAGTGTTTTGGCCTCTTTGAAATAAGACCCTACAGAAATGCAGAATGATATTAGACCATCAGAAATGATTATCCAATGCCTTTAGTATTAATGAAGTTTTAAAATGGTTAATTCATACATGAAGAGAGGTCACCAGAATTTGTCTTATGTAGTATAGTAAGACTCGGAAAGAGCCAAATCAAGTTGTCCCTATGGCCTAGGCAATGTTTGAAAATTGTGACCCCTGTTAGTGACAAGTCTATTCACCAGAGGCTTTGAGCCTCCATTAAAACACATTCACTTGAATTTGGCATGGGGGTTGGTAAGAGGGAGTCTAGAACTGAGACTGTATTGATGGAGGCAAATTCCCCACTGGGATGCAGGTGGGAATTACTTACTCTTACAGATTGCAACTCACTTATAATTTATAGTCTGAATCACCAAGAGGTTTAAATGATTTGTCTGTTGTCATTCAGCTGGTAGTATCAAAGAAAGGATTTTTCCTCAGATTTTCCTGACTCCAAGGCTGGCCGTCTATCCACTATGCTACTTTTATCAAAAAATAAGTAAATACTCCAGGGAGAGTGGAGCTTTATGGTATCCCAGTTAGGAACATTTATTAAAAAGTGATGTTAAAAAGCATTTTGTTTTTTATATGACTATAAATTGTTTTGATTTCTTCATTGTTGCACAAAATAATGAAGTGTAAAGTGAGCAGAACCAAGAAAATGTTATATATAGTAACAACAACATAGTTTTAAGAACCATGAGTGACTAAGTCATTTTGACTATTGTAAACACCCAAATTAACTACAAACATACAAAGGAAGACTCTGTCTACATTCAGAGAAGAACTGATAAATTGAAATATGTATAGAATGGTTTTCAGTATATATATATATATATATATATATATATATATCATATGTGTGTATATGTGTATGTGTGTATATACATATATATGTAAATATATGTGTATATATATTTATCTAATGGTAGCCATTTCTAGAGTAGGGGGTTTAATGGCAAGCAAAGTAGCACTTTGCTGCTTGTTTCAGCTATTCAAGTGCCTTTGAGTCTAGCCTTTAATTGTATCAAAAGTCTTTGTTGGAAACAGTATACATTTTGGTTCCCTTAACAGGCTTAAGGGCATTTGAAGACCTTCCCTGACCTTAATAGGTCTAACGCATGGAACTGACAGTGGGGGAGCTTGCTGAAAGAGTGGAACAGGAGGGGTGGAACAGGAAGGAGCAGAGCAGAGAAAGTTCAAGCAGAGCTGGGAACAAGCAGAGCTAAGTGAGAGAATGTTTGTGATGTCAGCAATCTTGTTCTATCTATGTTGATGTTACTTTGTCAGACAGAAGCATTCTATTGAAAGAGGACTTTACTGCTATTACAAAAGTCCAGAAATGGGACTTTACTGCTGTTACAGAAGTCCTGAAAGGGGACTTTACTGTTGATTTGTGTTTGATTTCTCAGACAGAAGCCTTGTTTATTGATTTGTGTTACTTTGTCAGACAGAAAATGAATTATGATAATGTCAGGAATGTGTATAAATATTGTTGTAGCTCTGTTAAGCTTAATGTGTGTAAATATTGTTATCATTCTGTTAAGCTTTGTCTTCCTGTAGCAGCAAGCACCCCAGCATCCCCAGGGTGGCTGCCAACACAGGTTCTTAGATCTGCTTTTCTAAAGGAAAGCAACTCAAAATGGGGTTAACAAGCTTACTTTAATCAATCAAACATATCATTTACCTAGTTCAGGGGAAAAAGGTCAGCATCCCGAACTTCAAAGGATACAGACAGAACTTAAAAGACAGAGAAACAAACAGATCAAGGAGGCAGGCTTCCAAACTGCCCAAGCATTACCTCAATACCAAATCACAGTTACCAGAGAGGGTAGCATCAACATCTGGGTTTTCAAAGCCAGGGGGCTCTCAAAGGCTGCCCAGAGTCTCATCTGGTCAAATCACGCAACACTTCTCAAAGTGAGCCCCAAAGCAAAGCCTCACATCAGGAATTATATAGCCTTCTCCTGGGTCAGAGAATGTAGCCACCCTCTGGACCCACTGCCCAATCACACAGCATCAAGGTGTGGGCATTCCTGAAAACCAAGCCTCCTACCACAGGCTCCATGTGACCACATTCAGCCTATTGGGGGGGGGGGGGTAGAGTATATTTTCAAATTAAAGAAGGTTCTCAGAGTCACTTAAGCCAATCAAAGGGCCTAGGGGCAGGGAAGATCTTCAAATCTGCATTTCCATTACACTTCCTAGAAAAAGAAACTTCAAAGGGCTTAGAGTGGAACAATCCCTGTAAGTTGAGATATAGAACCATAGTGGAGAGCTCCCTACATGTGAATCCAGGCAAGAACTGGGAGCAGTCATCTGGTGGAGGAGGAGCTGTGGGGTTTGGAAGCCAGCCTTGAGTCAAGATGAAAGGGGACTTTACTTGGGTACTCTGTATTGACTGATGAGATTGTGACTTACTGTGACCTAGGGGGTGGGTGGTGTTTGTACTTTCTGCTACCCCTTTAAGGATGATTGGAAGCCAGCCTTGAGTCAAGATGAAAGAGGACTTTACTTGGAAACTGTGTATAGATTGAAGAGATTGTGACTTACTGAATGATAAGTTTTGTTTAAGATTATGTGGCCACCTTAGTAATAAGCTGTTATGTTATGTTGTTGTGCTTTATTTTCTTGAATGTTTTGCTTTAGTTTATTGCTGAATAAATAGAGAATTCACTATACTATGCAATTACATCTTTAAAGTTACAGTGGCAGTCCTTGGGAGAGCTACTTGAGATTGGTTTTATAGGGGAAGACGGAAGAAAAAAAGAGAAAAAATACATGATAACTTTATTATATATTTAAGAGGAATGACAAGTTATACATAACAGATTTGCAGTTCCATGTAAAATCATCTTTTTTTCTATTTTACTATATTATGGAAATGATTGTGTTATTGTTTAAGTTCAGAATAAAATAAAAAAATTAAAAAGCATTCCTTGTTGTGCCTCTCTAAATGTTTTATCTTAGGTGGCCTCTTACCTTCCCTCTCCTCCGTTTAGACTTTTAGCAACTTCAACAAAACCAGAAACCAGAAAGGTTAATAACTGGATGAAAATATCCTATCACAAACATTATAGACTTTAACCTTTGGTCTATTCTCAAGACACCCATAATGTGGCATAGTTAGCCCTTAATAAATTAACAAAATTTCAAGTTATAAGTTTGTCTTTGTCACTGGTCTATTTTTTCTCTTTTCTCACCTTCTAGTGCCCTATTTCCTTTGCCTTCCAAGTTCAATTACTTCATGTTGCTCTGGTGGCCCAAGGCCCCTGAAGGTGGTGCCCCAAATTATAAAATTTTTACTTTATCTTAACAATCCCTTCTCCCATCAAACTCCTATTCCTTCAGAACTCTCCTACATGATAAGAGGAAGATAATTTGATGAAACTTATTCACACTAAGAAGTAAATAACTGATAGTCATTCAAGGGGGAAGGAGGTCCTCTAGAGGACCTCAGAAAGAAGTCTTCTTTTTAAAGAGGACTCAACCCAAAGTAGAATAATTTATGGACCTTTTAGAAGGTTTGCAAAATTAATGGAAGAATTTAAAATTTCAGGCAGCATAGAAGAACTATTGAGAAAATATTTTGAAACCTGATAGCAGATTTTTTGGGGGAAAGGTGGGAGTAGAGAAAAGAATTTCCTGGGGTGTTGACCCCCAACATCATCCACAAACTTTTCCATATATAAAGAACAAAAACTATAAGAGTATTTTATCTGAATTCATGAACTTGTTACATATAGTTTGTTTTTAAAATTGTACATTACTTTTCACAAGGTAGTAAGAAAATTCTCCTTTTGTTTATGTCCCTTCCTGAATTTCTTTTTTCTACAGGATCAAATTTGGCCCAGAAGGGGCCTTGAAGGGCCTTGAAGGTAGAATCCAACCCTCTCATTTTATAGATAAACCAACTGAACTCAAAAGAGGTTAAGTGATTTTTGCCAGGGTCATATATGTACTAGAGTGTGGATTTGAACTCAGGTCTTCGTGACTATTCTATCCACTACTCTATCCATTTCACCACTTAGCTGCCTTTGTTTTTTTCCTGTATATTTTAAATGTATTATTGATGATCATTTCTTTCTTTTATTTTTATCACTAATTCCCCACTAACCACTATTATTCAATTCCCACTAACCCCTCTCCAGAGACTCTTCAGTCATTCATTCATTTACATTTTATTTTTATAAACATTTATTATTTCTGTTTTCCACTGTTATCCAACTGAAAAATAAAAAAGGAAAAAAAAAACTGTTCTAATAAATATTCATAGGAGAAAAGTGAATTCCCACATTTGACACAGGTTTTGAAATAACATCAAGCATATGGCTGCTTCTGGGATGGTAGTTCCCTGCACAGAACACATTTGCACTCATTTTGCACAAACCATTTGACTATTAGGTTTCCTTTGGAGACCTTCAGTTTTGCCCTAATTATAGTCAAGAAGGTCAACAACAGAGGCTGAAAGAGAGCAGGTTAGAAAAAGTGGAGGGAGTGCAGCAAGCAAAAACAGACCTAATTTGAAAAGTGTTGGAGGAGAAAAGAGGCAGCCTGAGAAGAGGTCATCTCTAGTACTGAAAGTATACAATCTCCTTGAAATCAATGTCCAGGAAGATATTTTATAATTTGTATACAATACACACACACACACACACACACACACACACACACACACACACACACACACACACACATTGATATTTATCTATTTCTATATAATATCAATTAGAGCAGTCTGAAATAGCATGAGAGCCAGGGACTATTTTGTGTTGGGCTACATAGCCTTTCATGAAAAAGTGGGCTGGAAAATGTTTAATAACCAGCTCTCTGGTGAAAAAATACATGCATGACATATTTTTATGCTTAGTCTGTATAACTAACATTTTATCTATCACTTTCTTAGGGCTAGACAAAATGCTAAATTAAGCACTGATTTATAATAGTTGCTGATTTGCAAGGTATTTATATCCACAGTGAAAATTTAACAATTGGCTCTTTTGAGATGGTATGGGCTGACTCCAGGACTACCTTCAAATCTCAATAACTGCTCTATGAGCAGAATCAAGAGAACGTTGCATACAGTAACAGTACTATTATTTTTAAAGCAACTTTGAGTGACTAATTAATTTTGACTATTATAAATATTCAAATTAACTATGAAGGACCTATGAAGGAAGATGCTATCTGTGTACAGAGAAAGAACTGATAAATAGAAGTGTGTATAGAATGATTTTACATATATTCATATATTATATACACATACATACACACATACTTATATCAAATAGTAGCCATTTCTAGGGCAAGCAGGAAAGAAAAAAAAGGGGAAAAGAAAGTTATATAATAACTTTATTATATAGTCAAAAGGAACAGCAAATAGTATTTAATAGATTTGTAATTTCAAATATAATCATTTTGTATTCTACTATGCTATGGCAATGCTTGTTTTATTTCTTTAGGTCAGAATAACTCTAAATATAATAATAACAACTATATTATATTTATATATGATATATAATACATAATGTAACATATAAATATATTATAATACATAATAAATAAATAAATAAAATAATTTATCTGTTACAGCACTATACAATAGCTAATATTCATAATGATAACTCTGAGATGCCAAGAAATGTCTAAATGATTCAAGAGTCATTCTCAAGGACGTTAACTTTTTGGGGGATAATATAACAGGTATACAGGATATATTGGGGACATCAACAAGAACTTTATAGGGAAGGTACTCAGGAAATTGGCATTTTATCCTAGATGTAATAGGAAGTCACTGAATGTTATTGAACAAAGGGATCATTATTTTGTCAGCTATGTGACTGATAGATTGGTTAAGGGAGAGACTAGAAAAAGGAAGCCAATCAAATTGCTATAATACAATACAATCAATTGCTATAATACAAATGAGGATGATGAGGGCCTGAACCAGGATGGTGACAGTGTGAGAGTGCTATGGATATAGAATTGATGAATGAATATGGCAATTAGGGGAAGATAAAAAGTCAAAGGTTACTAACTGGAGACATTGGGAAGATAGAAGTGCCATCAATAGAAACAGGCAATTTGGAGTAAATTTTAGAGGGGAAGATGGTAAGTTCAATTTTGGGAATATGAAATTGAGGCACTCTCAGGATCTTTGGGTAGGAATGATCAAATCTGAAAAAAAAAGATGATAAAAAACTTACAGAAGTCATGTAACTGCTGTTAACTCTAAAAACACCAAAGATTTCACACAGGTTATCACAACCACAGTTAACTCAAAGAAATAAAATAGAAAACAAAATAAAACTAAAGAGCTAACAGTGGTCATAAACAAAAAAACATTCTTTATTCTATCAAAGAAGGGAAACTAGACACATGTGTTGGAGTTTCCTCTAGTAGGAATGTGGTAGTAGTAGTAGTGGGAGTAAAGACTGCTTTCTTGTGGGCAAATGTCAATACATATATCAATGGCTTCTAAGTGAGCTGTAGCCCTGACATGGGGTAACAGCAACAATGAGATAAATTTGATTAATAGCAGGGCTTCAAGATCCAAACATGAGTCCTGAGGGTGCTTGTCTGAGCTCAGGGGCCACCTGGTGCTTGTGTGAAACAGTTCTGGAATTTTGCTGCAGCAGTGTTCATCCAGAGGGTGAGAACAAAGGATTGTTGTTATGCCAAGCTCAGGACACAGCTTGCTTGCTGAGCCTTAGTTCTAGAAAACAGGGCATCTCCCAGTACCAAAAAGGGAGGAGGAAAGGGACAAAGGTGATCTTGGCATGAGGATCCTGACATGAGCACAAGCAATTTGAGATGATGGACAGATGCTTAGGAGAAGGTTAGAGCTGGAGAAACAGATACAAGAGGCATTGGCTTAGAGGTGAAAATTGAACCTGAAGCAGCATATAAGATCATTAAGGAAGAGATAAAGAATAAAGAAGATAAAGATAAAGAAATGAGGGCACTGGAAAGAGCCTTAGGGCACACCCATTCAGGAAGTGAATGGTAATCTAACAAAGCAGAAGGAGGAGTCATTATACAGATAGAAAGAGAACCAGGAAAGAACAGTCATTGAAACCAAAGGAGGAGAAACTATTCTGGAAGAGGATACCCTTGATAGCATCAAAAGCTGCAGAAAATTTGAGGATGAGAAGTGAAAAAAAGTGAAAAAAAGGATAGCAATGAAGAGATCATTGGCAAGCTGTGTGAAAGCAGTTTCATTTGAGTGGTATGGCTGGAAGCCAGTGTAAGAGCTTGAGCAGTGAGTGAGGAAGTAGAAGTAATGAATGCTGCCTATTTTATAGAAGTGGTGGAAGAGAAGAGAGATATAACACAATAAATTGAGAGGCTTGTATGGTTAAGGAAAGGAAAGCTTTTCTTTAAGAAAGCTGTGACCTGAATTGTGTTTTTAGGCAGAGCACAAAAAGTGAATAGAGAGGGAGAGATTGAAGATGAGAGGAGGGAATGATAGACATTGTCTTGTTCTCAAGGGCACATGTGAATCTTGACAAGGGAGAAGGGTGCCTCATTCTCTGAGACTGAGGAAAGGAAGAGAGCTTTCAGGAGAGAGCAGTGGAGGAAGGGAGTGAAGAAAATTCATGTTCAAAGACTTCAATCATCCTATAAAGTAGGAGGGAAAATTAACTTCTGGGAGAGAGAAAGTCGGGAAAGAGATTGCTGGCTTGAAGAGGGAGTGTGTTTTGAACTTCAAAGGACTACTGGGCAGTACTGAGGCCTTGGTGGAGGCAAGAAGCTGGGTTTACTTTAAAGCGTTTGCAGATTGCAGTGCTTTTTCCTAAGCAAAAATGTACTATATCTAAAGTACTCTAGACTCAAAGAAACTGATCACTAAGAAAGAAATAAAAATTAACCTTGAAAACTTAATAGGGCCTACAAGAAGCAAAACACAAAATTTTAAAATCCAACAGGACAAAATTAGATTGTAGCTTCTAAAAGAATAAAACTAAAACAGAAGCAACAATATAGAGAAGCCAAGAACCCTCTTAGCTCATTCCTTATAGTAGGATTACTTTGGTGATTTCATCATGATCAAACAAGATGCCCTTGTGAATTCTGCTTTGCATAATTTGTCCCTCCTAGGCTGAACTAGATTGAATATAGTAGTGGGAAGATCACTATAGTGGGAGTCGGGAGATGGAGGCTTTATTTTGTCTTTGCCACTGGGGCTTGGTGCCTTAAAACTTTCTGAGTCTGATTTTTCTCTCCTGTAAAATGACAGAGTGGGATTAAAAGTTCTTCAAGGTTTCTCTACCATTCTAATCAAATCGATTAATTCAAAAGACAGGTGATGTAGGCTGGTTGGACTTTTTGTCTCCCTGTCACATTGACAAAAACAGCCAGAATGACAGATGAATCCATAAACTGAAACTACTAAACACAAAAGAAATAAAATCAAACCCAGGCACACATCCTTATCAAGTTCCATTCTTGTTGGTCTAGTCCTAGGTCAATGGGGTTTTCTTATCCCTTGAGTATTACATAATTGTGTCCTAAGAGGGGTAGTAGGCTGTACAGTCCAACCAGCAAGGCTGACGCTGAACCTTATGTGTATTGAAGTATAACACAGCATCAGCACAAAGGGCAATTTATTACAGGTAGCTAAAATAGGGGAGTTTATATATGAGATACTAATAACAATAGCTAACACTTATATAGTGCTTAAAAGTTGGCAAAACACTTTAAGTATTTTTTCATTGAATCTTCACAGTAACCTCTTCATGTATGTGCTATTATTATTCCCATTTTACAGATGAAGAACTTGAAGAAAGTTAAATTGCCTGGGTCACAAAGTTAGTGAATGAGGGTGGCAAAATTTGAACTCAGGACTTCTAAGCTTTAAGTCCTGCCTGTTCTCTACTACACTGCCTAGTTGCCATATACGCTCCCTGAATTCTTTGTTTTGATATCAAACATTTTTTCTTGCCTCTGAATTTCTTTTCTGACAAAAGTACATGCTATTTGATGTATATATACATACACATATACATATATTTGTCTATCATCTATCAATAAAAAAACAACCTTTGCAAATTAAAGCACTGTCAAGTCCATAAGTCTCTCTGTACGTAGGTACACACACACACACACACACACACACACACACACACACACACATCTGGTTTCAGAAACTTACCAGCTGTGTGACCCTAAGCAAGTCACTTAACCCTATTTGCCTCAGTTTCCTCATATGTAAAATGAATTGGAAAAGGAAATAGCAAACCACTCCAGTCATCTCTGCCAATAAAATCCCAAATGGGATCATGAAAAATTGGACATGACTGAAATGACTGAACAACAACAATAAATGTATGTGTGTGTGTGTGTGTGTGTGTGTGTGTGTGTGTGTGTGTGCGCGTGCATCATAGATCTATCTATGCCTGTAGGTTTTAAATTCAGAAAGTATACACTGGGCATTTTAAGGCAGTGACTTATTTTGCTATTTAAAAAAATTGTGGCTACATCAGAAACTTGACTATTTGGCATATTCCAAAATGTTCCTTTTATCATCTTCAAAACAGAGAACTCCAAAAGAGTGCTGTTCATGATATCATTTCATTTGGGCAAGTTGACCATGGACTTCATTGTTGGACTGTTTGTATTTTGCATAAATGCCTACATAACTGCAGTTTTGTTAAACTGTTCTCAAATGGCATCTCTTTTATGACTTGCTGCCAGAATAGATTATTCTCCTTTACTATACCATGCTTTCACTATCTTTCCAAATCAGTGGACACTATATTCCATCCTTTCTATATGTAATATTATAGCATCTAATATGTATGGATATAATAGAATAGGCTATGATGTTATATTATACTATGTATATATTTCACCGAGACATGAAATAAATAATAACAGCAAATAATTATCTTTTAAAATATTTCTCTTATTAAAAATAATATTTTTCAGATGGCGGAGTAGAAACAGCTCACCCAAGCCATTCTGCCCCCAGATTCCCCCCCAAACTGTGTAAAAGGGGACTCTGAACAACTTCTGGAGCCCTAGCACCCACAGAATGACACAGAGAAGCTAACCTCCCGCTGAGGACAGCCCAGCAGCCCTGCAGGAAGAACCAGCACAGCACTCTGGGAGCCGGCAGCACGCAGCATGCAGAGCACAGGGAGCCTAGCCAAGCCGAGCCCAGGTCCCTGTGAGCCGAGGTTTTAGCCCCAGGGTGGCAGGGCCAGCAGATGGCTGGAGAGACCCCAGAACACCAGCACCTGTGGCAAATCCAGAATTATCAACATAGACATGCCTAGGACAAAGTAAGAGGTTACTGTCCTATGGACTTTGGGACCAGTACTTGGGGAATGCATCGGCTCCCTCCCCTGGGGGCTAGAAGCTGCTGAGGAAACACGCCATTTTGTAGTTTTCAGAGGCAGCTCCAGCTCCTGGCCTACGAACTGTAGGGAGATCCAGCGATCAGTCTTGGGGGGGTAATCGCTCTTGCTTTAACCTCCCCGGATCTGGATTGTGATCTGGGTTGGAGGTCGTGGGTGGGTTTCCAGCTTGCCAGAAACGGAAGTTGCCCCCCACACATTCGGGACAAAAATTCCTCTATCTGGCCTCAAAGCCATAGTGTGGCAACAAGCCCCAAAGTCAAGCAATTAAGTGGCAACATGCCAAGGCAAAGGAAACAGAAAAATGCAACCCTAGACTCCTATTTTGGGGGCATAGAGTGGGAAAAGGACTGTGAGGTTAGAAGTCCTGCTCCAAAAGCCCCAGGGGAAAACATGAGCGGGCCATAGAGGACCTTAAGAAGGACTTTAAAAATCAAATAAGAGAAGTGGAGGAAAAATTGGAAAGAGAAATGAGAAGGATGCAGGAAAAATATGAAATGAGGATCAACAGCCTGACTGAGGAAAAGAACACCTTAAAAAATAGACTAACTCAAATGGCAAAGGAGGCCCAAAAGGGCAATGAGGAGAAGAATGCCTTAAAAAGTCGAATTTGCCAGATGGAAAAAGAATCTCAAAAGTTCACTGAGGAGATTCATTCTTTCAGAGTTAGACTGGAGCAAATGGAAGCTAATGACTTTATGAGAAATAAAGATGCTGTTAAGCAGATCCAAACAAATGAAAGATTAGAAGGCAATGTGAAATATCTCATGGGAAAAACCACTGACCTGGAAAATAGATCCAGGAGAGATAATTTAAAAACTATTGGACTACCTGAAAGCCATGATCAAAGAAAGAACCTAGAAATCATCCTTAAAGAAATTCTCAAGGAAAATTGCCCTGATGTTTTAGACCCAGAGGGCAAAATAGAGGTTGAAAGAATCCACAGATCACCTCCTGAAAAAGATCCCAAAAAGAAAACTCCCAGGAATATTATAGCCAGGTTCCAGAATCCCCAGATCAAGGAGAAAATACTACAAGCAGCCAGGAAGAAACAATTTCAATATTGTGGAAACACAATCAGAATAGCCCAGGACCTGGCAGCTTCTACACTGAGGGATCTCAGGGCATGGAATATGATATTCCAGAGGGCAAAAGAACTGGGAATGAACCCAAGGGTCACCTACCCAGCAAAACTGAGTCTTTTGTTTCAGGGGAAGATATGGTCATTCAGTGGAATAGAGGACTTTCAAGCATTCTTGAGGAAAAAACCAGAATTGAATAGAAAATTTGACATCCAGACACAAGAAGCAGGAGATGCTTGAGAAGGTAATCAGGGAAAAGAAATCAAAAGGAACTTATCAAAGTTGAACTATTTACATTCCTATATGGAAAAGCAATAACAGTGACTGATGATATCTTTCTCACTATGAAAATAATGGAAGAAGGGTGTGTGGTCATATGAATACATATGTGAATGTGTGTGTATATGGTTACAGTTATATATGGATGGAGGGCATGGGTTGAATTTGTTGGGAAGGGAGAGTGCTCAAGGGATGGAATTATGAGGTGAGAGAGGAAGGTGGCAAGAGGAGATGGGGAGAGACAGGGTAGGGTAAACTATCTCATGTAGAAGAAGCAAGGGGAAGTGGTTGCAAGGGAGGGGGAGAATAGGTAGGCAAAAAAGGCAAAACCACATTCTCATTGAATTTTGTTCAGGGAGAGAATGACATACATACTAAATGGGATATCTCAACCTGCAGCAGAATAGGGGGAAGGGGGATGAAAGGAGGGATGATGGATGGGAGGGCATCCTTGGGGTGAGGGGAGGTTGGAAGTACCCACTATAGAAGAGGGACAGGATCATGTAGGGAATGGACCAGGTGGGGGGTGGGATGAGTGGGAGGGAATTATAAGCAGCCTTGTACGATATATCTACTATGATAATGTTTTGCATAGCTAGACATGTACAACATATACTGAATTACTTATCTCCCCAGAGGGAATGGGTGACAAGGGAGGAAGGAAATGGATCTGAAATTCGAGGTCTTAACATTAAATGTTTCAAATATATATAAATACTATTAAAAATAATATTTTTCTTTTAAGGTTTTAAAAGTGCTTTGCATACATTATTTTATTTGATCCTTACAACAACCTTTTCGGCTGGTGCAATTATAATCCCCATTTTATAGATGAGGAAACTGCAGATGAGAGAGAGTAAGGGCCTTGCATATGGCAGGAACAATATTGTCGCCTCTTCTCCCATGCATATTAGGCTAATTTTTCTTTTTTCTTTTTGAAGGGCAATTGGGGTTAAGTGACTTGCCCAAGGTCACATGGCTGGGTTTTATATTAAGTGTCTGAGGCCCGATTTGAACTCAGGTCCTCCTGACTCCAGGGCCAGTGCTCTATTCACTGTGCCACCTAGCCACCTGTAATGGTAATATAATTTGAATTTGAAGCTCCCTTTGTGTTGTCAAAGGTAGCAGGTACTTAGCACTTAGTAACTGATCTAGCCTCTGTTAGGGAAACAGATGGTATGAACTCCTGTCTCCTGTTACTGATGTAATAGGAAGGGGTTGGCTGAAACAGGAAGCTAATGCTGTATGTATATAAGAAAAGCCCCAGAAAGGCAGTCAGAATTTCTTGAGACCAGCATCTTGTGGCAGAGCATCTACAAGAAGAGAGAATGGAGAACTGAGCCAGAATTTCCTGAGAACTTGTGGTAATGGAGCTTCTTCTGAACAGGATCCCAGGATCCCAGGAGCCCAGAGCCCGGAGCCCGGAGCCCGGAGCCTGGAGCCTGGAGCCTAGAGCCCAGAGCCCAGAAGCCTCAGCCCAGGAACCAGGAGCCAGGAGCCTGGAGCCAGGAGTCCAGGTGACTGAGAAAGCATGACTGGGATGCTGAGACTTTGTTTATTTGTGGTTTGGTTGAGCCTTTATTTCCCTGGAGCAGAAATGGTGAAGGATCCGACATGGACCAGACCCTATGAACTTCAGTGTGGAGCAGGACCTACCCAGAGAGCTGGACAAGGAACTGGGAGCTGTCTGCCATTGAACCCAAGTTACAATCTAGTGAATCCAGGTAGAATCTGGGACCATGGAAGGGGATCCAGGGAATCTGAGAACAGGCCCCAAGTCAAGAAGAAAATACCTCTCCTTGGGTACTGAGTAATTATGGAATTATAGTTTAGTAGTGACCTAAGGGGTGGAGGGTTTTGTGTATGATACTTAGTAACTGATTGCTGAATAAGTGACTGATTGAGTTAATCAAGACTTTGCCCCATGAGTAGAAGACTTTGCTGAATAAGTGACTGATTGAATTAACTTAAGAGTGCCCTATGTGTGAAAGACTTTGACTATTGTACTTCGAGACTATATTGTGATACTGACTGAGTTAACTTAAGACTTTGCCCCATGTATGGAAGACTTTGATTATCGTACTTTGAAACTATATTGTGATTTTCTGTGATACTTTGCCCCATGAGTGGAAGACTTTGACTACTGTACTTTGAGAAGTTGTAATATGGTAAATGCTGTACTTTGATTTTCTGTGAAAGTTTTGTTTTGATTTGTTATGGAATAAATAGGGTGTTCAGTATACTGTGTAATCAAAACCTTAAAAGCTGTTCACTGTAGCATTCTTCTGGAAAGCTCCTGTGCATGGCATTACACTGCCCTAGGCTAATTTTTCTTAAAGGTATTTGGTTGACTTCAGAGGACTAAAGGCTCTGATTGTTTACATCACTTCACTGGAATACAAACTAGTCCCCCCTTCCCTCTCCCCCAGGGTTCTAGGGAGGTCACAGGTTTGGCTGGCAGACCATTATGGGTAACACTGGTAAGGGAGCTTCATTTATCTGAAGCAATCTGAGTCACCCTCAATGTCTACCCTTATTGAGTATCCTTATCTTGCTATGGTGGTGTAGTACTTATAGCACTGGACTTAGAAACAGGAAGAGCTGAGCTCTTATCCTGCTTCAGACACTATAATGGAAATGCAGATTTAAAGATCTTCCCTGCCCCTAGGCACATTGATTGGCTTAAGAGACTTTGATAGGTTTAAGAGACTCCGAGAACCTTGCTTGACTTGAAAATATACTCTGCCCCCTAATAGGCTGAATGTGGTCACATGGAGCCTGTGGCAGGAGGCTTGGTTTTCAGGAGCGACCACACCTTGATGCTGTGTGATTGGGCAGTGGGTCAAGAGAGTTGTGACATTCTCTGAGCCAGGAGAAGGCTATATAATCCCTAATATGAGGCTTTGCTTTCGGGCTCACTTTGAGAATTGTTGTGTGATTTGACCAGATGAGACTCTGCGCAGCCTTTGAGAGCCCCCCGGCTTTGAAAACTCAGATGTTGATGTTTCCCTCTCTGATAACTGTGATTGGGTATGGATGCATGTAATGGTGGGACAGTTTGGAAGCCTGTCTGCTTCATCTGTTTCTCTGTCTTGTGAGTTCTGTCTATATACTCTGAAGTTCAGGGTGCTGACCTTTTCCCCCTGAACTAGGTAAATGATATGTTTGATTGAGTAAAGCAAGCTTATTAATCCATTCTGAGTTGCTTTCCTTTAGAAAAGCAGATCTAAGAACCTGTGTTGGCAGCCACCCTGGGGATGTTGGGGTGCTTGCTGCTACAGACACTTAATAGCTGTCTAACCCTGTATTTAACCTAAACAAGTCACTGAACCTCAACTAGTTTTATTCTGTAAAATGGAGATATAATAGCATCTTCCTCCCAGGCTTGTTTTGATGACCAGATGAAATAATATTTGTAAACCTTAAGGCTTAAATGCTAGCTATTATTGTTACTTGTTAAACAACTTATGAGAATCTAATTTTGTTCTAGTATTGAGTCTAAACTCCTAGCGGTATGGCCTTAGTCATGGCCAGCCCAGAACTCTTGCCTAGGGTCACATAGCTAGTAAGTGTCTGAGGCAGGATTTGAAGTCAGATCTTCATGACTCCAAGCTCAACACTCTTCTCCCTACTCTACCTTGTGCCCTATTTTGCTCAGAATGTTATTCCATTGTTTTACTGTCATTTCCCATTTACATTAGTCTTTAGAGCCCTCTCTGCTCATTTATTCATCTTTACAACCCTCTTCTCATGTAGCTTTTGAAACATAACACTTTCAGAGAGAGAGGTAAGGGCTTGATGCTGCTTAAATTTGCAAAGATGCAATGAACATTTTCTTGACATGTAGCTGGGAAAAATTAAATACTATTTTTAAAAAGTTGTGTAAATATTATACTATATTTGTAATAATACGCTATATAATTAACATCAGACTACAGGCCCAGTATAGTATGTTGAAAGCATGTGATGAGCTTACTTACATACACACACGTATATGTGTAAGAACAACTGCTTTTGAAGTATTTAACTTAAGGAGATACTAGATGATACATCACCAGTATGAGGAAATTGTAGGAATTTGAAATTACTAGGGGAAAGGGAGAAGATGTCTAGCCCCCAAAAGCATGTGGAAAAGAATTGTATGAAGTATAAGTAGTTTTAAGACATTATTGTGACTACTAAAAAAAATCATGGGAAAGCCATGAGAATCGTGTTAGAGCTGAGAAGCAAGGGACAGGTGAAGGGAGTCAGGGATTTTTGTGGTTAAGAACAAATCATGTAATATCAAGGGCCCCTTGATACAGCCCCCATCTCAGGCATGCCCATTACCATTGCCTTTTGGGGTTAATCATCTACCAAATTCATAACTTATGAACCACCTTCTGATATTCTTTTTTTTTTTTTTGCTTTTTGGAGGGCAATTGGGGTTAAGTAACTTGCCCAAGGTCACAAGGCTAGGTTTTTGTTTGTGTGTGTTAAGTGTCTGAGGCCAGATCTGAACTCAGGTCCTTCTGACTCCAGGGCTGATGCTCTACTCACTGCACCACCTAGCCGCCCCCTCTGATATTTCTTTTGCTGGATCAATCCTGATGACTGTGAACTCAAAACAAAGATATTTTATGTATTAGAATATCTACTTAACAACAGGAGATCGAATCAGATGTTAAACACTTTTGCACTTATTTTCAACTCACTGCCATCACTGCATACTTGTCTTGGATCCCAGGAATAATTCTGTCTCCTGAAGACAGCAAGAGGGAATAAATCAGTCCCATAAAGATAACTCCTAGGGAGACTCGCTACTGCTCTGGAGAATGCTGGGCTTCTCTGTGCTGAAACATGAAAACTCCTTCTAAGGTCTTGAGGGCAGTGCTTCCCATGGGATCTGGAAAAGATGCCTCCATTCAGTCAATACCTGTCATTGTCTTTCTGCCTCTTCCTGGCTAAGCCCTGATCTTCACTCCAACACTGTATTTTGTTTCTCATTAGACTCCCTGCCCAACCACTTATGGTAAAATGTATAGTCTGTTACATACAAAGTGGTAATACACCTATTGTTAATTAGCAAGGATTTAGAGTGCATGAGTTTAGCCAATTAAAAGCTAAAGTTAAGAATGCAAGTTTATATTATGTATTTACATCCTATTTGAATGTTACTATGAATAGAACAATTAGAAAAAATTAAAGGTTAATGGTGCAGCTTGTTGTTGGGGGCAGCTTTGTAGAACTCATTGCCCTTTCTGTGAGGAGACCAGAAGCATGGGGGTGAACTAGGGTAGTACACACAACTACTTGTTTTTGTTGGGACTTGAGCACAGAGAAACATCTGCATAAGAGAGGTATTTACTATTGGTCATAGCAGAAATGGAAATTCTCTACTGGGGATTTCTTAAGGAGGCATTTATTATAATTGCAAGTGCCAAGGAGATCAGCCTGAGGGTTGAGAGAAGGTCCCAAGGGGATATCTGTGCGCTTATCATATACAAGGGAACAAGTAGGGATCACAATCCAACAATTAGAAGCAGTAATCCTGGTGGTAGGTGGCACAGTGAATAGAGTACTGTCCCTGGACTCAGGAGGACCCAAGTTCAAATCCATCCTCAGATGCTTAACACTTACTAGGTGTGTGACTTTGGGCAAGTCACTTAACCCCAATTGCCCTGTCTTCCCCCTTCAAAAAAAAGAATAATCCTTGTTGCTGTTGTTATTATTTAATCCTGTCTGACTCTTCATCATCCCATTTGGGGTTTTCTTGGTAAAGATGTTGTAGTGGTTTGCCATTTCCTTCTCCAGCTAATTTTACAGATGGGAAACTGTTATAAACAGGGTTAAGTGACTTGCTCAGGGTCACACAACTAGTGTCTGAGACCATTTTTGAACTCACAATGATGAGTCTTTTTGACTCTCAGGCCCAACACTCTATCCACTGTGCAACCTAGTATTTGCATCTAGTATTTTACTATTCCCAGTACTTCACAGTTGAAAGAGCATTAACTCTGGAATCAAAGGATCTGCATTCAAATCTTGCCTCTGATACTATCCCTATGACTGTGGGCAAGTCACTAAGTCTCCCTGAGTTCCCATTTTCTCATTTATAAAATGAGGGCATTGAACTAGATGGCCTTTGGCATTCCACACAACTGCAGGTTTGTGATTCCTCTGTCTTAAAATTGGATTATAAATATCTTTTTAAAATACTTGATTTTTATTCACTCTGAAACCTAGTGAGTACACTGAAGGTTTTGCTTGATAAACACTCAAACTCTTCTCTGACAGAAATGTACTTAAGCAGAAATCAGAATTTTAAAAATTATTTTATTCCTTGTGAACCTAGTAGCTACTTGTCTTAAGTGACAGCTGTACATTCATTTACAGAAAAACAAATGTACAGAATCTCAGATTTAGATGAGACTTTAGAAACTTTTTAGCCCAATCACTAACTGAACTAGAACCCTATGATGCCTTCACATCCATCTCTTTGACTGAGGATTTACAGCTCTTCAGTAATAGTAAATCAACTTGCCTTAGGATAGGCTAAACTAGAAAAGGAATAGTCCTTAGATCTTGAGATTAGGTAACATTCTGAAGGATGGTTAGAAAAATCATAGAATCACAAAACTGGAGACTCAGAAAGGACCTCTGTGGCTACTTGATCTAATCCAGGCTCCCAAAGAATTCCAACTATTATATACCTGACATGTGTCATGTATGCTCTGCTCCAAGACCTTCAATCAGAGGGATACTGGAATCCACAGTATCCACAGATACTGCTTGAGGCAGCTTATCTATCTTGTGTTGGGGTAGATGTAATTGTTAGGAAGTTTTATCTGGCATCAAGCCTAAATTTTCCTCTTCACAACTTCCACCTCTTGCCCCAGGTTAAGTTCCCCTTGCACATGAAAGCTTCTGAAATACTTGAAGACAGTTATCCTGTCTCCCCTATTCTTCTTTTCTGTAGGCTATATAGTACCAGTTCCTTCAATCTCACATGGCTCTTCATCACCCTGGTTGCCTTGTTCTGGATTCCCTCCAGTTTATCAAAATTCTTCTTAATTTGTGGCATAAAGAACAGAAAATAATACTCCAGAAGTGGTCTGACTAGGGCTAGTGCTTTGTCCCCTCCTGCCTCTAGGCTAGGCTTCCAGATATTCCCAGGGTATAATGACACTATATGCAGGTTGGTCATTTGAGGGGTGATCAGAGAGAGACCTTGGGGGCCCAAGTTGTGTGGAAGCCCTGACTCTCTTGATAGTCTGATTAGTAGCCATTAGATAGATAGTAATGACTGGTAGATCATGGCAGCTACTGCCATTGAAGACATCTTCTCTCCTTCCTTAATGAGTTAATTTCCTGTCCTGGACTCTCTATCTCAACTTCTACAGTCATACTAGGGACTTCAATATACATGTGATATTCCCTTAAATACCTTATCTTCTCAGTTCCTCAATCTACTCAGTTCCCATGATTTTCTCTTTTATTAACTTATTATTTATTTTCTCAGCTGCACACAGAGATATAAGCCTTTCACTTCTATGTTCAAGAACCCCAAAATCCCTTTATCCAATCACAGTCACCTACCATTCCAACTCTCCTTATGTTTTACATCTAAACCTATTTTTTGTCCTCATTATGATCTCCAATCCCTTTACCCTGAAGTCCATTCTCATCATCTCTGCTCAATCTTCCCAATATTCACCCATTAGTGAACCCCTTCAACCTTACTCTACTCTCAAAACCCTTGTTCCTTCGTCCCATCACTACTCTGATTTTGTCAAACTCCAACCCTGAATTAATACCACAACCAACTTCCTTTTCTCTAATTCACACATTGCTAAAAGGAACTAAAGAAAGTCATGTCACTGTATTGGTCTGGGCCCACTACAAGTTTATGTTATCCAATCTCCATTGGACCTTCAATGCAGGAATGCAGTCCTTTCACCCCTCCCGAAGTTATTCTTTATTACTCTCACCCCCCACAGCTTTTCTAAGTTTTCTTTCCCTCTCAGACTTCTAACAGCTTTTATCCTCTCAACTGAGGAGATTACCTCACCAAAAGTATCAGGAATATTCATCTTCAGATCCCTCTTTCAACTTCTCTTTATCTCACAACTCCTTCACACCACTCCTCCCCCCAAGGATGTCCTCCTACAGTCTCTAAGGAAAAGGTGTTCTCTCTCCTTCATAAGGCCAAACCCTTTATGTTTTCTCTTGATATTATCTTTTCTAGCAGGTTGTTCTTACTTTTCCTTTCCCCCCAATTTTCAATCTCTCCCTTTCTATTGGCTCCCTATCCTTCAAAATCTTCCCTAAATTGCACCCTCACCACTAACCATCTTTCTTATGTTTCTCCTCCTTTTCTCAGATAAATCCCTGAAAAATGAATCTAAATTCAAGCTTCCACTTCCTCTCCTATCATTCTTCTAAACCTTCTGCAATACAGTTTTTGATGTCACCAGTCAACTTAAACAACTCTTTCCAAAGTTATCAATAATTTCTCAATTGCCATATTCAATGCCTTCTTCTCAATCTTCTTTCTTCTTGATTTCTCTGTTTCATATGACATTGATGATCACCTCCTGCTAGATACTCTCCCTTCTTTAGGTTTTTATAACATTGCTCTTTTTTGTTTTTCTTCCTGCTCTTTTTCTGGATTCATCATCAATGTCAAGACTACTACCTTTAAGTGTATTCCAAGGTTCTGTTTTGGGTCCTCTTCTTTTTTTTCTCTATGCTTTCTCAGTTGATGACATCAGCAGCTCCCATGTAGTTGACTCCCAGATCTATATGCTCTTCCTTAGTCTCAGAGCTACAATAGCCTATCATGAACATGATGCCTATAGGTATCTCAAATTTGCCATGTCCAAATTGTCATTATCTTTTCCCTGAAGCCCCTCTTTTGAACTTTTCCACTGAGAATTACACCATACTTTTAGTCACATGGGTCATTAGTGTTGTTATTCTTGATTCCTGACTCTTACGGACCCCACATATCCAGCCAGTCACCAAAACTTGCAATTTCTTTCTCAATAAAATTCCTCTCATCCTTCTTTCCCTCATTTCTTAGTCACCTGGTTTAGGCCCTCATCACATTTTGACTTAATTACTGTAGGAACCTCCTATTAGGTCCCCTTGTTTCAAGTCTCTCCCCATTCCAGTCCTTCTCCATAGCTTTAAGATTGATTTTCCTAAAATGCATGTCTGGTCATTTCATCTCCTATTCAGTAAACTTCAGTGACTCCCTGTGTTTTTGGCTAAAGTATAAACTACTTTGTTTGCCCATTGAAACTCTATATAATCTGACCCTTCCCAGCATTCTTACACATTTCTCATCACATATTCTATAGTCCAGCCACTTTGGGCCATTTATTTCTCCTGCCACAAAATGTTCTCTCTCCCTTTTCCATGTCTTTGCACCAACTATCCCCAATTCCTGGAATGCTCTCCCTTTTGACTTTTGCCTCTTAGAATCTCTGCCCTCCTTCAAGATTTAGTTTGAAGAGGCCTTTTCTAGTCCCCTCCAACTCATGATGGCTTCCCCTCTCTTATTAACTTTTATCTATTTACATGTGATTTTTTTTTAACATGCATTGTCTCCTCTAACAGAAAGTAAACTCCTTGAAGGAAGGGAATATTTTTACTTTTTCTTTGGCTCCCCAGTGCTCAGCACTATGTGATTAGCAAATGTTTGTTGACTGACTGGCAACTGTTTGTTTTAATCTTTATAAAATGTCAAGGGAATCTAATGGAAAGAAAACTGAGCCCAATCCAAACTGGAATTTGCTATTTGATCATGTGCAACAGTGAGTAGCGGAAAGAGCACTGAATTTTGAGTCAGAGGACTTGGATTCTAAATCAGCTCAGTCATTTATTGCTTAGGTGATCCTAATGAGCAAGTCATTTTTTTAGGCCTTAATTTCTTCACCTGCAACATAAGAGGGGAGGGGTTGGACTCTAACCTTGGAGTTTCTTCTCAGTTCTCAGTCTGTGATACTGCAACCCTACAGGGCACCAGGACCCTTAGGATTTTCGTGGGGCAACCTAATCCCATTAAGACACCTAGATAGAGCCAACTCTGCTCCTAATTTCCAGTGAGGGCAGAGCAGAGAATATGTTCATTCTTGATCCCATTGTCATCTACATTTCATCACCACATTAAAGAAAACCAAATAAATAGAATTTATCACATTATTTCCCTATGCCCTTGTACCACATAAAAGTCTTTAGGCATTTTTGAGAGGAATTAAAATTTGCTTAGCAAGCTTGTGGATGATGCTTCTTAGGTTTCTTCAGTTTTCCAGAGCAGAAAGGGGAATGCTTTTTAGTGTTAAATGGTCTCCTTAATTCACCCATTTCCTTTCCCCAGTGTATTCACCTACAATAGTTTACCTATTAGCAGGCTTATAAACAGCACTCCAGAAGCATTCTTTTTGATGGCATTGATTCTGTCTTGAGGTATCCAACATTAGGAGCTAAGTGCATATTTCCTGTTTGATCATTTTAACTCCATGTCCCCAAATACAGAAGCCTTGAGGATTTCATTTACCAGTGGTTCACAAAAGTACAGTCTCACAGGCCCACTGCTCAAAGAAACTAACATTCTGGCAGTAAGAAATTTAAAAAAAACCCTGAAAGCTACAATCATTAGACTGAATTTCCTGAGGCTATTGTCCTTCTGCTACCTGGCATGTAAAAAATCACCAAAGGCTGTTAGGACCAGTTAAAACAGTTATTTTCTTTTTCTTTCTTTTTTTCTTTCTTTCTTTCTTTTTTTTTTTAAAGCAATTGGGGTTAAGTAACTTGCTCAAGGTTACATGGCTAGTCATTGTTTATGCGTGGGTGCTCATTTTCTGAGGCCGGATCTGATCTCGGGTCATCCCAACTCTGAGGCCGGCGCTCTTACTCACTGCGCCACCTAGCCACCCCGTTAGGGCAATTGGGGTTAAGTAATTTGCCCAAGGTTACATGGCTAGGTTTTTGTTTGTGTGGATTAAGAGTTGGAGGCCGGCTCCGAACTCAGGTCCTTCTGACTTCAGGGCCTGCGCTCTATTCACTGCGCCACCTAGCCGCCCCTCTTTCTTTTTTTTTAATTATTAAACAAATGCTTTATTAACTTCTGGTTTACATCATTCATTTCCACCAAATTTTGAGTTATAATTTTTCCCCCATTTTTTCCCTACCCACCACCCCAGAATAGCAGTCCCACTAGATATCCCCTCATCCAATCTGCTCTCTCCCATATCTTCTCCCATACCCCCTTCAACTTTGCCATTAGGGCAAGGTGAATCTCTGAGCGCCAATGCCTGGACAACTTATGAAACATTTAATTTTAAAACTTTGATTTTCAGATCCATTCCCTTCCTCCCTTGTCACCCACTCCCTCTGAGAAGATAAGCAATTCAGCATGTGTTGTACATGTATAGCTATGCAAAACATTACCATAATAGATATATTGTAAAAGACTGCTTATATTTCCCTCCTACCCATCTCACCTCCCACCTGGTCCATTCCCTACTTAGATCGTGTCCCTCTTTGATAGTGGGTACTTCCAACCTCCCCTCCCCCAGAATGCCCTCCCCTCCATCCTCCCCCATCTCATCCCCCTTTCCCCTACTCTCCTGCAGGGTGAGATATCCCATTTAGTATGTATGTGATTCTCTCCTTGAGCCAACTTCAATGAGAATATGGTTTTGCCTTTTTGCCTTCCTGATCTTCCCCTCCCCTGCAACTACTTCCCTTTGCCTCTTCTACATGAGATAGTTTACCTTACCCTGTCTCTCCCCATCTCCTCTTGCCACTTTCCTCTCTTACCTCTTGACTTCACCCCTTAAAATCATCCCTTCCCATTGATTTTTAACCTGTGCCCTCTATCCATATATACCTGTAAACATATGTCCATATACCTGTCTTCAATTATTTTCATAATGAGAAAGGTTTCATCAGACACAGTTATTGTTTTTCCATGTAGGAATGTAAATAGTTCAACTTTGATAAGTTCCTTTTGATTTCTTTTCCTTGATTACCTTCTCAAGCATCTCTTGCTTCTTGTGTCTGAATGTCAAATTTTCTATTCAACTCTGGTTTTTTCCTCAAGAATGCTTGAAAGTCCTCTATTCCACTGAATGACCATATCTTCCCCTGAGACAAGATACTCAGTTTTGCTGGGTAGGTGACCCTTGGCTTCAATCCCAGCTCTTTTGCCCTCTGGAATATCATATTCTATGCCCTTCGATCCTTCAGTAGAAGCTGCCAGGTCCTGTGCTATTCTGATTGTGTTTCCACAGTATTGAAATTGTTTCTTCCTGGCTGCTTGGAGTATTTTCTCCTTGATCTGGGAATTCTGGAACCTGGCTATAATATTCCTAGGAGTTTTCTTTTTGGGATCTTTTTCAGGAGGCGATCGGTGAATTCTTTCAACCTCTATTTCCCCCTCTGGGTCTAACACATTAGGGCAATTTTCCTTGAGAATTTCTTTAAGGATGATTTCTAGGTTCTTTCTTTGATCATGGCTTTCAGGTAGTCCAATAATTTTTAAATGATCTCTCCTGGATCTATTTTCAAGGTCAGTGGTTTTTCCCATGAGATATTTCACATTGCCTTCTAATCTTTCATTTGTTTGGATCTGCTTAACAGCATCTTGATTTCTCATAAAGTCACTAGCTTCCATTTGCTCCAGTCTAACTCTGAGGGAATGAATCTCCTCGTTGAGCTTTTGAGATTCTTTTTCCATCTGGCAAATTCGGCTTTTTAAGGCATTCTTGTCCTCATTGCCTTTCTGAGCCTCTTTTGCCATTTGAGTTCGTCTATTTTTTAAGGTGTTGTTTTCCTCAGTCAGGCTGTTGACTGTCATTTCATACTTTTCTTGCATCTTTATCATTTCTCTCCCCAATTTTCCCCCCACTTCTCTTATCTGCTTCTTAAGGTCCTCTATGGCCTGTAGCCAGCTTGTATTTTCATTTGGGGCTTTTGTTGCAAGAGTTCTGACCTTACAGTCCTCCTCCATGCTTTGATCCTCTTTGCCCTAAAATAGGAGTCCAATGTTGAATTTTTCTGTCTATTTTGTTTCTTTTGCCTAGGCATGTTGCCACTTAATTACTTGATTTTGGGGCTTGTTGCCACAGTAGAACTCTGCCACCAGACAGGAGAGCTTCCGTCCCAAATGTGGGGTCTTCACAACTTCCAGAGGTTGGGTGGCCTCTGTAAAGCCTACACCCGCTCTGGCAGATTGGATACCCACCCCAAACTCCCCCACCCAGACCACAATCCAGATCCAGGCAGTTTAAAACAAGAGAGATTAACCCCCAGACTGATTGCTGGATCTCCCTACAGTTCGCAGACCAGGAGCTAGAGCCGCCACTGATGCTTCAAAATGGCTTCTGTGCCGCATTTTTTTCAGCAGCTTTTCGCCCCAGGGGAAGAAGCCGACGCGTTCCCCAAATACTGGTCCCAAAGTCCATAGGGCACTAACCTCTCACTTTGTCCTAGGCATATCTGTGCTGATAATTCTGGAATTGCCACAGCTACTGGTGTTCTGGGGTCCCTCCAGCTGGCTGCTGGCACAGCTGCCCTAGGGCTAAAACCGCGACTTGGGGGGCCTGGGCTCAGCTCCCAGAGCGCTGCACTGTCCATTCCCAGCCTGCTGTGCTGCCTGCTCTCAGAGTGCTGTGCTGGCTGCTCCCTGCAGGGCTGCTGGGTTCTCCTCAGCAGGAGGTTAGTTTCTCTGTGTAGTTCTGTGGGTACTGGGGCTCCAGAAGTTGTTCAGAGTCCCCTTTCACATTGTTTGGAAGTTTTGTGGGGCAGAGTGCCTTGGAAGTGCTGTTTCTACTCCGCCATCTCAGCTCCGCCCCCCCAAAACAGTTATTTTCTAATGGTATGATATAGTGAGAAGAGCACTTGATTTATAATTAAAGGTCCTATACTTGAGTCCCAGCCTCCTCACTTATTACTCATGTGGGCCTTAGCTAAGACATTTAACCTCCTTGAGCCTCAGTTTCTCCATCTATAAAATGGGTATAATAATACTTGTGGTATTTTTTTCCCCACAAGGTCTTTGGGAAGAAATTGTTTTGTTAACTTGAGAGTTACACAGAATGTAAAGTCTTATTATGAGCCTTGTGCTTCAGTCCATGTAACACAAAATAATGGTGGAAATAGCTCCCAATGTCAAGTGAATCCTGGCTATATGGACAATCAAATCAGACAATTAAGGCTGAGAAAAAAATATTGAGAGTCACCCTCAAGTCTGCCTCTTATGAGTTGTGTCTAGAGCATGCTGAAGACCTAGAAGACCTAAAGTGGGCCAGCCAGTCAAGAAGCATTTATTAAATTCATTTTATGTGCCAGACATTGTGCTGAGCACTGGGAATCCAAATTAAAACAAAAGGCTGTGGTTGTCCTTAGGTAAGTCGCAGTTAAGTGGAGGAAACAACCTGAAAAAAAATAAGCAACAATTCTCTACAAGTAACTCAATGGTGTCCGGACATTGTCATTTTATAGACTGTAAAGCACTTGTTCCATTTGAATAACCGGGTACCACATATCCACCATCTCTACTAATAGAGAAAGTGAAGGGCTACAGTGGATAGAACACTGGATTCAGAGTCAAGAAGACCTCAGTTCAAATCCAGTCTCAGATATACACTAGTTATATGACCTTGGGAAAATAATTTAAACGCTTATTTGAATCAGTTTCCCCCTTTGTAAAATGAGGATAATAATAGCTATTGCTCAGCACCATTGTGATGATCAATAAGATATTTGTAAAGCACTTTGCAAACCTTAAATCATTAAATAAATATTATTTATTATTATTCTAAAGTTCTCAGTTATCACTAGCCAAAAGTATTCTCTTCCTCCTCTGAACCTTTAATAAACTTGGATTATGACTATTTTGTTGCACTTGTGATTATAGAGTCACAGACAGAGCAAGAAGGGGCCTTAGAGGTCATCTAGATGGACTACACCCTATTTTACAGATGAGGAAACTGAGGCCCAAAGAGTGAGTTAGGTGAGCTTATTCAGGGTCACAGAGCTTTATTACATGGCAGAAAAGAGGATTTAATATCAGGCCTTTGGATTCCCGAGCTAGTCACTTTTCCCCTATATTGCATTACCTTTATATTTATGTCATTCATCACATCATACCTTTTATCATTTTATCTTTCCTACTAGAATGCACTGCAATAAAATTAAATTCGGTTATTTCATTTTTAATCCCACTGCAACAGGTGGGACACCTGGGCTTCATCTCTTTTTACCTAGCATGTTGTAAGAGACCAATCTGTCTTCCATACTCCAGTCTAATCACCTTCCAATCCATACCTCACACTGATGTCTGAATAAATGCACTGCCCTTATATCACTCTCCTCAAAACCTCTTATTGACAACTTAATAAAGTACAAACTCCCAATATTGACAAGTCATTGTCCTCTACAATTTGGCTCTAAACCGGGCATTGAACTACCTTTCACATTATTCTTCTTCAAATATTCTCCATTCCAGCTAAACTAGGTTATTCTTTGTGCCCCTTTCTTGTCTTGCTCTCTCCTATTTCTATGCTTTTAAGGGTGAGAGAGGATAAACTTGCCACAATACCAACAACAGACACACTCTCTCTATGGTACCACTTGCTGAAGTCTTTATCTTGTATCTGTCAAGACCCAGTTTAGGTGCTACTTTCTCATAAAGTCTTTCCTGAACACTGTTCCTGACCCTGAAGCCCCTGCTGAAAGTGAGATCTTTCTCTTTCTCATTAAATTTCTTACAGCACTTTATCTAGTTGCTTTCCTTTGTATTTACTCTTAGCCCATGCATCATCATTATTTTGGTAGATTTATATGTCCGTCTACCTTTTTCCTTTTAGATTATAAACTCCATGAGAGCAGGGATTGTATTTATCAATCAGTATCACCCAGAGTCTAGTATAATGCCTAGCATTGCTTATTGAATGAATTGAATTGAAATGTGCAGTGAAGATGATCTAGGCTTCTATGTAGCTATGCCAATTGAATGTGTAGCTCTGGTAGGATCTACAAGGCAAGAGAGGTCAGAATAGAGCCAGCATTATTGCATATTTTCAGAGGATCAGCGTAGCTAAATTCAAAGAGGTTCATCACCAGAAGGTTGGCCATGATGATGATGATGATGATTGCCATTGTCATCATCAGTATTATTTGCCACAGCAACTCAACAAAGATGATTTTTGAAAGAGGATTATGATCTGCATTGGGGGAGCAAGTACACATACCAGGGAAATTACAGTTCTTCAAATACTGACACAAGCATTCCATTGTAACAATTTTGAGACAATGTTGTGCCTTTTCCAACTGCCTGAAAATTCCTTGTCTTCCTGCCTCAGAGCATCAGTGGTAAAATGGGATTCTAAGGTGCTATATATCAGAGAGATACAGAATCAAGAGCTAATTGTTACATTTTCAGTGTGAAATGGATAGATGCTACAAATAAGGGCTTGATTTATTGTTTTGCTGATTGTATAGATGTAAGAAAGCGATGGAGAAGATGTTACTGCAGATTAAAATTTAAAGTTGTGAAAACCTTTGTACAGATCTGGTTGTTAAACATTTACCAACACACCTCTGTATGGAATACAATAGTCTCTGGAGAAATGAAAATGAATATCATTTAGAGGGAAAAGGAAAGGTATGTGTTTGGTATGCACAGGATATAATATATATCCTATAAGGAAATTGGAAGAGGAGTAAAAGATGATGTCACAGGGAAATGTATGTTAGGAAGAGGGAATAGATTGTTCATGTGGTAAGGACAAGGGATGACAGGTAGACAGTCTGTGTACTCTGCTGGGGTCTTCACGTTGTCTGGATGAAGCAAGGAAGGCCTCTAGTATGTTCAGTAGACCTCCTATGGGGAATTACAGGGGGACAATTACAGAAGTTGCACAGGATGGGCAGATTTGGGTCCTGGATGCCCTCTCTCCTATTTTCCCCCATTGCTCCCTCCAATCCCTCCGTTTCCCCCCCCCATAGTGTTTTCCCTCTGATATTACCTATTATTTACACTGTTATATTGCTGTATGATCTTAGTTATTTGAATGTTCTGTTCCTCATTAAACTGTAAGCTCCCTGAGGGCAGTGACTATATTTTTGGCTTTTGTATGCCCAGCTCCAAGCACAATTTCCTGGCAAAGAGTAAATACTTTATAAATACTTCTTGACTGTCTGCATTGTTAAAGAGAATATCTAAAATAGATCCATGTGAATATTTGATAATTTACATATTCACCTCAAAACCTGGCACAGGGCTTTGGGCATGTTGAATGCTTAATTTGTGTTTCCTGAATGAACAATCTGTAACTTTAAGAGGAGCTTATCTCATGACTCTTAGCATGGAGTCACCCTGTATTTTTCTGCTACCTTTGATTTTTAGTAAAGTGATCATGGACAATAAGAATTAGGTAAGAAGGAAGGCCAGTATCCCATTAAAATGAGCTGACTTATGACCATACCATGAAGGTGGAAGGGGTTTGAGACTTGAGGCATGTAGTACACTGATGAAAGTGTAGTGTAGCAGTGGAGCCCAGTCCTCAAACTGGAATTTGGGTCACATAGACATAGAGAACATGGACAGAGATAAGGAAATTGCCTGAAGTCATAGGAAGAAATCAATTTAGGTAACATAGGCAGTGGTCAAAACCAGGAGTCACAGACTAAACAGAGGAAAAGGCCAAGAGGAGGAGTCAGGACTCAAAGTAAGGGTCAAAAGAAAGAAGAGATGTTTGTAAGAGGAACGACCTAAATCAGCTCATGAAACAATTCTGCTCCATTCTTCCCAGTCTCCTTTTGAGGACAACACAGGCCAGAAAGGAGCCCCTCAGATCTGATCTGGCTAGGAATCAGGAATGGGCTGATAAAAGGTTTTACCTCATGAGGTCAGGGGACAGATGCTGGGCGTATATAATGCAGTGAATCAAATGACTATCTCCTCTTCTTGAAGGAGGCATCCTATGTTTCCCTGCCTCCTTTGAGTACAGTAAGTACAGAGAAATGATTCACTGGAATCCAAGAAGGAAGAAAAATAAATCAATGATGAATTTTAACAAGGCCAATTTTAGAACAATGCTGAGATTACTGTGTGAAAATGAATAGGGCAAAGGAAGAGTGGGAAAAGAAAAAACTTTCAAAGAAAAATGACTATCTATACTAGGAGTGATAAAAATAGCAGGGTACTGTATCTGAAAGTGCCTCAAATGGAAAATGAGAGGTCTCTGTTTCTTTAATCCTTGCATTTGTTTAGTATCTGTTATCTCCGTAACTCACATTATGTTTTTAATTGGATGATTTCTCACATCTATCTTTTATGGTTGATACATTTGGGGGAAGGTCAGTGACCCACCTACCTTCTCTTCATTGCTTTCCCAATCAAGACAAAATCCTCCCATGATGAATTGTGATAGCATGGAGGTGATCCTGGGTTATTGAAGGTGAGGACAGCAAAGTGCTAACTTTGGCAGCTTTCTACCAAGCTGGAAACATTTTGAATATGGTCTTGATGACAGTTCACATCTTCTTTTTGATGACTGGCCTCACAAAGTACAAAGAAACTTATCATTAGGAGGTTGGGCACTTGGTGAACTCTTTGGCCATGGCAACCCATGAAACAAAGAAAATGATCAAAATAGCTTTTGATTCCTACTTCATTTTCTGTAGTGATAGGGTTAGTGTGTGTGTGTGTGTGTGTGTGTGTGTGTGTGTGTGTGTGTGTGTAAAGGGGGCAGAGGGTATAAAGAATCATATAGCATTAGACCATCTTTAAACATTGATTTAACTGTTGGTACTCTAAATATAAGATCCTTAGTCAATGGCCAATGTAGCACACATATGATGAGAGGAATGGAACCAAATTAATCTTGATATTCTTGCTATAAGTGAAAGATGTCAAAAGCTAGTGGTACCAAAATGGAAAAATGTCTCACTAGTACTTCTAGGGGGTGCAAATAAAGGAGATGGAAGAGTGAATTTTTATTGTGTTTTCAAAGTCAATATAAGAAACATAATTTCATTGGACACTTAGTCATCTCTCATTATAGTGTTAATGATAAGTATTTGCAAAACAAATCATCATGAAATAATTGCATCTAATTGCTAATGTTTCATCACCTTATGTTAATGTTTTCAATCTTCTGATTTCTCATATATATGTATATATGTGTATATATATATATATGTATATATATGAGACCTGGAAATTATCTTAAAGGAGGTAATATTTGAACTCATGGGAGCTGATGAGATCACCAAGTGAGCAAGGTCTGAGAGAGAAGAGAAGGAGGATCTTGGACAGAGCCTAGATGACATCTATAACTAATAGGTATGACATGAATGAAGTTCCATCAAAGGAGACTAAGGAGAGGTCAGACAGTCCGGATTTTTAATTTATTCATCATCTACCCTACAAATTACTCTAAACTCTATTCCCTTTCTCAGCCTCCATTTTCCACTATTCCTCTTTTTTCCTTTGCTGGCCTTTCTCTGGATGTCAGTCAGTCAACAAGCACTTACTATGGGTTAAGCATTGCAGTAAGGCACTAGGGATACATTGGAACTCAAAATTCAGTCTCTGCCTTTAAGGAGCTTACATTGTAAAGGGGAAGACAACATTCAAACAGCTATGCACATACAAGTTAAATACCGAATAGATGGAAGGTGAATGTAGAAGTAAGGTAGCAGTTTGAGGCAGGTCAGGGTCCAGGAATGGTCTCTTACAGAGGATAAAGTCTGGCTTTCTCTATATTCCTCCAGTCCATACTATGTCTTCCTTCTTTTTATTAGAGTGAATCACTGATTCTCCTTAGTCAGAAAAGATTAGATTCAGTCGAATAATTCAGTTGAAGGGAAGAAAGAATTGGGGTGTGTGTGTGTGTGTGTGTGTGTGTGTGTGTGTGTGTGTGTGTGTGTGTGCATATACATTTAATTTGATGCCCTTTGATTTCCTGTGTCTGGTCCTGTTTCCTCTTCCTGAATGCCCTTCCTACCTTCCCACCTGGTATTTGGACCCAGCTAAATGCCATCTTATTCATGAAGCCTTTTCTGAACCTCTTGGTTGGAAATCAAAATATTTCTTATGAACTAACAGCACTTAATACCTTCTATCTCTAAAGTACTAGGACTGGAGAAGGAGCTTCAGTTCAGAGTTTAATAGGGGAATGTAGTTAAATGTCAAGCCTACATCTACGAAAGGCATTGCTCTGCTAAGTGTGGGGAATAACATGAGCCTTTCTGAGTACTGGGCAATGATTGAATCAGCAGCACAATGAAACACATCCCCGCAGCCACTGTATGGTTATTATGTGCTGGTAAATATTTAATAATCAGCTCCCTGGGAAAAATAAATGCACCCACAACACAATTTTAGGTTTAATCTGGATGACTAATATTTTCTCCATCACTTTCTTAAGTCTAGATAATCAATGAAATAATAAAATAAACCTTGATTTGTACCATTTGCCAATTTCTGAGGTATGATTAATTGGTCACATTAAATTTTTTTAAAGTTTATTTTATTTTTGATTTATGAGATAAAACAAGCATTTCCATAACATAATATAATAAAAAAGATAGTTGCACATGAAACTGCAAATCTGTTATGCATAACTTGCTATACCTTTTAAATATATAATAAAGTTATCATGTAAGTTTCTTTTTTTTTTCTTCCTTCCTCCCACCCTCCTATAGAGATGGCTACCATTAGACACAAATGAGTATGTGTGTGTGTATATATATATATTCTCCTCTATAGTATTCTCAATAATTGGTTATTCAATTTTTTTTTTTTTTTTGCTACTCAATTTTACCAGGGGAAACCCAATGTCTCCTTAGGCAGTTCATTTTACTTTTTGATTGCTCTAATTGTTAGAATTCCAACCCCCCCCACTTCCCCCATCCCAAATTGAGCCTAAATCTATCTGCAAATTCCACCCTTTGCTCCTAGTTCTTCCCTCTAGGGCTAAGAAGAATAAGCATTCCTTCTTCCCAGAATTTAGCACTTACACTGAAAATTTAAGTCAGGCTCTTTTGTTCAAGATGACTCCAACTCAACTTTATCACAGATACACATTTAGTATAAGAATTTAGTGATGCTTCCCCATTTGGCCTTGTAAGGCTACTGTGTTGTGGGTTTGAACTGAAATGGTCCTCCATGTTGTTAGATGTTAGAATATAAGCTCTTTGCCAGTTGGGACTGTCTCCTTCAATGCCTTTGAGTCCCCAGCACTTAGCCCAGGGCCTGGGGCATATCAAATGCTTAATAAGTACTTGTTGATTGATTGATTGACTATTTAGGTCTATGTCCTTAGTCCCGGTGTCTCCAGATGGCAGTCCTACTGGGTGGCAAGTGGCTCCATCATTGTCTTAGATGGGGGCAAAGTAGAATGTTTTGACTTCTGAGTGCCTAGAGTCAGCTTCACCTGCTGGTCATT
>WOXC01012356.1:0-40089 GCA_011680675.1 Gymnobelideus leadbeateri | reverse complement strand
GTAAGAAACACTGAATAGAACGACCAGTTTGGCTATAGCATAGGGTCTACAGAAGGGAGTGGTATGAGATAAGGTTGGGAAGTAGGGTGGTACCAAATTGCAGGGGGTTCTTAAACTCTGACAGGCTAAGGCAGTTGGACTAGCAATTATGAGCCACTCAATGGCTTTAAGCAAAGGAATGAAAAAAAGTCAACTTTAAAATGGCCAATGTTCATACATTCAATAATAGTGATTAAACAGCTGAACTTCTTTCATCATACTTTCAAAGAATTTCAAGATATACCCCTAGCTGATAGCTAGTCTGTGCAATGATGAAGAGATATGAATTTACTGCTTAATCTAAATTTAAATTTTAGAAGTTAAACTGGCAAAGAGTATCAAAGGATTGTAAAACTTTAGAAAAAGCATCATCTTGAAAATATTTTTAAATGATCTTAAGTCCAGATAAGAGGAAATCTATAGTTATTTATAGAGAAATAGAATTTGATTTTTAAAAATCACAATTCAACTATTACTTTCAATATTATTTGAGAAAGAATTTCATTTAACTAAAAGAGTAACTATATTTAACTATCCTTAACTAACTTTCAGAGGCTTTGAAGAATTTTATGAGTTTGATTCGTTCTTTTACTATTATCAATTTTAGGGATAAATGTGGGAAACTGAAAAAAAAAAACAACTATAAACATTTACTGTACCAAATGTGAACTAGGAGCTGAATCATTTAATTCTCATATGTCATTTTTTTCAGATCAGCAACAGAATTCTTACCACTATGTAAGTAACCCTTAACAGACTTTAATGGAAGTGGGCATGCAGAGACAGAGGAAATGTTTTCACGATTATTATAATTCCCTTCTAGATCTTCTTTTTAAAGCAAAAACAATAGTTTTAGAACACTCGGTAGCAATATTTATTACAAAGATAGCCATGCAATAATGTTGTTTTCCCTTTCTCTGACAAACTCAGAATAAATATTTGGAAGTCTATTCTTTTTCTCTGATAACTACAGAATTAAGATAACAAAAAGTTAAGCAAATAGCTTCCTACCCACCTTGTTCAAGCCTGAAGAGAGTCTTTTCTAGTTTTTCCATGTCGTTTAAAGGTAAAATGCGAATTTGCTTAAAGTGACCCATTTTGGCTTCCAAATGATTCGAAGAGGATTACTTCACAAATGAGTAAATTGTCCCTACAAAACAAATACAAAATTAAAACGGGGAATAAAGAAAGTACTGCCAATACCTTAATTTCTGCAGAGATGATGGTTGCACTTACATGTTCTCAAAAACCTTAGCATATACACACACAGAGAACAATTCCTGCAAAGAGGACCAGAAGATCCCGGTAAAAATTATAGCCTAAGGGGCATAGTTATAAGAAGCCCACGGATTTTTATTAATGCAGCCTTCAGAATTTGCAAGGAAATGCAATCTGCTTCAGAGGAGACAAATAATCTGGTCGCCTCTGAGTGACACCTGCGCCCGCGGCTCTCTATCAGTCTGCCCAGAGATGCCAGGTGGGAGAGCCCCTCCGACTCCAAATTCGGGCAGGAGGTCGCCGAGGGGGTGGGAGGGGCGTGGGGGCAGGGGAAACAGCTGCAGCCCTCGGAATGCTTTCCATAGATAGAGAATGTACACAGAAAGAGAGATATAGATAGAAAGGCATTATATCGTGGAGAGGTCAGCACTTACGGGGAGCCAGGGGTACGTGCAGCCGCCGGTACACCACGGGATGGAAGCAGGGATAGGCGGGGCTGCGGCGGCCGGGGTGGGGGGCGGAAACGGAGGGCGGTGAGAGTGGGGAGGGGCGCAGAGGACACCGAGGGAAGCCGGGAAGGGCACCAGAAGAGCTGGCCAGGCCCGCCCGGGGCGCGGCGGCTCCTCTCCGTCCCCGCCCCCCAGCCCAAGCCCGCTCGCTCCAGGGGCCACGACCGGCGCGCTGGCCCCCACGCCTACGGAGAGGGCAGCCGCCGTCGCAAGGAGAGACAGAGGGCAGGGGGCGGGAGCTGCGACTGCAGCCACCCTCTTCTTCCCCAACGACCTCTAGTCTTATGGTCGATATCAGGGAGGAACTGGACCCACTTGCCAGGGCTGCAAAGTCTCGCGAGACTGGGGAACTTAATTTTTTTCTCTCTTTCTCTCCCCCCTACCCCCATCCTCTTGGTCTCGGTCTAGTTGAGTCTTGCGGAGGCACCGGCCCAGTCCGAGTCAGGCCAGACCATAATAGGCTGGGATAAGGGGGAGGACGGACCCCCTCCCCTCGAGACAAAATAAAACACCCGGGAACTGCGTAGGGGGGGGAGAGAGTTTTCTATGCCTTGTGACTTCTGGTGTTTGGGAAGTTAAGGTCCTGAGGTGGTGGGCTCATTAAGCCCCCCGGTACAGTAGCTACAGCTTTCGTTTCCACCTGTCCACCCCTCCCTTTAAGGCCGGAGTCTTCAGACCCGCCCCTAACAGCTGTAGTATAGGTACCTCCCCGAGGGTTCTTGGGAGGCTCTAATGAGATAATACAAGTAGAAAGCTTTGCAGACCCTAAAGCACTATATAAACAATATAAACACCATATATGGTTCTTCTTACTATCATGTAATTCTTGTAGTGTGGGATATGCTTAACCTTTTTTGTGTCAGGGACCTCTGTGGTACTTAAATCTATGGACCCCTCCTCAGAATAATATTTTCAAACACATAAAATAGAATGCATAGGATTACAGAGGAATTAAATTATATTCAAATATAGTTATCAAAATATACATTTAAAAACTTTTCCAGCTCACTTGAAATTTCTCCACCAACCTCAGTTAAGATTCTCAGCATTAGAAGACAGTCCATAATAAAAGGTCTGTGTTTGCTGAAACTAATACCAGTTTCCCCCCAGTTTCTCCTCAACCCCATAAAAGGAGCTTGGGGATCCTGTAGGGTACTTGAACCACACTTTGAGGGCTGTTGCTCTGTACAAAACATCAGTCTTGTTTACAACCCTCCGACAATGGTCATCCAACCTCTATTTAAAGACCTTAAGGATACTGAATCGAACTTTTCTTCAAAGCAGCCTATTCCATTTTTATCCACCTTGAATTGTTAATTTTTTCTTTGGTTGTCCTGACATTTTCCTCCCTCCCTCGGAATTCACATTTGTATGCTGTGCAAAGTTTTGCAAAATACTTTCCACACAACTCTATGAAGCAGGGAGTACAAGTATGATTTTTCCATTTCAGTTCAGTACCCGCTTCACCGTCTTGGCTCTCAACATAGGAAGAGTATAAGCCCTAATTTATAATGTGTTATACTTGATGTAGATCTATAGGGCATTGGAAGGGACCTTAAGAGTTCATCCAGCCCATCCCCTGTCATTTTATTGATGAGGAAACTGAGGCTTAGGGAGGGAAAAGTATTTCCACCGAGATTACTTGAACAGTAAGAATCAAAGGTGAGATCAAATCCTCTGATGCCAGAACCATGGCTCTTTCCTTTCTACCAACTGATCCTGGATAGAATTTTCAAGTAGGATACAGATTAATTGATGTTTGGTATATTTTTCCTTTCTTTACTGTGTATCCTCTATAGTTTTTTTTTTCCTGTTCATATGCCTATGAAGTTTATTTTTAAAAACTCACATGTTGTATGTGATATAAAAAATGGTATTTGGTTTGTTCGGTTTTAACCAGGCCTGTGATTTCTTTGGTGTAGGTAACTCCCAGTGAAGAAATTGTGACTCAAAATGTTACTGTTTGGCTTCCCAAAGCCCGCTACTCAAATTTCCATCCTCCTGAAGCTTTCTTTCATTATTCTATGTTCAAAAAATCACCTTCCTCTATCACCCTTGACCCAAAAAAACAGTGATTCGGTACCCCCAGGATCAATGATCTCAGCTAGATATTAGGAGGAAAACAGTCCAGGAGATACAAGTAGTAGTGAAAAGTACATTCAACCTGCAGTGTGAGGAGGAAGGTCACAGCCCCAGTAACTGACTGCTTGTGTGACTTTTGCAAGAATTGAATGGATAAAAGTAGGTGAAAGGGCTTTGTCAATAGTGGGGAGTACAGATCTAAGGCTATTCAACCAGTTCATTGGAAGTACTGAATGGTCTAGTTTCCCAAGATCAGACGTCCATTTCCATTTTAAAAGAGTAATTGTCAACCCAGCATAGTCCTTTAATTTGGGGAATTTGAGGCTGTAAGAAAAAGTCAAATAATTTGACTTTCAAGGAAGGAATACTTTTCTAAAGTAAAGGAACTATTAGGAAAAGTGCTTTACAGATTTCTTAAACTTCACCACCCTAGGGAAGGCCAATTTCCTTTTGTTACAAAAGACACAACAAAGCAAAAAACCTTAGCCTTAATCAGATGAGGTGTTTTCACATAAAGTACTAGGACTGCTTCCACAAACCATGCACAAAATTTGTAATCTCAGTAACAACTGTGAGCCTCTTAAAATGTAAGGTGATGCCTTAGAATGTAAGCTACAAATATATGGTACTACAGTGGAGATATGTACAACTGTCAGGGGAGTGGGCTGTGACTTGATATATGATATGATTGTGTATTTAAACTGGAGGGATAGGAGTGGAAAATGGATCTCATACCACCCTTCTGGAGATAAGTCAATCATGGGAACTTATCTCTCACACAACTATCTTCCCCCTTTATTTCAATTAACATTTTTCATTCTGCCCTTCTAGCAGCCTGGCATTGGCTCCTTTAGTCAGTTATAATCAAACAACCCAAGAATGCCACAATTATGCAGGAAAAACTTCTCTTTCTCTCCCATCCCATTATCTCATAGCTTCCACAAGAACTGGTTCTAAGATCCAGAATGTGCAACAGTGATTAAGTTTACCCCAACCCTTCATTTTTTTCTGGGATAGAATAATAACACAGCATAACGAGTAAGGTATCTATTGATTCAGTCTGCAGGTAGTGATTGGCAAACGGGGAGAATGGGATAGATACGAGAGCTGTTATAGAGATAGGAAAGATAATATTTGGCATTTGATTGGATAAGTGGAATAAGGGAAGGTTAATCTTGGATGACACTAAGGTTTTGAATCTGGATTGACTGGAAGGATGGTGGAATTCCAGGGGTGGGGAACCTGCAGCCTCAAGTCCACATGTGGCCTTCTAGGTCCTTATGGACAGCTTTTTGACTGAATCCAAGTTTTATAGAACAAATCTTTTTATTAAGGGGATTTGTTCTGTGAAGTTTGGATTTAGTTAAAGGGCTGCACATGAGGACCTAGAGGGCCACAGCTTCCCCACCCTTGCCTTAGACAGTAATAGGGAGGTTAAGAAGAGGGTAGATTTTGGGGCAAAGATAGCATAATGAGATCAGCAATACAGATTGAAATCTGTGATCTCATTATTCCTTTATGACTAACTCCTTCCTTTATGTCTTGAAACCTTGAGTCTAAGACCTGTTCTTTTCCTCTGGATATCTCTTATCAGACATTCTAATTCCAGACTCTGGATGGACCTCCAGAGTGCTCCCTTTCCAAAAAGATATCTCTTTCACTTAAACTACCAATACCCTACAAGCTGTTTGTTATCAGCAGCTCTATAATGTTGACTTAGGTGTTTAGCTTTTCTTTAATTTAGTTTTTTCTGTGATCCATCTGTAAATGGAAGTATCTGCTATTTTTTGCACATGAACTGAAAAATTATTGTAAATTATTTTTAATTTTTTCAGTGAACTGGTGATCAGGTTGAATTATTCTGTTTTAAATGACAGTGAATATAGCTATATTTTATCCTTAATATTAAGCATGTCTTTGTGGGGTTATTCCCTCTCCCCAATAAGCTGTGGAAGAAGGAAAGAGGAGAATATGGCTGGTTACCTAGGGCTTATATTAAACTGTATGATTGGTGATCAAGAATGACCTACACCTCTTAATTGACTGAGGTTTTTATTTTGCTTTAAAACTCTTATGGTTAAATCAGTGTTCTGGATCAGGCTGAAGTTAGTCTGGTAGCTTAGGTTCAAGATTAGAATGCAATGAGGTACTTATGGGTTTTAAAATTTCAACAAAGAGAAGGGGTGGAGCCAAGATGGCAGAGTAAAAACAGGACCTCCAGAGGGCTCTGGCT
The DNA here is from genome assembly GCA_011680675.1 of Gymnobelideus leadbeateri. Classification (NCBI taxonomy): domain Eukaryota; kingdom Metazoa; phylum Chordata; class Mammalia; order Diprotodontia; family Petauridae; genus Gymnobelideus; species Gymnobelideus leadbeateri. The sequence goes on along the minus strand of WOXC01012356.1, from coordinate 34,008 downwards.
CCAACCACCTCCAATATGTGTAAAAAAAATGATTATAAATAAATTTTAGAGCTACAGAACCCACAAAGTGACAGAGAGAAACAAATCTCCCACTGAAAGCAGCCTGGCAGACCCACAGAAAGGGTCTATTGCAGTGCTCTGGGAGCCAAGTACAGTCCTGCATGAGCCCTGTGGTTCTGGCCCCAAGGTGGTCCTGACCAGCAGCACAGACCAGCCAGAGCAGACTTCAGGAGAGTGAATCATCAGTAGCCTTGGCAGTTTCCAGACTTCTCAACCCATAAACACCAAAGACAAATTGAAAGGTCAGTGGGGAATTCTGTTGGAAAAGGGGGATGGAAGAGTGGGGTCTGGCCTCTGTCCTCAGGGCAAGAGGTGGCAGAGGCTTGGCAACTGTAGCTCCTGCCTTGTAGCTGCTTCCAGAACTCCTGGCCTGCAGATCATAGTGGAACCAAGCAACCATTCAGAGGGTAATACTCTTACTTTAACCTGCTTGGATCTGGATCACAGTCTTGGGTGGTAGTCCTGGGGTATGTGGCCATTGTGCCAGAGCTTGTGGTGTCTGTAGAGAGGGTGCCCTCCTAATAGCTCCAGCAGTTGTGAAAACCCCAGCCATTTGGGACAAAGCTCTCTCCATTCTGGTAGTAGAGTTCTACTGTGGCAAAGCACTCAAAAGTCAAGTAATTGACTGGCAAGATGAGCAAGCAGAGGAAGCACAGTAAGACCATAGAATCCTTTTTTGGGGACAAAAAGGATCAAAGCATGGAACAGGAGGAAGACAAGGAAGCCAGAACTCCTGCATCAAAAGCATCCAAGAAAAATATGAATTAGTTACAGGCCATGGAGGAGCTCAAGAAGGATTTTGAAAATCAAGTAAGAGAAGTGGAAGAAAAATTGGGAAGAGAAATGAGAATGATGCAAGAAAATCATGAAAAGTGAGTCAACAACATCACAGCCTCATTGATAGATTAATAGTAGACTTGCCAATTCTGGTTTGGCTAGTTTTCTTTTTATATATAATTTTTCCCCTTTCTCATTATGAACTTAAAAATTATTAACAAGGAAGAATATTTAAATAAACCTGGAACAGAAAGGAGGATTTTATTTGAAACTCTGAATTCTTATGTATAGTTTTTAAGATTCTGTTAAATGTAATGAGAGGGGGCGGCTAGGTGGCGCAGTGAGTAGAGCGTCGGCCCTGGAGTCAGAAGGACCTGAGTTCAGATCCGGCCTCAGACACTTAACACACACACAAATAAAAACCTAGCCGTGTGACCTTGGGCAAGTTACTTAATCCCAATTGCCCTCCAAAAAGCAAAAAATAAAAAAAAAAAAATAAAAAAAAAATGTAATGAGAGTAAAAACTTGCTGTTACTTATCTGTAATGCTTTCTGAAATTCTGTTCACTGTGTATTGTTTAAATGTTTCCTTAATGCAGTTGGTTTTTTTTTTTTACTTTTTTATTTGTGTCATCATTGCTACCTATCAGTTCATAAAATCAAAAGAAAATTAAAAAAAAGAGTAGAAAAGAAAAGCAAGAGTCAACAGCCTGCTAAAGGAGACCCAAAAAATACTGAAGAAAATAACACCTTAAAAAGTAGACTAACTCAAATGGCAAAAGAGGCCCAAAAAGCCAGTGAGGAGAAGAATGCCTTAAAAAGCCGAATTTGCCAGATGGAAAAAGGAATTTCAAAAACTCATGAAAGAGAATAATCCCTTCAAAATTAGATTGGAGCAAATGGAAGCTAATGACTTTATGAGAAATCAAGATACTATAAAACAAATCCAACAAATGAAAAAATAGAAGACAATGTGAAATAGTTCATTGGAAAAACCAATGACCTAAAAAATAAATCCAGGAGAGATAATTTAAAAAACTTTGGACTACCTGAAAGCCATGATCAAAAAAAGAGCCTAGACAGCATCTTTCAAGAAATTATCAGGTATAGGTGGTGCAGTGAGTAGAGTGCTGGCCCTGGAGTCAGAAGGACCTGAGTTTGGATCCGGCCTCAGACACTTAACGCACACACAAATAAAAAAAACCTAGCCGTGTAACCTTGGGCAAGTTACTTAACCCCAATTGCCCTCCAAAAAAAAAAAAAGAAAAAAAAAGAAAAAAAAAAGAAATTATCAGGTAAAATTGCCCTGATATTCTTGAACCAGAGGGCAAAATAGAAATGGAAAGAATTCATCAATTGCCTCTTGAAAAAGATCCCCAAAAGAAAACTCCTAGGAATATTATGGCCAAATTCCAGAGTTCCCAGGTCAAGGAGAAAATACTTCAAGCAGTCAGGAAGAAACAATTTGAGTATTGTGGAAACACAGTCAAGATAACACAAGACCTAGCAGCTTCCACATTAAGGGATTGAAGGGCTTGGAATATGATATTCCAGAGGTCAAAGGAGCTAGGACTAAAACCAAGAATCACCTACCCAGCAAAACTGAGTATAATGCTTCAGAGAAAAATATGGTCATTCAATGAAATAGAGGACTTTCAAGCATTCTTGATGAAAAAATCAGAGCTGAACAGAAAATGTGACTTTCAAATATAAGAAGCAAGAGAAGCATGAGTAAATAGGAAAAATAAATCATAAGGAAATTATTAAAGTTGAAGTATTTACATTCCTATACAGAAAAATGATCATTGTAACTCATAAGACTTTTCTCAGTATGAGGATAGTTGAAGGGAATATATATGTGTGTGTGTATATATATATATATATATACACACACACGCACACACGTATGTATATGTGTATATATATGTATATGTATACATACATATATGTGTGTATATATATGTATATGTATACATACATATATGTATATATAGAACGGTGTATGTCTGTATAAATATATATATATGTGAATGTGTGCATATGTATGTACATGTATACATAGAGGGCACAGGATGAGTTGAATATGAAGGGATGATATCTAAAAAACAAAATTAAGAGGTGAGAGAGGATTATATTGGGAGAAGGAGAAAGGGAGAGATAGATTAAAGTAAATTACCTCATATAAAAGAGGCAAGAGAACACTGTTACAATGGAGGGGAAAAGCAGGAAGGTGAAAGGGAATGAGACAACCTGATTCTCATTGAATTTGGCTTAAGGAGGGAATAACATACATAGTCAATTGGTTATCTTACCTACAGGAAAATAGGGACAAAGGGGATGAGAGGGGGGATGATAGAAAGGAGGGCAGATTGAAACAGATTGGGGGAAGGGGTATTCAGTTGACTTGCTATTTTGGAGTAGGGGGTAGGGGAAAGACGGGGAGAAAAATTTGTAACTCAAAATCTTGTGGAAATAAAAGTTGAAAAATGAAAAATAAATAAATAAATACATGGGAAAAATTCAATAAAGATGATTATTAACAAATATACTCAATAATAAAAAGGATTGATGAAGATACAACATTGATTCTTGTAGGTGAGGCTCTCTTCTACCTCCACATCTGTCTGGGTAACATTACCCAGTCAGAAAGGTATGTTGATTTGTAAAAGTAATTTGGACAAGCGTAAAGGAGCACTGAGTCAACATGCAAAATGCCCCAGGCTTGGTTAGAAACTCAGGTTATACATAGAGTGCGTTAATGAATTATCTTCCAATCATATAATCACAAGGATTTCCAGAGCCAAGATAGCAGAGTAAGCAGTAAATCACTATAACTCTCCCATACTCATCTCCAAACAACCATAAAATTGAACTCCCAAACAAATCCAGAACAGAACCAACAAAAAGATGGAGTGAAACAATCTTTTAGCCCAAGAAACTTAGAGAATCAGCAGGAAAAGTCTGTCTCATTTGGGTGAAAGGGGAGCATCTCAGCAAGGTAGCAGCAAGCCCCACCTCAGCAAACCAGTGGAGATCCTGAGCCCTAGTGTGGTGGAGCACATAAACACAAATATCAGGACCCCTCACATTCCAGGGAAATCCACAGACTCTAGCTCCAGGAACCATTGAGTACTTCAATTTAGCCCCAGGTAAACAGCCAGCCAGACTAGCAGGTGCTTCAGTGTAGCCACAGGCAAATGCAGAAATACTCTACTGGGCCTCAGCATAAGCCAGACACCATCATTAGGACCCCAGCTCAGTACTAGGTAAGCTGCCAGACCCCATGGCCTCCAGTAGCACCAACCAACCCCCCACCTCACCCCTCAGTGCAGCACTAGACATGAGGGTCCCCCATGGATCTCAGGGCAACATTAGCACAGCACTAGGAAAATAGCCAGGGCCTGCCATTACTAGTGCAAGAATCCTAAGATTCCACCAAAGGAGCAGAGCTCAAATTTAAAAGAAAGGAAAAAAGCCAAAAAAAAAAAAAGATAAGCAAAAAACAACAACAACCAAAAAGAATCTAACCATAGAAAATTATTATGGAGACCAAGACACAAACTCAGAAGAAGATCACAATGTCAAAATACTGATAGGCAAATCCCAAAGAAAAAGAGAAAGTGATCTCAAGCCTTCAGAAAGAACTCATAGAGGAGCTCAAAAAGGAGCTTAAAAATTGTATAAGAGAGGTAGAGGAAAAATGGGGAAAAGAGAGTGATACAAGAGAATTATGAAAAAAGAGCAGCTTGGAAAACTGCTTAAAAAGAATTGTCCAAATTGAAAAGGAGATACAAAAATCCACTGAAGAAAAGAACTCCTTAAATAGTACAATTGGCCATATGGAAAAGAAAATACAAAAGCCAATTGAAGAAAATAACATCTTAAAAGTTACAATTGGGGGAGTGGAAGCTAATGGCTCTATGAGACATCATGAATTAACCAATCATATAATCACAATTCTAAATCACCTTCTGACTCCCCACCATTATCCCCACTGCTGCTCCTCATGAACCTTGAACTTTGCCTTAGGAATCATCTTAGGATCCACTTAGGTGACCTTTCACTTTATCCCTTCTGGAATTCTATCTCACTTCCAGGTGATCAATTTCAAACCTTACCCACTCATATAACCTGCCTCCTAATTTCTAGCTCTTCTTTATATGTTGCCTTTCTCCATTAGAGGGTAAGATCCTTGAGGACAGATTGTTTTGCTTAATTATATTCATATCCCCAGCACTTTGTTCATTGCCTGGTATGGATTAAATATTTAATAAATATTTTCTCTCTGTCACTGACTCTACTCTCTGAGAGGAGAGATCCCTTCCTTACATGTATAATAGAATCATAGATTATTTATGCATATATATATATATATACATACACATTATGTAGTAATAATAATATGTCAGTAGATTTCAACTAATTTAGTTGAACTAGGATGATCTAATTCTAGACTGAGAATCAGAAAAAGCTAAGTCCCAATTCTGGTTTGATTATTAACATTACAGAAATAGGCATAGATTCATAGGATTGTAGAGTTGGAAGAGATTGTAGAAATCATCTAGTTCAACCCCCTCATTTTGAGATCTAGAAAGTAGGGCTCTAGTGAGGAACAGTGACAGGCTTTCCTTCTGAATATAAAAGGGGAGATAAGACAGGTACCAAAACAGACTCATGCCAACTGGTGTAGGCCGAGCATTTGAGATGAGCATTGAATGGTGGGTTGGATGAGAAATAATTTTTACTAGCATATTTTGTTTTATATAAGCTATACCTTACTGTATCTCCTCCAGAGAGGAGATACAGTTCCCTATATTTTTAAACAGAAGAAAGAAAAAAAATTCTGTTAAACTAATCAATGTACCAAAAACATCTTTTATGACTTGTAGTATTACATCATTTTGCAGTATGTTTTTTGTTTGTTCTTTCTACCTACATTATGGTCATTGTGTATATTGTTTTCCTGGTTCTGTTTCACTTTGCATCAATTCATAAGAGTCTTTCCATGCTTTTCTGTATTTATCATGTTCATTATTTCTAACAGCACAGTAATTTTTTTTTGGAGGGGAAAAGGCATTTGGGGTTAAGTGACTTGCTCAAGGTCACACAGCTAGTAAGTGTGTCAAGTATCTGAGGCCGGATTTGAACTCGGGTCTTCCTGACTCCAGGGCCAGTGCTCTATTCAATGCACCACCTAGCTGCCTCAGCACAGTAATATTTAATTAAACTTATGTACTAAAATTTGGTTAGCCATCTACCCAATTATTTGGCATCCACTTTGCTTTCAGTTCTATACTACTACAAAAAGTGTTATAGATTTTTTTGACGTCTATGGGGCCCTTTGCTGTTAGCCTTTTTGGAGTATTGTGCAGGGGTACACTGGAGCCAGTTTACATCTATGCAATAGAGAGTGAATCGGTGAATTTGTGAGCAATTTATATCTCGGAAAGCAACAAATGCAATAAAGCAGGGCTTGATTTATCGTTTTGTTGATTGTTTAGATTGAAGAAAGTGAGAGGGAAAATGTTATTAGTATAAAGGATAAAATGTATAGTGGGCATATATATATTTTTTTTTCAAAAGTATTTTACACACCAATCAGCATAATCTCTGGGTCAGAGTATATGGACATTTTAGTCACTTTCTTCACATAATTACTAATTACTTTCCAGAATTGTTATGCCAATTCGAAGTTATAACAACAATGCATAATTGTATCTGGCTCTCTTTAGCCATCTAGCACTTAGTAATTCCATTTTCTTGGTCATCCTTGCCAATTAAGTGGATATGAGGTAAAACCTTAATATGGCTTTGTTTTTTTTTTCATTTCTTTTATTCTTAGTGATTTAGAGTATTCTTTTAGATGGTCATTAATGGTTTGCAATTCTTCTTTTGAGGACTATTCAGATCCTTTGACCATATGTCTACTGGGGAATAGCTTGTGGTCTTAAATACTTATAATTCATTGTCTCAGTATCTTGAATATCAGACCCATATCAGATGTTAGATACAGATATTTTGGAGGGATGAGTAGGACTTGGATAGAAATTAACAGAGGAGGGAGAATGGAGGACATTACAGATTGACAAAAGGGATTTAATAACAATTCAATCAAACAGTTATTTAGTGCTTACTATGTAATAGGCATTGTGAGGAACTTGGAATACAAAGATCTTTTTAGAAAATTAGTCTGTGCCTTCTAGGAGTTTTCATGCTGTTAGACACAAGCACTTAGGTGGAAAAGAACAAAATGCATTTGGTGATTATTGAGTCCCCCAGTTTAGTTGGGGTTTAGAGTTCAGGGAGGAAATAATGAGAAATAAAGGTTGTGTAAGTAAAGATTGGGGTTTTATCATCTAGGCAATGGATAGCTGTTGAAAGTGAAGGGGGAGTGACATTCTGATGACATACTTGGTTTTCTTCTCACTTTATACTGCTAACCTTCGAAGTTGAATCCACTCAGCCTCCCCTGTGGGTGGCAAGCTAAACCTTTCTAAGTTTTAGTTTGGAAGCTAAAAGCCTATATCATTGTGTACATGCTAAGAATATTTGACTTCCAGTTTGTATTTGCATAAGAAGGAAATAATTCTACGATTGTCAGATTTCAATTCATCTAATGGAACTAATATGATCTAATATTGGCCTGGGAATCAGAAAATTTGAGTTCCAATTCCATTATACCACTAGACTTGTGTGAGTTTTGGCAAGCTAGGCAAGGTGGAAAGAGTTCTGAATTTAGAATCAGGAGAGATATAGGTTCAGATCTCATTTCTGACACATTAAGAGAATGACCAATGGTAATACATATATATATATATATATGCATATGTGTGTATGTATGTATGCATGTATTATAGATATAAAATATACACACATATATGTTATTATATATTTAGAACTCAAAGGGACCATAGGGATGATATTGCCCAATTCCTTTGTTTTACAGTTTGGGAAGTGAGTCCCAGAGATGATGTGACAAAGGCATAAGTAGTAGAACTAACTGGCATTTGACCCAGGTTCACTGACCCCAAATCTTGTGTTCTTTTTATTGTACCACACTTCCTCTCATTTTTAGAATTTCTGAGACTTAGTTTCATCATCTGCAAAATGGAGATAATATTGTACTCATCTCACAAGTTGTTCAGAGATTTAAGATTACACGTGTAAAAGACTATACAAACATCAGTTATAGTTTACCTGTTCTATGCTCAGTTTCTTCTTTTTAGACTGTACAATATAGGGTTTCACTAAAGATAAAATGAATCAATATATGTGAAAGTGCTATGAAAGTTAAAATGTGCCTTGTAATCACAAGGTACTATTTTGTGAATAGCCCTCTTTGAAGTGTGGAGTTCTAGAATTGAAAGGCACAGCTGTCTGACTATGACATCTAACATAAGCACTTGCTAAGAAAATTATTTAAGTTATGTGGTGAGTAGCTCGCCAGACAGGCTCTAAGAGATACTCTTTTTTCAGATATTGCTGACATGATTAACACAGGGCTGTGAACAGTAACACTGAGCCATAGAATCAGATTTGAAGGGTTAGAAAAGGCCTCAGAGGTCAAGCCCAACCCCAACCCAAAGTATGACTCCCAACTATGACATACCTTACAAAAGGTCAACCAATCTCTGCCTGAAGACATGAAACTCACTACCTTCCAGTGTAGCTTATTACGGTTTTAAACAACTCATATAGTTAGATTTTCCCCCCCTTATGTTGAGCTGGTTTCTAGCTCCCAGTAATTTCAATCCACTGCTTCTAGTTCTGCTCTCAGGATCAGAGCAGAACAAATTCAATCCCTTTTCCCCATGACAGCCCTTCAAATTCTTAAAGATATCATTCATGTCCCTCTTTGTCCCACATTTTTTAACACAGTCTTTAATAGCTTAAAATGACACTAAGACTTTTAGGACATCCTGTGTACTTGGATCCAATTTCATGGATTCGGTTTCTTTTACCATTCTGGCTCCCCTCTTCCAAGCTAGAGCCATCTTATCTCTTCTGAAATGTGCCTCCCAGAACTAAATACCATATCCCAGATGTGGCCTCACAAGGACAAGTCTGTAGCAGATCTGTCCTCTTCCTTATTCCAGATACTAAATTTCTCTGGGTGCAGCCAGAAATTTAAAACATTAGTGTTTCTGGCTGTCAGAATATCATATTTCTGACTAACACTGAACTTGCAGTACATTACAAACTCTAGTTCCTCTCTCCCTACCACCCATATAAACTGCTTTTTCCCCCTTCTCTCCTCTCCTCTCCTCTCCTCTCCTCTCCTCTCCTCTCCTCTCCTCTCCTCTCCTCTCCTCTTCTCTCCGCTTCTCTCCTCTCCTCTCCCCTCTCCTTCCCTTTTCTTCCCTTTCTTCCCCTTCCCCTCCCTTCCCTTCCATTCCTTTCCCTTCTTTTGTTTTCACTATTCTTCCCCCATCCTGTACTTATACAGTTGATTTTTAAAAACTCAAATGAAGAATATTAACCTCTATTAAACTTCATCCTTTTAACTTTAGCTCATAATTCTAGACTGTTAAAATACTTTTTTGGATCATGACTCTGCCATTTAATATAAGCATTTCATCTCTGTCTTCATTCAAGTCATTTCTAAACACATTGACTAGAACTGGGTTGAGCACAATCCTGTGGCAGCTCACTAAAGATATCTTAATAACTTGATATTAGGTCTTTCTGTTAATCTTCACTCTTTGGGTCTTGTTGGTAAACCATTTCTGAACCTACCTAACTGTTGGTATAAAATTAGCATCTTCTTCACAAGGATACTATTAAGGTTTTAAAAAATACCTTGCTGAAGTCTCTAACAACATGTTTATCACATTTCTTTGATCTACCATTTTATAAACCCTGTCAAAAAAAAAAGAGATTAGGTTTGGCATGACTCACTCTTAATGTAGTAGTTATGTGTTAGCCACTGGTGATCTCTATGCTCACGTTTAGGGAAGTGGTGACACAAAAGTGGAGGATTTAAAAAGGAAGAAGTCTGATATTGGGGAGGAAAGTAAGGAGAGAGAATGATAAGAGTGAGAAATAGGGGATGTGAGAGTGAGAGTGAGGGAGAGCCAGTTTGTTCTTCCTGCTCATGCTGTTTACAGTTGGAGGGACTCTGATAGCCAAGAGAGTTCCCTTGTAAAGACATCTAACCAACTCTGTTCCAATACTAAAAGGCCAGAGAATGTCTGGATCCGATATCAAGTGAGGGAGAAAACCCATGTGGAGTTGGAGGGAGTTGAAAATGGAGACAGAGTCAAGGGAAGCAAAACCAAGTCCCATTGGTTCCTTGCTTGTAGCAAATGTGTATGTCAATCAATCAACAAACATTTATTAAGTACTTGCTGTAGACCAGGCACTATATTAATTGCTGGGAATATAAAGGAAAAGGAAACATAATGCCTCTAGAGCTTACATTATGATAGAGACAAACCTTAAGCACTCAACAGGTTCTTGCATTCATTATAACAGGGTGAATAGTTATCTAGTTCATGAATAAAAAATTATTTTTTCAGCTCTACATGAACCAAGAATTAATTTTATTGTGGTTGTTTTTTGCGAATTTTTTGTAGTTTTTTTTGTTCTTGTGTTGCTTAGAGCAGTTGGAGTAGGACTAAATGGGGATCGCTATCTGGGATGTATGTGTTGGATTAGGATAAAATCTGAACATGCTTGTGTTCATTTTGCCGCTGATCAAATACTTTTCTAAAGTTAGGTCATTTATAGCTATGACTCATTGAAACAGTGTGAAGTAATTAAATAGGAGTTGCTGATGAATGGCGCAAATAAACTGAGTGACTTCATTGGAGAAGAAACAAGTACTACTCCCACACTCTTTTAAGAACTCACTGGTGTTGTGGTTTGTCCTTCTGTTCTTGAAGAGGACCCTGACATCTGGAAGGTGACATCATGACTTGCATATGCATTAGATTTCAGTGGGGCAGGGCTGTGTAAAGTCACCAGTCTTACCCTCTCCTCCTGAGCAATCTGGGTCCAGTGGCAAGATAGATGGATCAGAATGACTGGAGATGGCCCTGGAAACTTTGGCCTTTTTAAACTAAGATCTTAAGTAGCTTAAAGGTGGGTAGGCACATGCTCTGAGTTCTTAACAGAGAGGAAAAGTCTGGTTGTTCAGTATCAACAGCATGTATCCACCTTTTCCCTTTAAAAATTCTTTCAAGCCTTCCCTTTAATTTTAACTTGTAATATTATACCAGAAATCAATACCAGGCTCAGTGGCTTTTAAAGTATGCACCTTTTAAAACTGCAACATAGACCTGCATGCAGTTTTGTGAAAATCCTTTCCATGATTCTTCAAAGATCACAGATATCAACAATTCATTGATCACATTTGCAAGTTCTTTTAATTCTTAAGGTGTAGTTGGTGTTGGCCAGATGATTTGAACTAACTGAACCTGTTATCTTTTCCCCTTAAACCAGCTTTTCTCCCTAATTTTCGCATTTCAGTGAACAACCACCATTCTCCAGGTTTTTTTAAATTAAAGTCTTTTTTTTTTAGTTGTCAAGCATTTGTTTTGTTTTGTTTTGTTTTTTCCTTCCCACATCCCCCCCACTTCCCAAACACAAAGTAAAAATTAAATCCTTGTAAGAATAAATGTATTTATATAAAACAAATCATTCATTCTGCATTTTAATCAATCATCTTTTTATTAGGAGATAGGTGGCATTCTTTATCAAAAGTCCTCTGGAATCATGGTTGATCAGTTCATTGATCAGAGTTCTGGTCTTTCAAAAGTGTTTATTTTCACAATGTTAATGTTGTAATATAATTATTCTCCTGGTTGTACTCATTGCACTCTGAATCAGTTCATTTAAATCTTCCCATGGTATTGTGAAACTGTTTCTTCATTTCTTATAGTACTATAGTCTTTCATTCATCTATATACTTTGATTTTTCCAGCCATTCCTTAATTGATGTATAGTTTACTGCTACAAAAAGAACTTTTATAAAATTTTTTGTACATACAGTACCTTTTCCTTTCTTTGATCTTGCCATTTCTCAGGTTTTCAACCTAGAAGTCATCCTTGACCCTTCACTCTCTTTCTCCCTCTATTTCCATTTAATTGCCAAGTTTTCTTGAGTATAATTCCTCAATATCTGTCTGTTCTCTTTTCTAATACCACAACCACCCTACTTAAATCCCCCATTATCTCTTACCTGGGCTATCATAATAGCCTTTTAATTGGTTTCCCAGAACCCTGTCACTGTTATCTCCAATTCATCCTTCACAAAGCTGACAAATTAATATTGCCAAAGAGCAGGTCTAATCATGCCTTTCCCTTTTCAGGAAGTTTCATTGGCTTTTCATCACCTCTAGGACAAAATAAAAACTCTTCTGTTTGCTGTTTAAAGCCCTTCACAATCTGGCTTCAACTTATCTTTTCAAACTAATTATATATTATTCTCCCTTATGCATTCTGTGCTCTAGACAAATCAGACCTACTTTCTGCTCCCTACGTATGATATTCCATCTCTTGCCTCCACATTTTTGTGAGCCAAACATCATGCCTGGAATAAATCAACTGACAAGTATTTATCAAGTGAGTGTTTATGTGCCAGATACTGTGTGGCCCTGAAGACAAAAGTGAAACAGTCCCTACCCTCAAAGAACATACATGGGAAGATACCATGGGCATGTATATACACACACACACACACACACACACACACACACACACACACACACACACACACACATATATATATACATACATAAATACATGCATATGTACAAACACATACAAGGTAACCAGGGAGGGAGAGAGCTTGAGAGGACTAGGAAAGGCTTCATGTAGGAGGTGGCTCTTGAGTTGTCTTGAAGGATCGCCGTTAGTTTTGCTATTATCTAACACACACATTCCTAAAAATCACCATGCTATGCAAAATCACACAATAAAGACCACAAAACTGATTGGGAAAATGGGAGAACGTATTTCCAGACATAGACAGTTCTTTTATTTTCATGACGTCATCGCTGATGGTCTGCAATGTGGATTGCTTTATGCCTGGGGAGATTTCATATGCTCTCTCCTTTCAAAATGCTTTGTTATTTCAAGCTTCTCCTTAATACTTAAAGCTTTCTTTTTGTATGTACTGCTTGATATTTTTGTACCAGGATGTTGGGATATAAAATGAATATGTGCACTCTATCTCTCTTTCCCTCCCTGCCTTCCTCCACACAGATACTTCCATCTATGTATCATCTATCTAATCTATCTATCTATCTATCTATCTATCTATCTATCTATCTATCTATCTATCTACCTACCTACTATCTCTAAAAATAAAAAAAAATTAGCATAACACAAACTTTTAGGATAAAAAACATAGTGAACTGAGGTAGCTGGTAGATATATGTATGTTTTATGAATTCCTAAATGGCTTGGCTCAGCTTGGGTGCAGTTTTCTGTATTCATATAGTGTTTTTCATGGATGAAATTGTACATAAGCAAACACAAAATTTATACTGTGCTCAAATTGTTTCCTAATCATGTTGGAACAAATTGATTTTCTTTTTTCTTTTTTTCCCCAAATGCTTTATTAACTTCTGGTTTACATCATTCATTTCCATCAGAATTTGAATTACAGTTTTTTCCCTATTTTTTCCCTACCCCCCACCCCAGAATAGTAGTCCCACAGGATATCCCCACAAATTGATTTTCAAAACAAACATTATAGCAAAAACAGTCTTTAGTCATGAAGAAGAAGTGAAGAGGGAGAACATCCCCAACATTGTAAGCAATCAGTTAAAAGGCATGGAGATAGGAGATAGAGTATCATCATGGGTAAGGAACAGGAACTAGGTCAGTGTAGCTGGATCATAAAGTATATGGATTACTGTAATGTATAAGAAGACTGGAAAAAATAGGAGGGGCCCAGTTTGTGAAGAGCTTTAAATGTAGAAAAGATGAGAAAGACGAGTTCATATTTGATCTTAGAGTTAATAGGGAGCCAATGGGGAAGAAGGGTAAGGGAAGGGGGAAAGGGAAGGAATATGCATTTATGTTATTGTTCTTGAGTCATTTTTCAGTCATGTCCTACTCTTTATGATTCCATTTGGGATTTTCTTGCAAAGATATTGGAGTGGCTTGCCATTTTCTTCTCCAGATAATTTTAAAGATGAGGAAATTGGGGCAAGCAAGGTTAAGTGACTTGCCCAGGGTCACACAGTTAGTAAGTGTCTGAGTTCAGATTTGAACTCAGGAAGATGAGTCTTCCTGACTTCAGGTCCAGCAATCTATCCACTTTGTCACCTAGATGCCCGTGCATTTATGTATCACCTACTATGTGCAGGTACTGTGCTAAGAGTTTTTTTTTTTTTTTAATTTTTTTTTTTTTATTAAAGCAATTGGGGTTAAGTAACTTGCTCAAGGTTACATGGCTAGTCATTTGATTTATGCGTGGGTGCTCATTTTCTGAGGCCAGATCTGATCTCGTGTCATCCAAACTCCGAGGCCGGCGCTCTTACTCATTGCGCCACCTAGCCGCCCCAGTGCTAAGAGTTTTGCAAATACTATTTCATTTTATCCTTACAACAATCCTGTAACATAGGTGCTTTTATCCCCATTTTATAGTTAAAGAAATTAGAGCAAACAGATGTTAAGTGACTTTTCCAGGGTCACATTGCTAGTAAATATTTGATATTAGAATTGAACTCAGATCATCATGACTCTAGGCCCAGAACTCCATCCAACTGTGCCACCTAGCTGTTGCTGGAGATTGAGTATCATGATCAGACCTGCACTTAAGGAAAATCATTGACAACTGTATAGAGGTTGGATTGGAGAGAGGAGACTTGAGGTAGGGAAACCAGTTAGGAGGCTATTGTAATGGTCCAGTAAGAGGTGATGTGTTTCTGAATCAGGCTGGTGGCTGTGTGAGTGTAGAGGTAGAGAGATGGAAGTATATGCAAGAGATATTGTGGAGACAGAAAGACTGAGATTTGGCAGCTGATTGGATTCCATTGGCTATGGAATGTACTCCCCTATCTCAAACTCTTGGAATGCCCAGCTCCCTTTGAGGCTCAGTTTGTGTTATCTCTTTAGGAGGACTGTCTTACTTCTTCTAGTTGTTAGTGCCCCCTTCTTTCACTTTTTATTTATTATACTTAGTATTTATTTATCTATGAGTTTGTTGTATATCCCCAGTAAAAAATTAGCTCCTTGGCCTGAACACATCTCACTTTTTCATATCTCTAGATATGTGCCGAATAAATATAATATTATGATATGACATATTATGGTACAGTATAACATTATGTAATATTATATTATACAGCATCACATAATATAATGTAAATTCTGGTTTATTAATTGATTGAGAGCAATTACTTTCAACATTTCCTCACTTATCTTGAGTTTTAATTCCCTTTTAACCCTTTTTGTCTGGATTCTCATTCTAAAAATTATTTTCCTGGTTAGAGAAAACAGCAGTAAAACAGAAGATAAATAATTATAACATATTTCAGTTGTCTATTAGGGTCTTCTCATCTACTCCCAACATGGATCCAATCCTTTCTTGGTGTGGTGTAGTGAAAAGAACACTAGGTTTGAAATCAGAGAGTCTGGGTTTTCAAATATTGGCTTAGCTGTTTGACATCTTTGGCTCCTTGGGCAAATAGCCTAATCTATTTGAACCTCAGTTTCCTCATTTGTAAAATGAAGACCTTAGTCCATGTGATATAATGGAAAGAATGCTAATTTTGGAGCCAGGGAACCATGGTTCAAATCCCAGCCATGCTACCTTTGTTCTGTAGGTCAAGTCTCTTAATCTTTCTGGGCCTCAGTTTCTTCATCCATTGAAGGAGGGGGCTGATCTAGATAGCTTCCAAAGTCCCTTCCAACTCTAAATTTCCCTTTCTTTGACTTCATGATTTCTAAGTTCACTTAAAGTCCCAAGGTTCTAAAGCTCTTTTCATTGTCTTTAGTTCATACTAGGCTTAACTTTCTTGACACTGTTTTGAAAGAAGTCTGCCACTCTCTTGTGTTCCTCAATTACCTGCTCTTGCTTCTTCCTCAGACAACTACTCTTGCTTACATCTCCTATATACATCCTTCTAAAAATATGAATTTACCAGGGAGTTTCCTGTGTAGCTACATTGTTCTCATTAGACATATCCTTTGCCTTTATCATTGGATTCATTTATAATTTTCATTAATTAATCAATCTACACACATTTATGAAGCTCTTACCATGTGCCAGGGACTGTGCTAAATGCTGGTTATACAAAGATAATATGAAACAGTGCCTTCCTTCTGGGAGCTTATAATCTAAGGTATACACACACACACACACACGTATATATATATATATAAATACTACATACAAAATGAATAAAGGATAGTTTTGAGAGGGATACACTACACCACTACACCATCCAATAGTTAGATCAAGAAAGGCTCCATGTAGAAGACATACAATTTTTATTCTTGAAAGCTTATCCTTTGTTAATCAATTTTCCATTGAGGGTCTGAGATCATGAGAACCTAATTAGTCTATTTCTGAACTCTTTGAAGTTAGCTTTCCTGAAGTCTGGGGTGTATATCAGGCCATAGTTAATGTGCTGCTTCTTAATTATCATAAACTTCTGGGTGGTCTATGGACTAGTCTTTCTTAGATTATGAAATCTATATATACAGATATATATGTAATTTATATAAGTATATATGTACATATATGTATATATGAAATTTATAAAGCCTGAAAGCATTTATTATGGTATGAGCATGGCCATACTTAAGTTTTTGGCATGGATTAATAATTTACTTAGGAAAACCCCTATTATTGTTTATTTAAAAGCAGTGCTAGTCTCATTAATTTTGGGGAAGTGTTTTGTTTTGTCTTCAGTTAGAAGCTATTGCACAAACAACTGGTTATACAAAGGTAGGTTGCACAAACCTACCATTTTGATATTCTTTCTTGCACCATCCACTGTCTCTTTTCCCCAGGTCCAATAGAACTAAACAAGATCGATAGCTTTGCTTCAGATCATTTGTTATAAAATATCAGTAAGTAAAAAAATGTGTCTTTACTTTGTAAATAGTAAGTGCAAAAGTACTTTGTGATGCTAATATTTTGGTAGTATAGTAAATAATAATTTGTGCTGTGGTAAAGGATTTAGGGCCTGGAAACAAGAAAGGATTGAACTCTTTTCCTGAATACAGTATGGTTTTGCTTATTGCATTTTATTTACAGAGCACTTTAAATTCATTAATTATTTAATCCCCACAATATCCAGATGAATAAAGTCAGTTATTCCCATGTGCAGAGGAAACTTAGTAGAAAGTCACATGGTCAGACTAACACAAAACCAGGATTAGAAGGCAAAAGTGCTTAGTCAAATTTTTATTTTAAAATATCACGTTTTGTACATAACATCACATAATATATTGTATAAAATATTCATAATGGAGAATTATTATTTTGGAGTCAGCTGCAGAGACTCAACATTTGTTTATTTTGTTCTTTTATTTTTTAAAGAAAATGACCAGGCCAGTTGCTATATATCATAGAATCATAGGTTCTTCTATCAACTGAACCCTCCCAGCAAAGGTCAATGGTGTTGCTACAAAGGTCAAATCTATTTTCATTGCCTAAGGCTTAAAAAAGCTCCCATCTCAACTTACTCTTATTGTGCCAAGCTTTTTTCCTGCTTACATAGTGGGAAAGAGATTAGATTTCATGTATATCATGTAATATGGTAGGAAATTAGTGGAACTAGGAAGAATTTGATTTTAGATTAAGCAGCATTATTGAAAATGTTATTTTATGACTAGAGGCATTTTAGTCTGATGGTCAAGCCAGTTAGTGCTTGGGTTCAAACCATGAAAAATTAATCTATGAGAGAGACACTTAACCTTTGTGAAGTGAATCAAGGTTTATTGCCACAGATGTGCAGGAACAGGTGTCAAACAGAAGCCAAATCAGCACTGAGTATGGCTCTATGCAGGCCCAGGGGTTCTTAATATATTTAGTATCATGGACCCCTTTGGCAATCTGATTGAAGCTTATGGACATCTTCTCAGAATAATGTTTTTAAAATGAAATAATTTTTAAATGCATATGATTATAAAAGAAGTCAATTATATTGAAATAAAGATAATTTTTTTTCTTATCAAAGTTCATGGGCCTCAGAAATCTATTTGTGGCCCCCTTTGGGGTCCATGGACCCCAGGTTAAGAATGCCTACATTAGACTAGTAGTAGACTTATGTAGTAGACTTAGTAGTCTTATGTTGTCTCAGGCCCCAGATCTTGGTTATTAGGGACATAGCTAGTCCTATCAATAAAGAACAAGGAATGAGTAGCAGTAGTAGGGACCATCTCTAAGCATTGAGTGACTCAAAGGCCCCCTTTAGGGGAGAGGTTTTATATCCCTTTGGGATTAGGCAGCAAAGCATTGACATAGGTAGGTCTTTTCACTGATACTCATTCCTGTGCTATAGAGGAGTATAGTTGTGCCTGGGACCCTGGTCTTAGGACTTTATCATGGTTTCATGATGAAATCTTCCCTTGCATGCTCTACAAAAAACAAAAAAGCCAGAGGGTGGGAACTAAAGGAAAGCTGCACATGCTTGACTTATGTCTGATTGAAAAGCCAGAAACAAAGAGCAACTAATTCCTGTTGTCACTTATGGGGAGTAGGGTGTGTGCCTTCTAAAGTTTCTTTCTCTTGGGGAAGTCTAGAACTCAGTATACTGCTACCCCAGAATCTTAGGGGAAGTCTCTTTAACAAATATTTGGTATGATTCATGTCTAGAGTCTTTCATAAAAGTGATTAACACGTTCCCTTCTAGAAAAATTATTCAGTGAATACAATGATCAGGTATAGGGCAAAAAAGAAGTGCTTAAAATACAAAAATACAATGCACATTAATACTTTCTTAATTATTTTAATTTATTTAATTAATTTAATTAATCTTAATTAATTCAATAATGCTGCTTAATTAATACCACCAAAAAGAAGTGCTTAAAATACAAAAATACAATGCACATTAATACTTTCTTAAAATATGAACTATAACCTATAACTTTTATTATTCTGACTTGTGGAGATAGTTCACATTCACATTGAATCTGTTATGTTTGAACAACAACTCAAGGTCCATGTATCTGGTCAGCATGGCCCATTCTCCTGACTGGGGCCATCTTCTACGAGAGGACAGTAGTCACAGGGATCACCTGCTGAGCAACCAGCGTTTGATTCAGTTTCTCAAGACCATTCAACTTTATGTGATAAACATTAAGGCTGAAAATGTCCTTGTCTCAGGACTACTATTTGTGAATAATTTTTTAAAAAATATTTATTTATTTATTGATAGTTGGTAACTTAAATTTTAACTTGTCTTCAGTACCCTCAATGACAACAGACATAGGCACATGGGTCAGTGGTAGGGGTGGGGTGGGAAAGATGATAGACTGTTTTTTATAATTAGCTATATAGTCCCAGACCTTGGAAAATAGCACTTGTTTTAGGATGGGTATTCTGCTCCGCTTGAATACTTATAAATATCTGAGATAACCTTGATAGAAGCTACTGCTAACTTAAGAGTTTCACATAAGGAGGGAACATTTTGCAGAAGTTAAAAGGAATAAAACCTATTGAACTTTTGAGAATCAATTTCATGAGGCTATGCTTCAAAGAAAACCATCAACAACAACAACAAAAAAAAACAAAAAGATTACCATGGACTAGTAGTTTCTAAAGTTTTTAGTTGTAAAAATATTTTTTGAATTTTTATTTGAAAAAAAATTTTTATCTGTACTCTAAAAGTATTTAGTTTTAATACTTGGTTTTAAGAAATGTCATGACTGAAAAAAATATCAAAAACCTATTTGAATCCAAATGAAAGAAGTACATCCTTGGCTGCACTGTCATATTACTCATTTTTCAATCCCATCCAACGTTTATGCCAGGTTTTTCATTGAAATTCAACTAATAAATGTCCACCCTCTCTAATATTAACTCGTTTTTATAAACTAATCAGATGATGTTCCATATTCATATTTTCAATGCATAGGTTCAAAATCCACTAAACCTTTAATTTAGAAGATTTTTAAGTGGGTTAGAAAAATCTGTTTCCAAGCTATTAAAGTATGCAGATAGGAGAATTTATATAGGTGACACATTTATATAATTTTAAACAATAAAAGTTTAAATAATCTTGCTCTAATCACGATGACTTCATATTATTATTGTTTTGTATTTCAAAGTATAATATGCACTTAGGGCAAGGTTCATCATTAAGGATAGTGGACATAGATCAATATTTCAAATAAACTTGATAATATTTAGTTGTTTTAGGTTGCTTCTTATCTGACATTGTATTGTTAATATTTTTACTTCATAATGTGACTGACTGGGAGGAGAAGGAACAATGTCAGCTCTTCTGGTTTCTTTTTTTTTCATTTGTACTCCCATTATTAGTATTATGTTTAATCTGTTGTCTCTTAACAGGAATTTCTAAGCCAATGTTTCATTTTGTCAAGAATTCATTTAGTTAAGAGGGGTAGTCTGGCATACCTTGTATATGTGTGTATGTACGTGGATTTGAGCAAACACCCCCACACACATATCTGTCCAATGAGGGCCCGGTCCTCCGAGTATGTACAAGTTTAAGTTTAGAAAGACAGTCTTGGTTTACTGCCAAACCATGTGGAAATTTGTTGATCCTCCTTCTGGATAAAGGGGCCCCTTACCTTCCTGATCTGGAGTGTGTTCAAGTATCCTCTTAATGTTTCTTGTTGCTTTATTTCATGGTGACAAAACCCCTTTTAATTGGCTGCTGAATCAGAACTAACAGAGCATACAAAGGTTCTTGTTAATAAACTCTGTCTCTTGGTAGCTTTTCAATGGATGATGAAATATTATGGGCCTCTAGGTTGGGGTGTGATATCATCAGTGTCAGGCACTGCTGCGGTGGTCTTTTCTCCTTACTTGGGGGCCACCATGTAGTTATTCTGTTTCTTATGTTCCTGCTGTGTTTATTGTTTTCTGATGTTTAGGTGATTAAGTAGCAGAGATTAAACAGACCAGATTATGACCTTGTGAGCTTCACAAAGACTGAAGAACCATCACCAGTCCCATCACTTAGGAAGTGTAACTGTTCTTAGCTCACATGGAAGGCTGGTTTGAAGGAGCAACCTGTTTGAGCCAGCTCAATAGTGAATTCACCTGGAAGTTGACAGCCTGTGTTCTATAAACAAAGAAGCAACTTGCCCATTGACTGTGCCACATTCAGAAGTGAATTTGGTAGGGAGAATGTTTTGTACTAACCACTTTAAGTTTGAGTCTCTTCTCCCCAGTGGGGGAATGAAAAGGAAGAGTATATCCTGGTTTGGCAGGAGGTGGGAGGGATCTTGTACTTTGGTCCTTGCTATATTTTTTTCTGTAAATATCCCTTTGTAAAATCTGATTAATGTTAAAATTGTTTCTGATATTGGGGGAATATATTAGATAGAAGTTTTTGAATATTCACATTAGAAGACCCCAGGGATATTCCTAGAACCCTAAAGGGAGAAGTAGCTAGCCACAGGACTCCCCCTCATCCATACCATATTACATCCAAATAACCCTACTTACTTTTCCCCATACAGATAATTTCTTGCCTTCATACCTGCATAAACTATACCTCATAACGGAAATGTTCTCCCTTCTTACCTCAATGTGTCACATTACCCAGTTTTCTTCAAGGTTTAGCTTACTTACCACCTCCTACATAAGGTCTTTATTAATCCTACCGGTTTATAGTGCTCACCAAATTATATTTAGTTTGTATATGCTTTGTATTTACCTCCTTATATACATATTAAGTATCTACTACAAAGTAAGTTCCTTGAGGGCAGGAACTCTTGAGTACCTTGCACATAGGAAGCAATACATATTTGTTGAGTTGAATTGAATAGAAATTTTGTGATTTTTCCTGTTCATGGGTTGCTGTAGTGGTGAGGCTTTTTGCGTTTGGCTAGGCTGGTCTTCAGACAACAAACACATGACTTGCCTATGTTCCTGTACTTCACTCCTTTTTAGTTGGGTTGAACCTGTTGGAACCTACATTCTAATGGCATAGCTTTATAGAACACAGAGTTATTTTCATGACATAATGACTAGATATTCTGTGGAGTTTTCCACTGTATTTTATACTGTATTTGTAAAAAGAACAACAAAGCTATTATCATTTGTTCTCATCATTATCCATTCATTTAAAATATATATCTCGCAGCCACTTTTAGATAAATGTTGAATGTTCAATTTGGTAGCTCCTCACTAGTTTAATATTTTCCTTTATCCTTTTCTTTGTGTTCTTTATTTGGCATTAAAAGTCCTTCCAGGAAATACATTGCAGCACTGGATCCATGCCAAAGCCACCCAGACCACTTGCTTTTTCATTTCTGGCTCTCTTCTCTCTATCTCAGCCAAAGGTGGTAACATCATCCAGCTTGGTGAGGCTGTTTAAATCAATTGAAAGAAAAACCTTCAGCTGGCTTTTTCAACCTCCCTGTTTTCTACTCTCCTGCTTCTTCTTCCTTGCTTTTTTATATTTTAGAGAAAAGAAAACAAGAGAGTAAACGCTATGAAGACTATGTTGTTGTCAAGAAATCAGGGCATTTCATGGGATTATTTTTTGACCTTTACATGAAAGGATCACATCTAAAATATTTTTGTAAGGTACAACACACACTTGAATCTTTTCAGCAGATTAACTACTTTTTACTGTTATGCCATAACTAACCATCCTTACTTTGAAATCGCATCCTGTTTCTTCTTTTACTCAAAGAACCACAAAAAACACAGAAAGCTGAAGAAAGACAGATAAGGGTGTCATATGGTTCTGAAAATGAAGAAATTGCACTCAGTGAGTGGTTAGCTGAAATGTAACATTCCTTAATGATATGCAGGACACTATACTGCGGACTGAGCTGCTATCTCACTGCATAACACTGGCTAAGTTGCTCAGCTATTTCTGGGTCCCAATTTTCTCCTCTGTAAAGTGATAAGGCCTAGATGGACTAGAGGCCTTTTAAGTTTTCTCCAGCTCTTAAAGTCAGTAACTCATTACTTTTATAGTATAATAAAATAATATCAATAGCTAATATATATATATATATATATATAATATTTACTATGTGCCAAACACCATGCTCTGTGTTTTACAAATATTATCTCATTTGAGCCTCACAACAATCCTGAGAGGTGATATTATGATTTCTATTTTGCAGATGAGGAAACTGAGGTAAACAGACAGATGTTAAGTGACTTCTTCAGGTTCACACAGGTAGTCAGTGTCTGAAGCTAGAACTGAACTAAAGTCTTTCTCACTCCAGACCCAGCATTCTAGCTATTGCACCACCTACCTGCCTAATATGACTATATAAGGCACTATTCCTTATTTCAAGAAACACACATTGAAGAAATGAATGAATAATCACTCTCTTTACAGGATGATAGAAATACAGAATTTTTCAGAGTAGGAAGGCAGCCTTGGTGTGGAAACATCAAAATACAGGGAAGCCCTTACTTCCTGGGTCAGTTTATTAAAAACTTTTTTGAATGGTCCTAATTGTTTAGAATTTTTATTCCCTGAATTCAAACCTAAATTGTCTTCTTTGTGGCTTCTACCCACATTGCTCCTAGTTTTGCCTTCTGTGTCCAACCAGAAAAAGGCATCCTTTTTTTCACATGGCAGCCCTTCAAATACCTGAGCACAGCTGTGGACATGTGTGTGTGTGTGTGTGTGTGTGTGTGTGTGTGTGTGTGTGTGTGTTTTTGCCAGCTGTGTTTATCAACAATGCAATATTCACAATGCCTACAGTAACTATAAATATGCTGATATGGTTATTAATCACAAAATATACCAGGATCTCTACATGGGGTACAAAACTAGAACATTTATTCAAATACCAGAAAACTGAGTCCCCAAACCAGAAAGTCAAAGCCATCAGAGTAGTTTTGAAGTTAGCACATGTAGTAATGTAGTAAACACCCACATTCTCAAGCCTTCAAAACAGAACAGGCTACCTCAGGCAAAGATCCTCCTCTCCTCACTCAAGGCAACTGCTCAGTATCCATGCACCTTGCTCCCAGCAGTTCTGGCCCTCAGTTCCTGTCCCTGGCTGTTCTTAGCAGAAATTCTGGCTGGCTCAAAAAAAGGAATTCAGGCCACCACACTTCCAGTCACTGCACACACTCTAGCTTGGCTCCCTCTTCCTCTCGCCCCACCCCTTCTTGCTATGTCAGCAAGTTCAAGGGGCTTGGAAGACCTTCAAATCCCATAACCATTACATTCATCCCCAAGATCTTTTATGTCCCTTACTTGGAGTTTTAGGAATAACTGGTGTCAACAGAATTTTACAATACAACAAAGATAGCACACAATAAACACAGAAAACAATATTTTAGTGTGGGGCTTGAGCACAAGCTCCCCATCATTCCCCACTGAACAAATGAGGTTCCAAAATCTTGTGGTAAGGGGCGAAGGTCTCTTCTTCCATAGCTACTTGCTGCTGAAATTGGACATAGAATTGTTCCTGTCCCAAGGGGACCCATTTGAGAGGTCAGTTCTTTAGCCATCATTTGCTTGATGCTAGGTAGAGGGGTCACATGTTGCAGACAGGGGGTGACAAACAGCTTAAGCTATCAGGTGAAGAGGCAAAGAGACAACAACCAGAAACTAGGTAGATATAGGATCAGCCATGCTACTGGATGAAATGAGCCCACTATTGTAGCCTCACTCACGGTAGAATATATGAGTTAAGGGTATAATTTTGTAATCATCTTCTCTGGAATAAACAATAGTTACAGTGTTATCCCTCCCATGTGCTATAATTTCTGCAGCCTTTGGAACATCACCTGGCTTCTGTTTTACCCATACTTTAGCTCCCCATTTTATTCTTTCAGTAGAACCAAATCCTTCAGTTCCTCTGACAGTTATTTTGGAAGGAGGGTCAGTTTTTACAAGTGGTATTGTTTTACAAGGAACGATAATCACTTGAACTATCCTATGATTTTTATGAATCTGTATGGGCCCTAAATTATGGAATGTCACAACAATTTCTCCTTTATAATTATAATCTATTACTCCAGCCAATACATGTATTCCTTGAGTGCTAATCCTGATTTGGGTAAAATCTGTCCAAAGTGATTTTTAGGGATTCTTATGCATATCCCAGTGGAGATTTTTATTTCTTTTCTGTCCAACCAAAAGTCCTCTAAACAATGTAAACCATACCCATCCGAACCAGGTGTTCCTGGGTATGGTGCTGGGACATCTTGCCTCAAAGTCCAATACTCAATATTTGGGATCTTATGTGTTTGTTATTTTCTGATTTGCAGATTTGGGGTCATCATTCTGGCTAGAGGTTCACTTTCTCCCAATGGTCTATTATTCAAATTACATAAAGCCATGAACAAATTATCCTTCCAATGTTGATATGAATTATTGGAACTTAACTTCCTTAACTGTTCTTTCAATAATCCATTCATTCTTTCAATTAACCCAGTTGTTTGTGGATAATATGGAATATTGATATGGATATATCTATTCATATCTATTGATATGGATATATCTATTCTATATTGTTTAGTATACAATACTTCTTCATTTCATTACCTTTCAAATGTGACCCATTGTCACTTGAATCTGCATTGGGGTTCCATATTTTTGCAAGTGTTTTTCTGGGTTGTATTCTTATAAGAACAAGCCACTAATATACCTGAATAGGTGTCAACACAAGTACATATAAATCTGCATCCTTTATCTTGTGGTAATGGACCAATATAATCTATTTGCCAGATTTGGGCTGGGACCTTTCCTCTTGCTATCTCTCCAGTTTGCTCCTTTTCCAATTGACATATATGACATTTTTCTGCTATCTGTTTTAACAGTGAATGAAAAATACTAATACCTTGATCCTGGGCCCACCGGTGTGTGGCCTGGACCCCCAAATACCCAGCTGTTTGGTGGACCCATTTTGCTAATACTGGATCATAAGTCGTTGTCAAAGTAGGGACAATATGTTCAGTAGCAATCTTTGCCAGTAGATCAGTATGAGCATTGTACTCACGTTCTGGCGTGGTGAGGGCCATGTGAGCATCTACATGAAAAACTGGCAAGTTGGGGCAGAGCCAATATGGCGGAGTAGAAACAGCACTTCCAGGGCGTGCCAGCCCACACCACTTCAAAATCATGTAAAATGGGGACTCTGAACAATCTCTGGAGCTCCAGCACCCACAGAACAACACAGAGAAGCTAACCTCCCACTGAGGACAGCCTGGCAGGGAATGGCCAGCACAGCATGCTGGGAGCTGACAGCAGTGCTCTGGGAGCTGAGCCAAGGACCATGTGAGTCTGAGGTTTTAGCCCCAGGGTGGCCGGTCCAGCAGCCAGCTGGAGGGACACCAGAACACCAGCAGCTATGGCTTTTCCAGAATCTCTAACACAAAGAGTTAGTGCCCTATGGACTTTGGGACCAGTATTTGGGAGCATGTCAGCTTCTTCCCCTGGGGGCTAGAAGCAGCTGAGGAGACACAGCACAGGCACCATTTTGCAGCTTCAGTTGCAACTTCAGCTCTTGGCCTGCGAATTGTAGGGGGAATCTAGCAATCAGTCTGGGGGGGGGGTAATCGCTCTTGCTTTAACCTCCCTGGATCTGGATTGTGGTCTGGGGTGGAGGTCTTGGGGTGTGTGTCCAGCTTGCCAGAGTGTATGGGGGCTTCAGGGAGGGCACCCAACTAATACCTCCGGCAGTTGAGAAGACCCCAACTTTTGGGATGGAAGCTCCCTTGTCTGGTGGCAGAGTACTACTGTGGCAACAACCCCAAAAGTCAAGTAATTAAGTGGTAACATGCCTAGGCAAAGGAAACAAAATAAACAGAAAAATTCAACGTTAGACTCCTATTTTGGGGGCAAAGAGGATCAAAGCATGGAACAGGAGGAGGACTGTGAGGTCAGAACTCCTGCACCAAAAACCCCAAATGAAAATATGAGTGGGTTACAGGCCATAGAGGACCTTAAGAAGGAGTTTAAAAACCAAATCAGAGAAGTGGAGGAAAAATTGGGAAGAGAAATGAGAAAGATGCAGGAAAAGTATGAAATGAGAGTCAACAGCCTGACTGAGGAAAATATCATCTTAAAAAATAGACTAATTCAGGTGGCAAAAGAGGGTCAAAAAGGCAATGAGGAGAAGAATGCCTTAAAAAGTTGAATTTGCCAGATGGAAAAAGAATCTCAAAAGCTCACTGAGGAGATTCATTCCTTCAGAATTAGACTGGAGCAAATGGAAGCTAGTGACTTTATGAGAAATCAAGATACTATTAAACAGATCCAAACAAATGAAAGAATGGAAGGCAATGTGAAATATCTCATGGGAAAAACCACTGACCTGGAAAATAGATCCAGGAGAGACAATTTAAAAATTATTGGACTACCTGAAAGCCATGATCAAAGAAAGGATGCAGAAATCATCCTTCAAGAAATTCTCAAGCAAAAGTGCCCTGATGTTTTAGACCCAGAGGGCAAAATAGAGGTTGAAAGAATCCAGAGATCTCCTCCGGAAAAAGATCCCAAAAAGAAAACTCCTAGGAATATTATAGCCAGGCTCCAGAATTCCCAGATCAAGGAGAAAATACTACAAGCAGCCAGGAAGAAACAATTTCAATATTGTGGAAACATGATCAGAATAGCACAGGACCTGGCAGCTTCTACATTGAGGGATTAAAGGGCATGGAATATGATATTTTGCAGGGCAAAGGACATGGGATTAAAACCAAGAATTACATACCCAGAAAAACTGAGTATTTTGTTTCAGGGGAAAATATGGTCATTCAGTGGAATAGTGGACTTTTCAAGCATTCTTGAGGAAAAAACCAGAGTTGAATAGAAAATTTGACATTCAGACACAAGAAGCAAGAGATACCTGAGAAGGTAGACAGGGAAAAGAAATCAAAAGGAACTTATCAAAGTTGAACTATTTACATTCCTACATGGAAAAACAATAACTGTGACTGATGAAACCTTTCTTAGTATGAAAATAATTGAAGAAGGGTATTTGGGCATATGAATACATATGTGAATGTGTGTATATATGTTTACAGGTATACATGGATAGAGGGCACAGGTCGAATTTGGTGGGAAGGGATGATACTTAAGGGATGAAGTTAAAAGGTGAGAGAGGAATGTGGCGAGTAGATGGGTAGAGATGGGGCGGGGGGGTAAACTATCTCATGTAGAAGAGGCAAGTGGAAGTAGTTGCAGGGGAGGGGAAGAACAGGAAGTCAAAAAGGCAAAACCATATTCTCATTGAGTTTGGCTCAGGGAGAGAATGACACACACACTAAATGTGATATCTCACCCTGCAGGAGAATAGTGGGGAGGGGGATGAGAGGAGAGAGGATGGAGGGGAGGATATGTTGGGGGGAAGGGAGGTTGGAGGCACCCACTTTTGAAGAGGGACAGGATCAAAGTAGGGAATGGACCAGGTGGGGTAGTTTGATGGGTGGGAGGGAAATATAAGCAGCCTTGTACAATATATCTACTATGGTAATGTTTTGCATAGCTAGACATGTACAACATATACTGAATTACTTATCTTCCCAGAGGGAATGGGTGACAAGGGAGGAAGGGAATGGATCTGAAATTCGAGGTCTTAAAATGAAATGTTTCAAATATATATAAATACTATTATTAAAGCAATATGGGGTCTACAGTCTCTTCAGTATATTTCTTTAATCTGGGCTGGGGCCTGGCCTATTTCCTATTCTCCTGTGAAGGTGTGGCAAACTTGGATAGAATGATTCAGGTGTACCTGCAGAGGTGGTTCCTGTTTCCCTATTCATTTTAATGTTAAGTACCTTTTCTTGGTACAACTTATGCAGCTCTTCAGTTGGAATACCATCTATTCTTCTTAAATCCACCCCTGCTCTCAATAAGAGCAGTTAACAGTTGAATCCTTTGGCTGTTTACTCTTCTCTCTGGAGGAATTTTATCTTTTCCCCATTCCCCTAAGTCACTTAATTGTGAAATTTTATCCAGCACCACTGGAGGGTGAAATAGAGGGTGCCCTATTTCCCCAATTAACACAGTCAGAATTAGGTGCTTATAAACAGGAGGAGCCATCTTCACTATATTTCTATGAGGATCTCCTAGGGGGGGTTTCATGATATGCATTTGCATCTCCAACCTGATAGCCATTTTCATTACCTCCTTTAGCTTTCTCATACAATCTCTAAGTGAGTATCAGGGTCTGTCTCCACTAGGCCACATAGAGTCAATAGGATATTGCTTTTTGCATCCCTCTGCAGCTAAAGCTAATAGGTTAGTTCTGTTGAGGTCTCCTCGCATATGGTAATCCCTAAAAGCTTGGTGTGCAAAAGGATTCTGTCTGATACTTATGAATTTTAAGTAATCCACATTGTCCAGTGTTATTCCCCACGTGCCTTCATCAGTGATTCTTACTATTCAAGACAGTAAAGATTCTCCCATTCTTTGGGTGAACCTACTCAATATATCAGTAATCTCGGGGTGGCTAGGTGACACAGTGAATAGAGCACCAGCCCTGGAGTCAGGAGGACCTGGGTTCAAATCTGGCCCCAAACACTTAACACAAAAACTAGCCGTGTGATCTTGGGCAAGTCACTTAACCCCAATTGCCCCCCCCCCAAAAAAAAAGCAAAAAAAAATATCAATAATCTCCTGTTGAGTGAAATCTTCAATTATTTCCCTGGACTCTGTTTGGCCCTGGTGGTTTTCATCTTCTTCTTCGTTTAGGGAGAACTTCTACATTAGAAGACCCCTCATCTAACCTTGTTCTATTCTCCTGGCAGCTGTTGGGGCAACTCTCCCCAGCCTATACAAAAGCTGCATGCACATTCCTTCTACTAGTTTTTTGCTTTCTTTCAGCTACATGAACAGTAGCTTGTTCAGGATCACCTGAGTCCCTCCAGTTTGCTCTTCTGAATGCTATGGCACGGAAGACTCCTCAGGCAAACCAGTTGACTCCCTAGCCATCTGAGCTTTTTGCTCCAGAAGCTTATCCCTACTTTCACACATAAGGTGATAACTTGTTAGCAGGACACAGCCTCTCCTGCATACTCCTGCCAATTCTTTGCCTGGTTCTATGGGTATTCCTTGCAAACATCTCTCCAGATCTCTGGGTTCTCCCTCTTTTAACCTTGGTCCCCAGTTTTCACAGGGCCCTGTGCTTTTGGCCCATTCTCTGGCTACAGAGGAATAAGGCAAATCCTCCCATTCTAGGATAGCCATTTCTCCCTCTAAAGCCCCCATACTTCCAAATAGAGGCCTGACATTTTGTGATCCCATCATTGTCACCAAATGTATCAACAATGCAATATTCACAATGCCTACAGTAACTATAAATATGCTGATATTGTTATTAATCACAAAATATACCAGGATTTCTACATGGGGGACAAAGCTAGAACATTTATTCAAATACCAAAAACTGAGTCCCAAAACCAGAAAGTCAAAGCCATCACAGTAGTTATGAAGTTAGCACATGTAGTTAATGTAGAAAGCACCCACATTTTCAAGCCTTCAAAACAGAACAGGCTACCTCAGGCAAAGATCCTCCTCTCCTCACTCAAGGCAACTGCTCAGTGTCCATGCAGCTTGTTCCCAGCAGCTCTGGCCCTCAGTTCCTGTCCCTGGTTGTTCTCAGCAGGAATCCTTACCAGAAATTCTGGCTGGCTCAAAAAAAGGAGTTTGGGCCATCACCGCTGCCCCCATTGCCACTGCTGCCTCCACTGCCACCTTCTAGTCACTGCACACACCCCAGCTTGGCTCCCTCTTCCTCTTGCCCCACCCCTTCCTGCTATGTCAGCAAGTTCAAGGAACTTGGAAGATCTTCAAATCCCATAACCATTACACAGTAAAAATCTTATGTCCTTACCCCCCTAAAGTCACATGTCCTAGGAATTGGGTGAAGTATATCATGAACGTGGTGGGATTAATGACTTGACACACAAGTATTAACTCTTGGGCTAATTTAGTGTTCTTTGTCCTTTCTCTGCCAGCAAACAAAGGGAGGATGAGGCTGCCACACATGTATACACTTGATTTTCCTTTCTTTCTCTTTTGTATTGTGCAAGTACAATAGCTCTGACTTGTGAGTTAATGGAAAGAATTAGCTTTTAGAATTCCCCATCATCTACTGCCATCATGTGGCCATTTCATTTTTGTAGACCGAAGAAAGAATAATTCAGATTTGAAAATCTTCAGCCTTTCTTTTGTGTTTCTAGTGCAAGCCTGACCCTGGGCAAAATTCTTTGTTTATTTTTCTTCCTTTGTCCTAAGCATCACTTAAAGCTTAAAGTACCTTACTGCATTATTCCACCAGAGATCTGCTCTCCCTGACAGTTCCTATGCTCCAAATATTTCTCACTTTTGACTTTGCTGTACTATTTCTTGCATTATTGACTTTTAAAAAAAAAAACAAATGCTTTATTAACTTCTGTTTTACATCATTCATTTCTGCCAAATTTTGAGTTACAATCATTTCCCCCCCCTGTTTTTCCCCTACCCACCCTCCCAGAATAGCAGTCCCACAAGATATCATTTCCTCCAATCTGCTTTCTCCCATACCTTCTCCCATACCCCCTTCGACTTTTCCATTAGAGGAAGGTGAATCTTTGTGTCCCAATGCCTGCACATCTTATCTCCCTATTACAAGCAAAAGAGTATTAATAATAGTATTTATATATATTTGAAACATCTAATGTTAAGACCTCGAATTTCAGATCCATTTCCTTCCTCCCTTGTCACCCATTCCCTCTGGGGAGATAAGTAATTCAGTATTTGTTGTACATGTCTAGCTATGCAAAACATTGTCATAGTAGATATATTGTACAAGGCTGCTTATAATTCCCTCCCACTCATCCCACCCCCCACCTGGTCCATTCCCTACATGATCCTGTCCCTCTTCTATAGTGGGTACTTCCAACCTCCCCTCCCCCCAAGGATGCCCTCCCATCCATCATCCCACCTCTCATCCCCCTTCCCCCTATTCTGCTGTAGGTTGAGATATCCCATTTAGTATGTATGTCATTCTCTCCCTGAACCAAATTCAGTGAGAATGTAGTTTTGCCTTTTTGCCTTCCTATTCTCCCCCTCCCTTGCAACCATTTCCCCTTGCTTCTTCTACATGAGATAGTTTACCCTACCCTATCTCTCCCCATCTCCTCTTGCCACTTTCCTCTCTCACCTCATAATTTCATCCCTTGAGTATTCTCCCTTCCCAACAAATTCAACCTATGCCCTCTATCCATATATAACTGTAACCATATACACACACATTCACATATGTATTCATATGACCACACCCCCTTCTTCCATTATTTTCATAGTGAGAAAGATATCATCAGTCACAGTTATAGTTTTTCCATATAGGAATGTAAATAGTTCAACTTTGATAAGTTCCTTTTGATTTCTTTTCCCTGATTACCATCTCAGGCATCTCTTCCTTCTTGTGTCTGGATGTCAAATTTTCTATTCAATTCTGGTTTTTTCCTCAAGAATGCTTGAAAGTCCTCTATTCCACTGAATGACCATATTTTTTCCTGAAACAAAATACTCAGTTTTGCTGGGTAGGTGACCCTTGGGTTCATTCCCAGCTCTTTTGCCCTCTGGAATATCATATTCCATGCCCTTCGATCCCTCAGTGTAGAAGCTGCCAGGTTGTGTGCTATTCTGATTGTGTTTCCACAATATTGAAATTGTTTCTTCCTGGCTGCTTGGAGTATTTTCTCCTTGATCTGGGGATTCTGGGACCTGGCTATAATATTCCTGGGAGTTTTCTTTTTGGGATCTTTTTCAGGAGGTGATCTGTGGATTCTTTCAACCTCTATTTTGCCCTCTGGATCTAAAGCATCAGGGCAATTTTCCTTGAGAATTTCTTGAAGGGTGATTTCTAGGTTCTTTCTTTGATCATGCCTTTCAGGTAGTCCAATAATTTTTAAATTGTCTCTCCTGGATCTATTTTCCAGGTTAGTGGTTTTTCCAATGAGATATTTCACATTGCCTTCTAATCTTTCATTTGTTTGGATCTCCTTAACAGCATCTTGATTTCTCATAAAGTCATTAGCTTCCATTTGCTCCAGTCTAACTCTGAAGGAATGAATTTCCTCAGTGAACTTTTGAGATTCTTTTTCCATCTGGAAAATTCGTTTTTTTAATGCATTCTTCTCATTGCCCTTTTGGGCCTCCTTTGCCATTTGAGCTAGTCTATTTTTTAAGGTGTTGTTTTCCTCAGTCAGGCTGTTGACCCTCATTTCATACTTTTCCTGCATCCTTCTCATTTCTCTTTCCAATTTTTCCTCCACTTCTCTTATTTGATTTTTAACGTCCTTCTTAAGGTCCTGTATGGCCTGCAACCCGCTCATGTTTTCCCCTGGGGCTTTTGGAGCAGGACTTCTGACCTAATAGTCCTTTTCCCTCTCTATGCCCCCAAAATAGGAGTCTAGGGTTGCATTTTTCTGTTTCCTTTGCCTTGGCATGTTGCCACTTAATTACTTGACTTTTGGGCTTATTGCCACACTATAGCTTTGCTGATGGGGGAATTTTTGTCCTGAACGTGTGGGAGGGCAACTTCCATTTCTGGCAAGCTGTAAACCCACCCATGACTTCCACCCCAGATCACAATCCAGATCCAGGGAGGTTAAAGCAAGAGCGATTACCCCCCCAAGACTGATCGCTGGATCTCCCTACAGTTCGCAGGCCAGGAGCTGGAGCTGCCTCTGAAAACTACAAAATGGCGTGTCTCCTCAGCGGCTTCTAGGCCCCCAGGGGAGTAAGCCGACGCATTCCCCAAATACTGGTCCCAAAGTCCATGGGGCACCAACCTCTTACTTTGTCCTAGGCATGTCTGTGTTGATAATTCTGGAGTCGCCACAGCTGCTGGTGTTCTGGGGTCTCTCCAGCCGGCTGCTGGCCCTGCCACCCTGGGGCTAAAACCTTGGCTCAGGGGGACCTGGGCTCTGCTTGGCTAGGCTCGGCTCCCCGTGCTCTGCGCGCTGCACCCTACCAGCTCCCAGAGCGCTGTGCTGGTCCTTCCTGCAGGGCTGCTGGGCTGTCCTCAGCAGGAGGTTAGCTTCTCTGTGTCATTCTGTGGGTGCTGGGGCTCCAGAAGTTGTTCAGAG
>WOXC01012355.1:0-78525 GCA_011680675.1 Gymnobelideus leadbeateri | reverse complement strand
TCTTTTCTTTTCTTTTCTTTTCTTTACTTTTCTTTTCTTTTCTTTTTTTAAACAAATGCTTTATTAACTTATCTTTTACATCATTCATTTCCCCCAGATTTTGAGTTACAATCATTCCCCCACCCCTGTTTTTCCCCTACCCACACTCCCAGAATAGCAGTCCCACAAGATATCGCTTCCTCCAATCTGCTCTCTCCCATACCTTCTCCCATACTCCCTTTGACTTTTCCATTAGAAGAAGGTGAATCTTTGTGTCCCAATGCCTGCACATCTTATCTCCCAATTACAAGGAAAAGAGTATTAATAATAGTATATATATATATATTTGAAACATTTAATCTTAAGACCTTATAAAGTATTATTATTAAAACAGTTTCTTGACCATTTAAGTACCTCTACAGAGACCTTGAAGTTGTTTCTTTATCAATTCTAGAAGTATCATTATTACTGAAGTATTTAAGCCTCTCCTGAGGTTTTCAGATCACTTTCTTTTTTTTTCTATTTAAACAAATGCTTTATTAACTTCTGTTTTACATCATTCATTTCTGCCAGATTTTGAGTTACAATCATTCCCCCTCCTGTTTTTTCCCCTACCCACCCTCCCAGAACAGCAATCCCACAAGACATCGCTTCCTCCAATCTGCTCTCTCCCCTATCCTCTCCCACACCCCCTTCAACCTCTCCATTAGAGGAAGGTGAATCTTTGTGTCCCAATGCTTGCACATCTTATCTCCCAATTACAAGCAAAAGAGTATTAATAATAATTATATATATATATATATATATATATATATATATATTGAAACATTTGATCTTAAGACCTTGGATTTCAGATCCATTTCCTTCCTGCCTTGTCACCTATTCCCTCTGGGGAGATACGTAATTCAGTATATGTTGTACATGTCTAGCTATGGAAGACATTATCATAGTAGATATATTGTACAAGGCTGCTTATAAGATCACTTTCTTTTACAGACCTCTTTTCTGCTCTTGTCATTTTTCCTGGAGTATTCAGGCAGCAGACACCATACCGGTTATTCCTCAGTCCTTTCTGAAGGCACAGTGGCTCTTGAGTAGATGGTCATCTTTCATATGAAGGATAAGCCTTTGTAGGAGAACTCTGTCAAGAAACTTGCTGACAATTACTTAAAGGGAAACCCCACTATGGTTGTCATGTGACAACCTATTTCTCTTTTCGTTTATAGAAGTGAACAAAGGAAACATTATTGAACTCTTGTGGGATAATTTCTTCTTGCTATATAGCCTAGACTCCAGTCAGCTTTCGTATGAGCAGTGGACCCCCTACTTCATAAATCTCAGCTAGAATAGAATCAGCATCAGGCATTTTGTCGAAATAGAGTAGCCTAATGACATTAGAAATTTCTTCAAAAGTTGAAACTTTGGCTAGACAGCGATCGACTTCAAACTGTGTTATACATTCAGTTGCTTAAGTATTGGTTGATGATGTCTGCTGGGAATGCTATTGAAGTGTTTAGCCTATATCTCCAAGGTCATCTCCTCATTGCTATTAATGTGGCTCCATCAATGCTGAGTAGCTGATATGCACCTTAGGTCTTTGGCCCATAAATAGCATTCAGGATGTCATAAAAGTTCTTTGGATTGTTACCATAAGCATAAAACTTAATGACTATGCCATCTTAGTATTT
This sequence comes from Gymnobelideus leadbeateri, assembly GCA_011680675.1. Lineage (NCBI taxonomy): Eukaryota > Metazoa > Chordata > Mammalia > Diprotodontia > Petauridae > Gymnobelideus > Gymnobelideus leadbeateri. The sequence continues at coordinate 76,858 of WOXC01012355.1, read as the reverse complement.
CAAAAATCCTGCATCTCTCTAATCTTTGCTTGCTCTTTATTTTTGATGGAGTTAAACACTGCCTTAGAGTCTGACAAACTACCCTGTGGAGTTGTATTTATTTATTTATTTTGTTTAGCAGGATCCATCTGTGATTTGTTCAGTCTTCTGCATCAAACATTTCCTTCATTACTATCACATCCTGGATGTCTCTTCTCCTTTTAATGACATAGTCTATTAAATGCCAATATTTTCCATTTACTATGGCAGATAGTTATCCTACAAAGAGTTTGAAACACACAAAAAATGTACAAAAATCATTTGTGAAAATGATTCTACACAATTGATATACGGTATGCATGCACACTTATGGACAATATGAAATCTAGTAAACTTGAAAGACCAACAGCTTTTCTTGCTAGAGAACTAAGCAGGTATCCTGTCCAAATAGCAGTCTTCAGTTAAACAAGACTGGCAAATGAAGGCCAGCTTACTAAAGTTGGAACTGAATACATGTTTTGATTTATTTTGTTTTGTTTTGTTTTTCTGGTGGTCACCATGATAAGGTTTAGTGCAAAGCTTGTATATGCTTCACAATCAAATCAAATCTAGTCAAGAAACTTGTATGCTTCCCAAAATGAATGAACAATAGGCTCATGACAATGCAATTGCCACTTTTAGGTAAGAGTCAACATACTATCATCAGTAAGTATGTTTCTATCATGATGAACCCTGATGAGGCCACAGAAAAATTTGATGTGGACCTGGATATCCTCATGATAAATGTGCTGAAAGAGGACAAGCTTATTATTCTGCATGAGTTTAATGCCAGAGGAGGCATAGATTATCAAATATGTGGGGAGTCCTTGGGAGGAATGATGTCAGAAGCAGCAAGAGCAATGAACATTTTCTACTTAAGATTTTTTCATCTCATGATCTTCTCATCATCAATATTGTCTTCCTTTTGCCCAAATATAAACAACAACAGCAACAAAAACTTCATGGATACACCCTCACAGCAAACATAGCATTTAATAGACTATGTAATTATCAGGAACACATAGCTAATAATCAACAGATATGAGGTTGAAACCTAGCTCATTTAATTCAAACAATAATTCTTTTACTAAGACAAACCACAACAACCTTCTTTAAAAAAAAACATATTTGTCTGACTGCTAAGAATTTCTAATGCTTCTTAAATGCTTTTCTGAATTATTTCTGTTTGGAAACTATTAAGTTTATATTATTTTATTCATATCATCTATTAACCCCATAATGAATAGAATAAAGGAATAAATAACTACTGTTATGTACCACTTTCTTGGAATTTAATTAATAAAATATACATATAGAATTGATAAAAAATATGTTCAAAGTTGCAAATTAGTACTTGGTGTTATTATTTTGTCAAATTCTCAAGTTTATTTCCAACTATGAAAATCAATTTTTCTCTGTCATTTTCCTTTGAAATTTACTTATTACCTTGGATATTACAAGTGGATTTTCTCAAGATCACTTTGATAGCCTTGCTACTCTATTTGCATTATACACAACTCATACCAAGTATTTCTCAAAATTTCTAATTGACTTTCTTTATGGGATTTAAGGATTTTACTAAATAAGTGAAGTGTTATGCCAAACTAGTTTAATTAAACATGATGCTCTATCTACAAGTGTTCTTTCCCTGGATATTCCATCCATGATTCATTCTAACAGGCAACCATTGATATATCAAGCCCCTTCTTTATGCTCCAGAGTTGTTCATTATGTTGTAAAATCAGATCTCTCAGTGACATCATAGACAATGACATTTGAGATGAATGAATGAGAAAAATCATTCACTAAATTATTATAGGCAAGATATTGATTTCATCCTTTAACCTAAACAATAAGTGTAACCTGTTGTGACATAATTCCCTTATATCTCACTTGGCCAACTATTAACTTCTTACCACATTCTCTGACTTCTTACCTTCTTCCAGCATATCTTCCATTTTCCAACAAAACATACCTCTTTTTTTCTCTGAAGTCACTGGTATGATTACAGAAATGAGCCAAAATTTTTAAACCTCTTTGATTTTTTTCGCTGATTACATAGTAGTCAGAGATTATCATTCCATATATCAAAATCTTTCAACAGACATCGTAGTCATTTTATCACTTGCTCCTCTATTCTAGTCTAATGATCTCAAAACATTTCTGGCATGATAATCCTTTTTATTAAAACTATTATGGCCCTATGTAAAAGTAGCCATTATTCTTGATATGTGCTAATGATGACCAAACACAAGCCTAAGAATCTAAAATAATCTCTTTGATGGTGGGGGAAATTTTTTTAGTCTGTCATTATATTTCCAGTTGTTTTCACTTAGTAATTACTAAGTTAATGCTTATGAATATGGACTGTTTTTGAATCATTACTTTAAATGAATATATTTTATTAATTATCATAGGATTTGAATTTATTTGCAAAACATTAAGAAATATGTGCCCAAATAAGACCTATTACTCATTCACAGGTTCAGATAATATCAGAGATGAATAACAGATAGGGAAAAAATTCTCAAAAAATAATTGTCCTTTCCTCAACATAGAATCAACATAGTGATCATCCAGTTTTTACTTGAAGACTTCCAGTGAGGAGAAATTTAGTCATTCTGAAGAAAAATCATTCCACTTCTGAATATTGCTGTTAGGGAAATTTTCCTTACATCAAGATTAAATTTACCTTTTGGTTTCTTCCACCTATTATTCCTAGATCTGGCCGATGAAGCAAAACAGACTTAGTACATCCCTCTTTTCTTCTGATCACCCTTCATATACATGAAGGCCAAACAGTTTCCTTACTTTTGTTTCACACATAGATGTTCATATTCTTTTAAAAATTCTCCAGTCCCCCAGTAAACCACTCTAGTAAAAATCCTTTATTTGGGGAGGCTAGGTGGCGCAGTGAGTAGAGTGCTGGCCCTGGAGTCAGAAGGACCTGAGTTCGGATCCGACCTTAGATACTTAATGTACAACCAAACAGAAAAAACCTAGCCATGTGACCTTGGGCAAGTTACTTAACCCCATTTGTCCTCCAAAAGCAAAATTAATTAATTAATTAATTAAAACATTTTAAAAAATCCTTTATTTACTTCACACATATCTTCCCAAATTTGCTTATATTACTCCTAAGATTTTTGTTTCAGTGATATATGAGTTTCACTCCTACCTCTGTGGCTTCTTCAAAGCATCACCTTCACCCTAAAAACACTTTCTACCACCAACCTTTGGAATAATAATAATAATAACATGGATATTCCTTATGGGATCCTGTTTATGTGTACTCATGTAATTAACCTTATATCCCACTTTAAAAATAGAGTTCCCCTCTTCTACATTTGGTGCAAGTATATTATTTTTCATTTTTGTCATAAAGTAGTATTCAGTATCTGAAAGAGCACTACTGCTAGAATTAAAAGTTCAGAGTTTAAATCTGGACTCTCACACTCTGTGTATGAAATTTGGCAAGGTACCAGTTACCTCATCTATAAAATGAAGGAGTTGAACTAAAATGGGGATTATTTTTTTTTTTTGTGGCATAGACTCCTTTGGAAGTCTGTTGAATTATGTGTACCCCTTCTCAAAATAATGTTTTTAAATTAGATTTGTAGGGAACTAGAAATAATTTATAAAGATAAAGAGAGAGTATACTCCAGACATGACAACATCATGTGTTAAGAGAAAAAGATGTGAAATTGGGTGTCATATGTAAGAAACCTGAGGAAGGATAAGTTGTTTTGCTGGTTGTTGTTTTTTGTTTGTTTGTTTGTTTTATTTTCCTATATTGTAAAGTATGAAGTAAAGTAATATAAGAAAATTCAGGACACATAGGGTTGGAACCAGGGTATGATAAAATTTAAATGTCAAACAGATGGCTTCATATTGATACTAAAATTCGTTGATCACTATTGAAACTTGTCAAATAGAAGCTGTCTTTCTAACTTATTCAGAACTTCCCTTCAGTTACATCTGCAAACATAAGGGAATTGTCCAAAGTGTAAAATGTCTAGAAAATTCACCAATATTTTGATCTACTAATGTGTGTCTGGGTACCCTAGTAAAAGAAACATATTCATGATTGCTATCCATTATTCCTCAGACTCCTTCACCTTCACCTCTGACTCAGTCACTTTCCTATAACTCTGATACACTCACCAAGGGATCATGACTGCCATATCTTTATGACCTATAAGTGCCAGCTTGGAACTTTTTAAATTGTTCTTTTGTACTGATAGGAGGGAAAGGATTTTTTCCATTAGATAATCTGTTTTCTTTGACCTTGGAAGGCACCATACATGTTTACACATTAACTTACACTTATATTAATTATTCCCCTTCTGCTTTACAACTTGACCTTTGACATGAAATGCACCTTTTATAAGGGACTTGACGTTACCAAAATCCCTAAATCCCAAGCTATGTAACCATGAGATTTTAAAAATACAAACATTGAGAACCATAGCAAGAACTTTGAAATAATTAAGTTAAATGTTTTGACCCAATAAGAGAAACAAAAGTGTTTTGTTTTGATTTTTAGTATGCAGCATGGTCTTAGGGGCATATTCTGATATACTAAGTTGCAATAATATAAATGTATCTTAGTGAATAGCACTATATCAGTTTGACAAAGTAATTTAACCAGAAGCATGAAATATTAATCTACCTATTTACTACACAAAATACTAATTGTCTTTTTACTAAGCAGAATTGTTTTGTTGGAACATATCTGGTTAATTGAGTGTTGTCAGGCAAAAGACATTAGAATATGGAATGGTTTGGATTCTATTTCTATTCAATTTCAACTTAAAGAACTTGTGGTGTTTATACTATAGAAGATTAAAACACTCACACACAAATATCTCATATATTTATCCTGTAGAAAAGAAGACTGAGTGGTAGTGTGATATGATTTTTCTTTTCAAGCATTTTAAGGGAGATCATATGTAGGATAGATTAAACTTGCTATGTTTAGTACCAAAGTGAATAACTAGTTTCTTTTTTTTTAATTTTTTTTTAAACAAATGCTTTATTAACTTCTGTTTTACATCATTCATTTCCGCGAGATTTTGAGTTACAATCATTTACCCCCCATTATTCCCCTACCCAACCTCCCAGAATAGTAGTCCCACAAGATATCACTTCCTCCAATCTGCTCTCTCCCATACCTTCTCCCATACCCCCATCAACTTTTCCATTAGAGGAAGGTGAATCTTTGTGTCCCAATGCCTGCACATCTTATCTCCCTATTACAAGCGAAAGAGTATTACTAATAGTATTTATATATATTTGAAACATTTAATGTTAAGACCTCGAATTTCAGATCCATTTCCTTCCTCCCTTGTCACCCATTCCTTCTTGGGAGATAAGTAATTCAGTATATGTTGTACATGTCTAGCTATGCAAAACATTATCATAGTAGATATATTGTACAAGGCTGCTTATAATTCCCTCCCACTCATCCCACCCCCCACCTGGTCCATTCCCTACATAATCCTGTCCCTCTTCTATAGTGGGTACTTCCAACCTCCCCTCCCCCAAGGATGCCCTCCCATCCATCATCCCTCCTCTCATCCCCCTTCCCCCTATCCTGCTGCAGGTTGAGATATCCCATTTAGTATGTATGTCATTTTCTCCCTGAACCAAATTCAATGGGAATGTGGTTTTGTCTTTTTAGCCTTCCTTATTCTCCCCCTCCTTTGCAACCACTTCCCCTTGCTTCTTCTACATGGGATAGTTTACCCTACCCTGTCTCTCCCCATCTCCTCTTGCCACTTTCCTCTCTCACCTCATAATTTCATCCCTTGAGTATTCTCCCTTCCCAACAAATTCAACCTATGCCCTCTATCCATATATAACTGTAACCATATACACACACATTCACATATGTATTCATATGACCACACCCCCTTCTTCCATTATTTTCATAGTGAGAAAGATATCATCAGTCACAATTATTGCTTTTCCATATAGGAATGTAAATAGTTCAACTTTGATAAGTTCCTTTTTGATTTCTTTTCCCTGATTACCTTCTCAGGCATCTCTTACTTCTTGCGTCTGGATGTCAAATTTTCTATTCAACTCTGGTTTTTTCCTCAAGAATGCTTGAAAGTCCTCTATTCCACTGAATGACCATATTTTCCCCTGAAACAAAATACTCCGTTTTGCTGGGTAGGTGACCCTTGGGTTCATTCCCAGTTCTTTTGCCCTCTGGAATATCGTATTCCATGCCCTTCGATCCCTCAGTGTAGAAGCTGCCAAGTCCTGGGCTATTCTGATTGTGTTTCCACAATATTGAAATTGTTTCTTCCTGGCTGCTTGTAGTATTTTCTCCTTGATCTGGGGATTCTGGAACCTGGCTATAATATTCCTGGGAGTTTTCTTTTTTGGGATCTTTTTCAGGAGGTGATTGGTGGATTCTTTCAACCTCTATTTTGCCCTCTGGATCTAAAACATCGGGGCAGTTTTCCTTGAGAATTTCTTGAAGGGTGATTTCTAGGTTCTTTCTTTGATCATGGCTTTCAGGTAGTCCAATAATTTTTAAATTGTCTCTCCTGGATCTATTTTCCAGGTCAGTGGTTTTTCCCATGAGATATTTCACATTGCCTTCTAATCTTTCATTTGTTTGGATCTGCTTAACAGCATCTTGATTTCTCATAAAGTCATTAGCTTCCATTTGCTCCAGTCTCACTCTGAAGGAATGAATCTCCTCAGTGAACTTTTGAGATTCTTTTTCCATCTGGCAAATTTGACTTTTTAAGGCTTTCTTCTCCTCATTGCCCTTTTGGGCCTCCTTTGCCATTTGAGTTAGTCTATTTTTTAAGGTGTTGTTTTCTCAGTCAGGCTGTTGACCCTCATTTCATACTTTTCCTGCATCCTTCTCATTTCTCTTTCTAATTTTTCGTCCACTTCTCTTATTTGATTTTTAAAGTCCTTCTTAAGGTCCTCTATGGCCTGCAACCCGCTCATGTTTTCCCCTGGGGCTTTTGGAGCAGGACTTCTGACCTCACAGTCCTTTTCCTGCTCTATGACCCCAAAATAGGAGTCTAGGGTTGCATTTTTCTGTTTCCTTTGCCTTGGCATGTTGCCACTTATTTACTTGACTTTTGGGCTTGTTGCCACACTATGGCTTTAAGGCCAGCTAGAGGAATTTTCGTCCTGAACGTGTGGGGGGCAACTTCCGTTTCTGGCAAGCTGTAAACCCACCCACGACTTCCACCCTAGATCACAATCCAGATCCAGGGAGGTTAAAGCAAGAGCTATTACCCCCCAAGACTGATCGCTGGATCTCCCCACGATTTGTAGGCTGGGAGCCAGACCTGCCTCTGAAAACTACAAAATGGCGTGTCTCCTCAGAGGCTTCTAGCCCCCAGGGGAGGGAGCTGACGCATTCCCCAAATACAGGCCCCAAAGTCCATAGGACCCTAACCTCTTACTTTGTACTAGGCATGTCTATGTTGATAATTCTGCAGTCGCCACAGCTCCTGGTGTTCTGGGGTTCCTCCAGCCGGCTGCTGGCCCTGCTGCCCTGGAGCTAAAACCTCGGTTCACGTGGAGCTGGGCTCGGCTCGGCTCGGCTCCTGCACTCTTCGAGCTGCGGGCTCCCAGAGTGCTGCACTGGTCCTTCCTGCAGGGCTGCTGGGCTGTCCTCAGCGGGAGGTTATCTTCTCTGTGTCATTCTGTGGGTGCTGGGGCTCCAGAAGTTGTTCACAGTCCTTTTTTACATAGTTTGTGGGGAATCTGGGGGCAGAGAGGCTCGGAAGAGCTGTTTCTACTCCGCCCGAATAACTAGTTTCAATATGTTGAAACTGCAAAAAGTTCAATATGTACTTGATATCAAGTAAAGTGTGATGAGCTGCTTCAAAAGGCGGCTATATCCTTCTTGGAGGTCTTCAGGCAGTGACTATATCACCACTTCTCAGGTATAGTATAATGGAAATGTTGTTGTGAATGCATTTGACTATATGTCTACTGAGATCCCTGCCAACATTCAGTTTCTGTGATTTTTATTTTTTTATTATTCTTACATGTATAATTCCAAATATACATTTTAAAGTATGTATTAATTGAGCCAGAGGTCTTTTTCCTATTACTCTCAAGATCTTGGAAGTCATTCAAGCTGCCAAGTTGTTGTCTTCATGACTACTAATTGTAGGCACCCATTGAGACTTATCTTTGGTAGCACATTGAATACCACTATGTATATTTATATTATTCTTTGGTATTACTTAAATGTTTGCCCTTTTACAATTTATTGTACTGAGTCTAATGATTTCTCAAAAAGTAAATCACAAGATGGATCTGATAACATCTCCACTTAACATTGAAATATAAAACCAATGGCTTCCTCTGTATGTCCAGTTTTTCAGACATCCCTAGATCAATCCTTTTATCAAAGAAATGTAGATTTGAAAAGTGGAAACCTGGTCAATAAGATGATGTGTGAGAATGATATATGAATTCCTGGACTTTAGGGAAAATCACAGCCTCTTGATTAATGATGGAATGCACATTGATCAAGTAATAAACATTTATTGATTACATGGTCTGAGCCAGGTAATCTCCCAAGAGTTAGTCACAAAACCAACAGAGATGTTTTTACTATGGAGAAAACTTCTGCATAATGAATACTGAGTTGAAGATCAAAAGAGGTAAAAAGAGAATATATATAACTATGGAACTATTTATAAGACAACTTAATAAAAGAAAGATAGTAATCAAATCATGAGTCTCACATGTAAATATTATTTAGAAATGACCGGAAACTTCTATTGTCAAGCTACTTGCTGGTGCACCCTTTTTTGTTAAAGAGCAACTAATAACTTCTGGGGCTAACTTAATGACAATTGAATAATTCCAAAAATGAAGGAGAAATAAAGGGAAGATGCCATAACTTAATATGCTACAAGTAAAAGCTTGCCTAGGAGGGCTTGCAAGCTCTAATTAATGAAAAACAAGACAAAACAAAAATTGCAATTAGTACAGAAACCAGTGTGAGTTCACAGAGATATCATCAACCAACTTAGATTTTAAAAACACATTTTCGGTAGATGGAAGTATGGATAGTTAATGAGGGATAGAAACATGTGGCATGGTTCTCTAAAAATGATGTGATGACCTCTAAAGTACAAATGAAGTTGGTCCAGGGCATTGATATTAGGAACAATAAAAAGAGCTTTGTTTAGCTACTTTGGAGGGGGAGGAGGAATACATAGGTGATAGGAAAACTATTCAAGGTACATAGAACAAGAATAGGCACCTGAGGAAAAGTAGAGTGGTTCAACTTTTCTGTTGATCCCATCTCTTGACTTTTGCATTAGATCTTCTGTATTTCTTAATCTTCCCAAAGGGAGTGGGTGACAAGGGAGGAAGGGAATGGATATGAAATTCAAAGTTTTAAAATTAAATGTTTCAAATGTATATAAATACTATTATTAATACTATTTTGCATGTAATTGGGAGATAAGATGTGCAGTCATTGGGGCACAGAGATTCACCTTCCTCTAATGGCAAAGTCGAAGCAGGTATGGAAGAAGATATGGGAGAGAGCAGATTGGATGAGGGGATATCTTGTGGGCCTGCTATTCTGGGTTGGTGGGTAGAGAAAAAATGGGGAAAAATTGTAACTCATAATCTGGCTGAAATGAATGATGTAAACCAGAAGTTAATAAAGCATTTGTTAAAATAAGAAAAAGAGTCAGTTCCACTTCCACCTTTTACATAAGACGTTTGCTGATTACCTCAGCTACTAGTGCCATTCTGCCCTATATTACTTTGTCCCTGTCTTTTCATGTGTTTTGTAATACATTCATATATGTAGCTATCATTTCTGACAGAAAATAACCTCTTTAAATATAGGGAATGCAACACCTTTGTCTATGTAATTCTAGTGCCAATCTCATTACCTGGCATGCAAGAGGTTTATAATAAATGACTGTTGTTTGTATTCTATGCAATGAAGAAATTTTTGTGAAGGTTAACAGAATAAAAAAAATAACTAGAGTTGAAATCCAGATGAGAAGTAATAAGGACATGAATGAAGCTGTATGAGTCAGCTAAAAACATTGTAAATATTTATCATGTAGAAGGGAAGACTTAGCAAAGATATAATAGGTAACTTTAAGAATATGAAGATTGGGTTATGTAGGATGAGGATTTTATATATTATACTTGGTCCACAGAAAATAGAATTAAGAGTAGTGACTGCAATGTATAGAAAGTTTTTTGCTTAATATGAACAAACATTGTTAAGTACAACATGGAAATGGCTGCCTTAGAAGGTTAAATACTTTTCTTTCATGCAGTGTTTTCAAGTAAATTTTAGATGGTGATTTGATGAGTGTTCATGTTTGGAATAGAGGGTCTTTGTCATCTCTCCCAACTCTCAGAGCCTACTATTATTACTTCTTAGTTTTTTCTTTAGACACTATCCAACATACTCCATTTTCTGTCCATCATTCCCTTGTCCACTTTTCTGGAATGCTAGGTGGCCTGATATATATAGGGGGAAATGTGCTTCAATCACACATATTGGGGAATCTGCAAGGCCCTTCCCTCATTCTAGGAGTCAGAAAACATTCAACTTAGTTTGGAAGTATGCTCAAAGGGCAATCAAACTGTGCATACCGTTTGACCCACCAATAGCACTATTAGGTCTCTATCCCAAAGAGGTAACAAAAAGGGAAAAGGAACTTCATGTGCAAAAATATTTAAAGCAACCCTCATTCTGGTTGCAAAATATTTGAAATTTGGGGGGATGTCCATCAATTGGGGAATGGGTAAAAAAGATGTTGTATATGGATGAACAGGTAGATTGCAGAAAATCCTGGGAAGACTGTATAAACTGATGCAAAGTGAAATGAGAAGAAACAGGAAAACATTATATGCAGTATCAGCAACATCTTGGGATGATCAGTCATGAATGATTCAGCTTTTCTCAGCAACACAATGATCCAAGACAAGTACAACTAACTCACAAAGGAAAATATTATCCATATCCAGATGAAGAACTAGTGGACTCTGAAATCACATCAGAAGCACTTTTTTCCATTTATTTTATTCTTTATTCTGTTTTTTTAAAATCTGTTTCTTCTTTCACAACAGTGACTAATACAGAAATATTTTTCACATGTTAGCACATATATAAACTATATTAAACTGCCTAGCATTTTCTGAAGAGGGGAGGGGAGGGAAGGAAGAAGAAAAAGTTGAAACTCAAAATCTTATAAAAATGAATGGTAAAAATTTTCTTGACATATAACTGGGGAAAAATAGAATACTATGAAAACATTTTAAAAAGAAAACATTAAGCTTTATAACCACCCTACTCATATTTGATGTATTTTTAAAATATCTGCTAAAATAAATGAATTCTTACATCAATCAGATATTTCAGTAGAGAAGAGGATTTCCTCATTAGTTCTTTGGCAGTTGTTCCCCATCCTGCAAATGACAATCCTGTTCTTATTTGCAGATCCTTTTTACAATGCCAACATTTGTAAATTACTCTGAATCTTAACTTGGTGTCAAGTTAATGATGCCACCTTGTCCCTGATATTGGGGCTTCAGACTTTAAACCCTTAAAAGCTGATATCAGATGCATGGTTTTGCTTATATCCCTTAGGGGATTTTTTTTTCTGAGCCATTAAGATTCCTCTCTCTTTCCAGTAAGGAATTCTGCCTCCCTCTAGCTTTTCCCTAGCCCTAAATTCTCTGTCCATCTTGTTCCTCAGAAATGGAAAAGCCTGGAGTCACTTTTTCCCCTATAGAAAGAGGAATCATACCTTGAGTAGAGAATAAACTCCTTTCTTTTCTTATTTGACTTATTGTAATGGCAAGCAAAGAAGTAGCCAACATCCTTTTTTAGCTATTTAATTAACATGGAAGTAGTTAACACCTTGTTTCAGTTCATGATTGTATCAAGTATTAAGATCCACAACTTGGAGTTAGAGACAAAAGGAGGAGAAGACATACAGGAGAGACATAGTTAGTCTTGTTTTTCTGAAATCTACCTGCTCATCATTTCTTATGGAGCAATAGTATTCATATACTACAACTTGTTCAGCCATTCTCTAATTGATGGGCATCCCTTCAATTTCCAGTTCTTTGCCACCACAAAAATAACTGCTATAAATACTTTTGTACATTGTAATGATGACACTTGGAGCTCCAGAGGGCTAGTAGAGGACTGTCGTTACTTCTACTGATTCAACCTATGAGCATCTGGCTTCCTAGATAAAGAAAGTGAAACTGAGATTAAGTGATTTACCCAGGCTCATACATCTGAAGGCATGGTTTTGGAAAAACCTAAGAAGAACTTGTATGAAAGGATGCAGAGTGAAATGAGCAGAACCAGGAGATAAACTTATACAATAATGGCATCATTATTAAAGCACACAACTTTAAAAGACCTACAAACTCTTCTCAATGTGATCAACACGCAGTACTCCAGAGGACTGATAAAGAACCATATTACCCACCTCCTGACAAGAAAGATGAGGAAAGTGAGGAACAAATAGAGAGGTTAAGTGGGACAGTAAGAGTCTGAGACAGGATTCAAGCTCAGATCTTCCAAAGTCCAAGTCCAGCACTTTGTCTACTGCATCACCCAGTTGCTCAAGTACCAATTTCTACATGATGCCTTTCCTGATCTCCCTGGCGACTGATAGTGTCCTCTCTCCAAAACAACCTTAGGTTTGATTATTTTGTGTATATTATATAAAAATTCACATGTGTATATGTGTTTATTTGTTTACATACACACTTGTGTATTATAATGTGCATACACATGTGTGCATGTGTGTGTAATACATATGGACTCTCGGTGGTATTTATTCCAACTTCCATGACAATGGCAAGTCATGTCAGCAGAATGCAGCTGCATATGTATAGATCTCAAGTTTCTAGGAGCAACACTGAAGGATTGGAGTCATTCTTCTACTAATGGTATTTCTTCAAGCCCTCATTTAGTATGTATTCCCCTTAATTTCAACCACCCATTGTCAGTTAATATCTCCTCAATATCAACATACCAATGATTAGTAAATTGATTGCTCTTCATTGATTAACTAATTACCATCACTTAGTTTCTATAAAGGGATATTTCTTTCTTTTTTTTTTGGAGGGCAATTGGGGTTAAGTAACTTGCCCAAGGTCACACGGCTAGGTTTTTGTTTGTGTGTGTTAAGTGTCTGAGGCCGGATCCGAACTCGGGTCCTTCTGACTCCAGGGCTGGCGCTCTACTCACTGCACCACCTAGCCGCCCCTAAAGGGATATTTCTTGAAAAGATATAACAATATATGGAGTACAAAAACATTCCCCTGAATTGGGACACTCCATTGGACTTCCTTTACAGCTTGGCTGAGCTGGGTCAAGTAGGTCACTCATCAGGGCTAGCTCCTTCTTGGGCTTTCCTGTTAAACCTCTGGTGGCTTTCAACCTTTTAAAAGTCACAAAGTCACTACTTAGTCCATTTTATCTGTGATACTCATTCACTTAAGAACAGGAAAGAAGAAATACAACAGGGACAGAAGAAGCAATAGCAGAATCATGCCTTGAAGACCACACGTCAGCCTAGGTTGTAAGAGCAGGGATGGTGCTATCTCTTGCCCTATCTAGAGATTTATATGTATATACATACACTTATGTATGTTGGCACACACATGTCTATGTATGTATGCACACACGTATGTATGCACACATATATGTACATACATATATAGATGTACACAAACATCTATATATGAATAGGGAGTAACTAGGTGGCACTGTGGATGAACACTGGACCTAAATTATAGAAGAACTGAATTCAAATCTGAATTCAGACACTTCCTACTATTCGATTTCAGGTAAGTCCTTTAACCTTTGTGTACCTCAGTTTCCTCACATATAAAATGGGGATAATGATAGCATTTACTTCACAGGGTTGTTGTGAGGATTGAATAAGATAATATTTCCAAAGTACTTAACACAGTGTCTATAACACAGTAGGAGCTTAATAAATGCTTCTTCCCATATACACACAGCACAACACACATGCATGTACATACATATACATGCATCATGCACACAATAGACATATTTTCTACCATTTAGATACACATACATATATGTACACACATATACATGCATATGTATATTTTCACACACATGCAATATAATACACATACACATCCATTTACAAATACACACATGCAGACACATATACACATACACACATACACATAGCATGCACATATGCATGCACAGGCACATAGACATAGACATAGACATAGACATAGACATAGACATAGACATAGACATAGACATAGACATATATACTTGTCTCCCCTAGGGGTATGATGGCAGATAGTGCACCAGCTGTAATTGGCTTTGGCTGCTTTATGGGCTGTGCCAGTAGCAATAGGTACTGCCTTCAGTAACTGTAGTGTCCAAGATAAGTACAGTGAAGTACCAAAGATAGAAGCCATTATCTGAATAGAAGGTAGATGAGGGGACTGAATTATAAGAAAATTCCATGGGTTATAGGGCAGCCCACTTATCCTGAGAGCAGAAGGTGTAACACTGCAGATATAGTTCTAAGGTTTGGGTGGTGTGCTCTTTCTGCTAATTGAATTAGGGGTAATGTGGAAATGGCAGTCTTACAACAGACACTGATAACTGGGCAAACTCAAATTAGGTAAAGTGAATTTTTTTGAGTGGGGGGAGAAGGGAATGTGGAACCCAGAAAGTTTAAACCAAAGGGTCAGGTTGGGACAAGGTTTTTGGAGTACCCAAATCCAAGGGGCTGAGACAAAAGCATGGAAGAGGCTGGAAGGCCAATATTAGACAAAGAGGCAAAATATTGAGTGCATCATGCATAACCTATATTGAATTGCTTGCCTTCTCAATGAGCTATAGGGTTGGGAGGGAGGGAGGGAGAGAATTTGAAACTCAAAGTTTTAAAAACTAATGTCAAAAATTGTTTTTACGTGTACCTGGGGAAAATTAAAATATTAAATAAATGCAGTAAATAAAAAAAAAGATCCACAACTTGTAAATCCCACAACTTGTGAACGCTAGAACTTGTGAACCCCTGTTCCTCATGAAACAGGAAGGGAGGAGCTAATGACCATATGAGGAGAGGCCCAGGCTTAAGAGAGCAGAACTGAGAAAAGAGCTCTTGTGGAGGAGAAAAAGAAAAATTTGGTATCTTGGCACTCTGTCTGTTCTGTCTCTGTTGATGTTTATTTATGATACTTTGTCCAGAAGCCCTGGGACCTTACTGGAAGCCCTGAAATAGGATTTTCTGGTTGTGTGTTTACAGAAGTCCTGAAGTAAGGTTGTGGAGGTCCTGGGACTTTACTGATGGTTTGTGTTGACTTCTTGGACTTTTTTGTGGATCTGTTTTGATTTCAAAGGCAGATAGTGAATTGATGGTGGTGCCAGCAATGTGTATGAATGTTGTTTTGGCTCTGTTAAGATTTGTCTTCCAAGAAACTGGAACTGTGAAGGACTTGAGGTAGACTGGGCACTGTGAACTTCAGTATAGAATGGGAACTGGATGAAGAACTGGACACGGAGCTGGACAAGGAACTGGGAGCTACCTGCCTTTGAACCCAGGTGGCAATTGTGTAGATTCATGCAGGAGCTGGGATCATGGAAGAGGAACCATGAAAGCTGAAAGCCATCCTAGAGTCAAGATGAAAAGGTCTCTTCTTGGGTACCTGATGCTGACTGAGAAGGTTGTTTTCTGTGACTTAAGGGTGGACAACTTTGACCTTTGTACTTTGTGTCCATTAAGGGAACAAGCCATCCTTAAGGATGATTAAATTAAGGACTTACCAAATGATTGAGTTACTAAATGAATGTACTTTGTTTGAAACTATGTGGCCATTTTGGTGAAAACTATGTGGCCATTTTAGTGATAAATTGTTATGTTGTAACATTATGAATGCTGTGCTTTAATTTCTGTAAATATTTTGCTTTAATATACTGCTGAATAAATGGAAAGTTCCATTTACTATGTAATCAGAACTTGAAGCTGTTCACAGCAGCAGTCCTCTGGAAAGCTGCTTCTGCTTGGCTTTATACTTATCTTAATTAATATTTAATCTGTAATTAATATCCTGATTGACCTTAGCCATTCCAACTGTTTTCTTTTGGAATGTGTGTGTGTGCATGCGTATGTATGTGATAGAGAGAGAGACACACACACACAGAGACAGAGAGAGAGAGAGACAGAGAGACAGAGACAGGGACAGAGAGACAGAGACAGAGAGAGACAGAGAGAGGGAGACAGAGAGAAAGAGACAGAGACAGAGAGAGACAGAGAGAGAGAGACAGAGAGGCACACAGAGAGACAGAGAGAGAGAGACAGAGACAAAGAGGGATACAGGGAAAGACAAAGAGTGGACAGAAAGAAAGACAAAGAAAGACAGGGAATTTAAATTGAGAGTATTCCCACAAAAAATAGGCACATTGAAGAGTAATCGTATTAATGTTGAGACTTTACTCATGATTATACTGTCCTCCATGTGGTGGGGTTACTGATCTTACTTCCTAGACAGTTCAAGGCCAGCCTACCTTAATGGAAGTGCTATTTCAGGGGAGTATTTGAAGATCTTCTCTGGCTTATCAAGTTTACATCTATCTCAGCTGAATTTAATATATAACTGCTTCTTCTTAATCTGTGTATTTGTCCAATTCAATAGACTTGTATTACTATAGACCTTAATAGTTGTGGTGCTGTGTTAATCACAGAATGGACCACTAATAAATTCACACAGATGTTCTATCCATATTTTCCAAAGGTTTCTTCTTTCCTTTGAGCATACACAAAATTTGCTGATAAGTTTTGACTACAACACCAATACTTTATGCTAGGCACAAGAATTATATTTCATTTTTTACCAGACCTATGAATTTATCATTATAATTAACTGCTTTTGAGGAATTTTGTCTTTTAATACAACTCTGTCTTCTTTACAAATTATTATCTTAAATTGGGGTGCCTAATTTTGGGTGTTGAGTGTTTAAATAATTAGTCCATGGTCACACAACAAAGGTGTGTCACATACGAGACTTAAGTAAACATCTTTCTAAGAGGCTTGCCTTTAATTCACATACAATGCTTTGTAAATTATGTAAATTATTATTACATCTAAGAGCCCACCTGAGCATAATGCTAGACTCCATTAAAAATCTTTGGTTTCTAATTCCCAGAGGAGTTAAATGACTTACTTAAAATGATACATATAGTGGGAATATATATTAGAACCCTCATCTCCTGACTCAAAATCTGCATACCCATAGACTACCGAATGTAAACACACACACACACACACACACACACACACACACACATTTGGCTATACAGACAAAAGAGACTAGATGAGAACTAATTATTCACTTCATTTTTTGCATAAACTTGGTCTATAAATTGAAGTTAAAACAAAACCCTCAAAATCAGTTCTGGAAATCATTAAATAAGCTCTTGATTATTACACAGATATGGCAAGTTAACACAAATAATCATCCTGATCCTATCTGGCTTTGTCTTTCTTTGGGAAATACGGATATACAAAGCCAATATGAAGTTAGTTTCAAGAAAGAAGAAACATTTGTGTTTTATTTGACTTGTCTACATTACTATGTGGGCCAAGAATAATGCAAAATTAGTTTGACAACAGGAAAAATAAGGAATAGTCTGAAAATATTCTACAAGAAAAATATCAGATTTTATTCTAAGAACCTCAGGGAAGTTTATCCAGCAAGGGTAGATAAAGGCATTCTCCAATCCAGTGTTAAGGATATCAGGATTAGTTCATCCAAAATAGAGACACTGAAGCTATCATTATGATACAAAGACAAAAAAAGTGAAGACGGATTCATTTTGGTAAATTACTAAAAGCTTCTGACATTTAGGCTAATATCTAAAATATCAGGACAACGATAAAGAACATTTTACATGGTCAAACAGCAGGACTTTAACAAATTAGGTGAAAATTATTCAAAGTGGAAATCACTCATGTATGCTATACTTTATTTTGGGTTAAGTGTTAATATTATTACTTTAGAATTAAAGGTGAATTTTATAACATTAGTCAGAGATTCACACTACTTTATTACTCATCACATACTTCTGAAATACCACCAATTCATTTTAGCAAGGTGATTCAATAGCATGAAGTATGGGGTCAAATGACTAATATAGTAAATCTGATATAGATGACACCAGATAAGTGAATTGAAAATATTCTTGTTAATTGCATTGATATCATTTATATTTTTTTAAATGTGCTTTAAAATGAATCGGTTTTCTTTCATGTAATAGGTTAGATTGTTTTTCTTTTTTTTAAACAAATGCTTTATTAACTTCTGTTTTACATCATTCATTTCCGCCAGATTTTGAGTTACAATTATTTCCCCCCACCCACTGTGTTTCCCCTACCCACCCTCCCAGAATAGCAGTCCCACAAGATATCACTTCCTCCAAACTGCTCTTTCCTATATCTTCTCCCATACCACCTTCGACTTTTCCATTAGAGGAAGGTGAATCTTTGTGCCCCAATGCTTGCACATCTTATCTCCCAATTACAAACAAAAGGGTATTAATAATAGTATTCATATATACTTGAAACATTTAATCTTAAGACCTTGAATTTCAGATCCATTTCCTTCCTACCTTGTCACCCATTCCCTCTGAGGAGATAAGTAATTCAGTATATGTTGTACATGTCTAGCTATGCAAAACAATATCATAGTAGATATATTGTACAAGGCTGCTTATAATTCCCTCCCACTCATCCCACCCCCCACCTGGTCCTTTCCCTACATGATCCTGTCCCTCTTCTATAGTGGGTACTTCCAACCTCCCCTCCCCCCAAGGATGCCCTCCCATCCATCATCCCTCCTCTCATCCCCCTTCTCCCTATTCTGCTGCAGGTTGAGGTATCCCATTAAGTATGTATGTCATTCTCTCCCTGAACCAAATTCAATGAGAATGTGGTTTTGCCTTTATTTGCCTTCCTATTCTCCTCCTCCCTTGCAGACACTTCCCCTTGATTCTTCTACATGAGATAGTTTACCCTACCCTGTCTCTCCCCATCTCCTCTTGCCACTTTCCTCTCTCACATCATAATTTCACCCCTTGAGTAACCTCCCTTCCCAACAAATTCAACCTATACCCTCTATCCATATATAACAGTAAACATATACACACACATTCACATATGTATTCATATAACCATACCCCCTTCTTCCATTATTTTCATACTGAGAAAGGTTTCATCAGACACAGTTATTGTTTTTCCATGTAGGAATGAAAATGGTTCAACTTTGCTAAGTTCTTTTTGATTTCTTTTCCCTGATTACCTTCTCAGGCATCTCTTGCTTCTTGCATCTGGATCTCAGATTTTCTATTCAACTCTGTTTTTTTCCTCAAAAAATGTTTGAAAGTCCTCTATTCCACTGAATGACCATATTTTCCCCTGAAACAAAATACTCAGTTTTGCTAGGTAGGTGACGCTTGGCTTCATTCCCAGCTCTTTTGCCCTCTGGAATATCATATTCCATGCCCTTCTATCCCTCAGTGTAGAAGCTGCCAGGTCCTGGGCTATTCTGATTGTGTTTACACAATATTGAAATTGTTTCTTCCTGGCTGCTTGTAGTATTTTCTCCTTGATCTGGGGATTCTGGAAGCTGGCTATAATATTCCTGGGAGTTTTCTTTTTGGGATCTTTTTTCAGGAGGTGATCAGTGGATTCTTTCAACTTCTATTTTGCCCTCTGGATATAAAACATCAGGGCAATTTTCCTTGAGAATTTCTTGAAGGGTGACTTCCAGGTTCTTTCTTTGATCATTGCTTTCGGGTAGTCCAATAATTTTTAAATTGTCTCTCCTGAACCTATTTTCCAGGTCAGTGGTTTTTCCCATGAGATATTTCACATTGCCTGCTAATCTTTCGTTTGTTTGGATCTACTTAACAGCATCTTGATTTCTCATAAAGTAATTAGCTTCCATTTGCTCCAGTCTAACTCTGAAGGAATGAATCTCCTCAGGGAACTTTTGAGATTCTTTTTCCATCTGGAAAATTCGACTTTTTTAAGCATTCTTCTCCTGATTGGCCTTTTGGGCCTCCTTCACCATTTGAGTTAGTCTATTTTTTAAGGTGTTGTTTTCCTCAGTCAGGATGTTGACCCTCATTTCATACTTTTCCTGCATCCTTCTCATTTCTCTTCTCAGTTTTTCCTCCACTTCTCTTATTTGATTTTTAAAGGCCTTCTTAAGGTCCTCTATGGCCTGCAACCTGCTCATGTTTTCCCCTGTGGATTTTGGAGCAGGACTTCTGACCTCACAGTCCTCCTCACGCTCCGTGCTTCGACCCTCTTTGCCCCCAAAGTATGAGTCTAAGGTTGCATTTTTCTGTTTAATTTGTTTCCTTTGCCTTGGCATTTTGCCACTTAATTACTTGACTTTTGGGCTTGTTGACAAAGGCTCTGGTGCCAGACAGGAACTTTCATCCTGAACGTGTGGGGGGGAACAACTTCAGTTTCTGGCAAGCTGGAAATCCACCCAGGACCTCCACCCCAGATCACAATCCAGATCCAGGGAGGTTAAAGCAAGAGTGATTACCCCCCAAGACTGATTGCTGGATCTCCCTACAGTTTTCAGGCCAGGAGCTGGAGCTGCCTCTGAAAACTACAAAATGGCATGTCTCCTCAGCAGCTTCTAGCCCCCAGAGGAGGAAGCCGACTCATTCCCCAAATACTGGTCCCAAAGTCCATGGGGCAATAACGTATCACTTTGTCCTAGGCATGTCTATGTTGATAATTCTGGAATCGTCACAGCTGCTGGTGTTCTGGGGTCCCTCCTGCCGGCCACTGGCCCTGCCACCCTGGGGCTAAAACCACGGCTCAGGTGGGCCTGGGGTCAGCTCTCCTGTTGTTGTGCTGCTGGCTCCCAGAGCACTGTGCTGGTCCTTCCTACAGGGCTGCTGGGCTGTCCTCAGTGGGAGGTTAGCTTCTCTGTGTTGTTCTGTGGGTGCTGGGGCTCCAAAAGTTGTTCAGAGTCCCCTTTTACATAGTTTGGAGGTAATCTGGGGGAAGAAGATTGGTTTGAATGTGCTGTTTCTATAGGTACCTATGGATTGAGCTCAGTGGCTGCAGAGACCCATTTCAGCTCTCAAATTCTATGGGTCTGAGATTCTAGAATACAGCTGGCCATACTTGTCAGTTACATGGGTTGTCTTCTCAGGAAAGAGCTTGGACTGGTACTCAGGAGATTGAGTGTCAGGGTCCCACAACCACAGGCTGCCAGGTAAACTGACCTCTGCTACAGAAAAGTTTCAGAATCAATCAACAAGCATAAACATATTCCTTATGTGTGAGGCAATGAGCTTGGGGCTCAAGATACAATGATGAAAGTGAAGCAGTTCTTGCCCTACAACCTGAAACAGGTTTATATTCTACTTGATGGACTAAAAGGGCTCCCAAGGAGTTGTCAAGGACACAGCTATTTCTGACCTTGTAACATAGTCATTATCACCCAAACCTTCCAGATGGATGTGATCCCTTGAGACCTTTCAGAGAAGAATCTCTCCAGGGACATACATAACACAGTGAAGAAGCCCAAAAACATGTGGGGAACACCACCCAGTTAACCAGCCTCCCCAGAACTGCCTAGCTCCCTTGATTTTCCTTATAATACTACTATCAACTCTTTATGTTAAGACACAGTAACAGAGAGGAAAAGGGAAAGCATTGGGGAAGGGTCGGTAGTGTGAAATAAGCTGGGAAAGATAAACTGAAGCCAAATTGTGAAGGGCTTTAAATTATAAATACAGGGAGTTTTATTCCATCCTAGAGGCAACAGAAAACTTCTAGGGAGGGAGCAGATGTATGGTCAGACCTATGCTTTAGGAATACCCATTTGTCAGTTGTACAGAGGATGAATAGTTGAGTGGATACAGTTAAAGAGGAGAGACCTTGAGAGGCTATTTCATCAGCTAGAAAAGAATTTAGGATTGCCCAAAGCAGGGTAGTGATGGTGGGAGTAGAGAGGAGGGGGTGGTTGTGAGAAGTATCATCAGATGACAGACTTTGATAGACTGAGCTCTTCTCAGCAATGCAAAGTTAAAAGACAACTCCAAAAGACTCATTATGGAAAGAGATGTCCATATCCAGAGAAAGAACTACAGAGTTTGAATGCAGATTGAAGCAAACTACTTTCTCTCTTTCTTTTTTTTGTTTCCTCTTACCCATTGTTCGTTCCATCGGTTATAATCCTTCTTTACAACCTGAGTAATGTTTAATGTGAAAGTATTTGCAGATCCTATATTTGATTGCATGACACCATGGGGGAGGGAGAAAGAATGGGGAGGGAGAGAAAACATGAAACTCAAGAGACTGTGGAACTGAATCTTGTAAACTAAAAGTAAATTAATTAATTAATTTAAAAAAAAAGAAAAAATGGATGTTCAATGAGATAAAGGACTTTCAAGCATTCTTGGTAAAAATACAGAGCTGAATAGAAATTCTGACTTTCACAAACAAGACTCAAGAGAAGCACAAAAAGATTTAAAAAGGAAAGAAAAATCTAAGGGGATAGGTAAGGTTAAACTTATTATATTCTTAAATGGATAAATTATAACTCTTAAAAGACTTTCTCATTGTTAGAACTGTTAGAAGGAGTGTGTGTGTGTGTGTGTGTGTGTGTGTGTGTGTGTGTGTGTGTGTGTAGAAACAGAGGTGTGAGTTGAATGGGATGGTCTGATTATCTAAAATACATAATTAAGAAATGAGAAAGAAGAATGCCCTGGGAGAAGGAGAAATAGAGAAGCAAATTAGAATCAATTACCTGACATAAAAGAGTTTTACAAGAGATTTTATAGTGGAGGGGGAAATGGGGAAAACTAGGAAGGGAGCACATGAACCTTGCTCTCATAGGAATTGTCTCAAAAAAGGAATAATATGCACACAATAATCTACACACTTGGGTGTAGAAATCTATCTTACCAAACAAGAAAATAGAAAGCAAAGAGGGTATGAGAAGGTGGGGAGCTGATGGAAGGGAGAGCACTTTGCAGGAAGCAAAAGCCAAAAACAAAACACTTTCCAGAGTAGACAAGGTAAAAATAGAGAGTAGGATAAACAGGAGCAAAATTGGGTCTAGGAAAATACATAGTTGTCAATCATTATAGCAAAAAAAATTACAGTGAGTTTCTCTGTTAAAGGCTTCATTTCTCAAACATAAAAAACAGCCAAATTTATAAAATTAGAGCCTTTCCTCAATTGATAAATGGTAAAATGGTATGAACAGGCAGTTTTCAAAATAATCAGAGCTATCTATAATAACATAAAAAATTCTAAATCACTATTGATGAGAGAAATGAAAATTAAAACAATTCTGGTCTACGATCTCCCACCTGTTACAGTGGCCCATATGACAGAAAAGTAAAATAACAAATGTTGGAGGGGATATGTGAAAATTAAAACACTAATGAAGCATTGGTGGAGTTGTATATTGATTCAACAATTGTGGAGAACAATTTGTAACTCTGCTCAAAGGGCTATAAAACTGTGTTATACACTTTGACCAAGCAATACTGATGCTGTCTGTAACCAGGAAAGATTAAAAAAAAAAAAAGTAAAAGCAACTATACGCTGAAATGTTAATGACATATTAAAGATCTTCGCTGTATATTTATAGACCTATGAGACTACCTACATATGCTGTCATTACTCCTTAGGATGTGGTCCACATTTCCAGGATAAAAAGGTCAGCTTATATGTGTCTGATTTATCTTCCTGGGAGGGCGGACCATGGAATATATGGTATCAATCTTGTGTCCTTTTGATGCAGATGTTTTCCCATATCAATCACAGGTGTCTTGCTCCAGAGAACTCTGACCCATTCCACAACTGCAAAACATCCTTTGGTGAGTCACGTAGGGCTCCTGCGAGTCATGTGCGGACCCTGCAGCTAGCCAAACAGGTGCAGTCACACTTGACCTTAGCTCTAAGCTTTGAAACTGGATATAACCTAGAAAACTTTCTCTACTCTTTGGAGAACCACTCATGGGGAGGGCACTCTGCTTGTTTTTTTTTGTTGTTGTTGTTGTTGTTTGTTTGTTTGTTTTGGGGGGTTGTTGTTGTTGTTTTGTTTTGTTTTGTTTTGTTTTTCATAGCTGGGACTCTGGGGCTGAAATCAAGGGACTCCTCATTATGGGAACCCAGATACTAGTGTTTCCCTGATTTGGTGATGTATGTAAATATTTCCATTACTCTGTTAGGCTTTATCTTTACATTTCTTTAATTCTGCTTCATATTGTCTTCGTGTGTAGAATAAATGTTACTTATTCTAGTTTGGTGTGGAGTATGTCCACTATAGTGTGCAATCCAATCCTAAAATTATTTAAAGCACTTGCATGTATCTCCTTAACAATGCATATGTACAAAAATATTTATAGCACTTCTTTAATAGTGACAAAGGATTGAAAAGTGATGGGTTGTACATAAATTGGGGAATGGCTGAACATTATATGTGGTTGTGATGGAATACTATTGTACCTTAAGAAATATTGTTTAGAATGTTCTCAGAAAAATCATGGAGGGACTTACATGAACTAATGCAAAGGGAAATGAGTGAAACCTGAACATTGTACAGAAAAACAGTAATATTGTATAGTGTTCTATTATTAAAATATTGGCTATTTTTAGCAATACAATGATCCAAGACAATTTTATAAGGACTTATGATAAAATGTGCTGTCCATCTCCAGAGAAAGAACTAGTTGTGCCTGAATGCAGATCAAAGACACTTTTTCTTTACTTTATTTTCTAGGGTTATTTTCTGTCTTCTGTTTTCTTTTGCAGAATAACTACTGACATGGAAATGTGTTTTGAATGACTACACATGTAAAACCCATTTCAAACTGCTTGCTTCCAGAAAAAGGGGGAGGGGAAGGAGGGAGAGAATTTGGAACTCAAAATTTGAAAAAAAAAATTAACATTTGATATATAATTAGGAAAAAATAAAATATTAAATGTGATTAAAATAGTCTTTAAACAGATCAGTCAGATTCACTGTAACATTTCAATTGAGATATGCATCCAAAATAACATATTGGAATTGATATCCACAACCACAGTTTTTTTTCATTACTTTCTTTGTTTTTCTTATTAGGTGTTTTTTCTTTGCCTGTGTTTTCTTTTACAACTAACAAGGAAATATGTTTTGCATAACTCCATTTGCATATCTTATATCAAACTGCTTGCCATTACAGTTGGGATTGGGAGGGAGAAGGGAGAGAGGGAAAGAGAATTTGAAACTCAAAATATTTTTAAAAGAAGAATGTTAAAATTTTTTTCATGTAATTGATAAGTACTATATTAAATTGAATTCTTAAGTAATTTTTAAAATTCTATTGGTAATATGGGCCAGATCTGAATGAGTGAAGGGAAAGGAGAGTGACTAAAATTATTGTAATGTAAAAAAAATATATCAATAAAAACCTATTTTTTATAAAAAGGTATCACTTCTATATCCCTCTCAGCATCATTTTCTTCTTTTTTGTAAATACTTTATTATGTTAAATACAAGCTAATAAAAGAAAAAATGTCATATTCACAGCAAACCATAAGAGAAGATGCAATATAAAATGATAAATTTCCATTTCAAGAAAACCTACATAATAAATACTAAATGTTGTTTTAAAAGATGTCTTGTTTTTCTTTGCTTCCTTATTGATTTTCATTGTTCTTTGTTTTGAATTTTTACTTTTTTTTCTCCTACTTCCTCCCATTCATACAAGTCTCCAATTATATATATATATATATATATATACTTTTCAATAGATATCTAAAAACACACAAATATAGCCTCATACACATACATGTAAGAATGTAATATGCTTGAATCCTTCTGTCAGCTGTATCTCTAAAGATAAGATATCTTTCTTCATAAGTCCAAGTCTTTCCACCTTTTTCTAAGTCAACCAGCTCATCATTTCCTACACCCCAACTATATTACAACACAATGGCATTCTATCTGAGAGATTTTTTGAGAGTTGTTTTCCCCAGATTTCTGCATCTCCCCTATTCTTGACTACATAGGTTTTATTTATACAAAAATATTTTAATTTGAAATAATTGAAATTATCCTTTTTACACTTCCATGAAGCTTTCATCTTTTAATATAGTTTAATGTTTGGTACTACTGAGTTGTATCCTGTACATCTTTTCCCCCAAGTTTCTTTGTAGTTTCTGACATTTTTTTCCTTCCAAATGAACACTGTTATTTTTCTAACTCAGTAAAATATTTTAGTAATTTAATTGGGATGAAATTGAATAAATATGTTAGTTATGTTGAGGTCAGGACTCTGCCCACCCAAAAACTGTTGGAGTTTCATGTTGTGTTTTGGTAGAACTGTCTCAAAAAATTCTGTCAGATCACTGTAAGGAAAAAGGAAAGAAAGAAAAAAAACTTGTGGTATCCTGGCACTCTGTCCTTTCTGTCTGTGTTGATGTTTGTTTGTTATACTTTGTACAGAAGCCTGAGGACCTTACTGGAAGCCCCAAAAGAGGATTTTCTGGTTGGATGTTTATAGAAATCTCAGAGCAGGGTTTTAGAGATCCAAGGACTTTATTGATGATTTGTGCTGACCTCTTGGACCTTGTTTGTGGGTCTGTGTTGATTTCTTTGTTGATGATTTGTGTTGAGTCCTCAGACTTTGTTGGTGGGTATGATTTGATGTAGCAGGCAGATAGTGAATTGATGATGGTGCTGGAAATGTTCATGAATGTTATTGTGGTTCTGTCAAGGTTTGTCTTCCCAGAAATAGGAACTGTGAAGGACTTGAGGTGGACTGGACACTGTGAATTTCAATACGGAATGGGAGTTGGATGAAGAACTGAACAAGGAGTTGAACAAGGAACTGGGAGCTGCCTGCCTTTGAACCCAGATAAGAGTTGGAGCTGGGTCCATGGAAGAGGAACCATGGAAGCTGAGAGCCAGTTTCAAGTCAAACTGAAAGAAAACTTTATTTGGATACTGTGCACTGACTGAGAAGATTATGATTTCCTGGACCTAGAGGTGAAGAGCTTTGACTTTGTACTTTGTGATTGAATTAAGGATTTTGTGGTTGACTAAATTAATGAACTTTGTTGTAAATTATGTAACCACTTTGGTGAAAACTATGTGACCATTTTATTGATAAGTTCCTGAGCTATGACATGGTGATTGCTGTATTTTGATCTTCTGTGATAAGTTATGACATTCTGGATGTTGTACCTTGATTTTCTGTGAATGTTTTGCTTTGATTTGTTATTGAATAAATAGAGAGTTCATTATACTACGTAATCAAAACCTTGATGGCTGATCACAGCAGCAGTCCTCTGGAAAGCTGCTCATGTGTGGCTTTACAACCATCTCTAATTGAATTATAGGCATTTATTGAGCTTGATGCCTTTCATAAAGTGGGCTAAGTTCCAAGAGGGACCAGCAACTTCAGAGAGAGCAAGATGAACTTTTATAGGGTAAAGATCCAATTACATAACAGAAATCATGAATATTAGAAAGGCTAGAGGAGTTTGTTAAGGGATTAGGTAATGGAGGAGGGTTCCTATCTAAGGCTTGGTGGTGAAACATTCTGGTCATGCTGCCCTCCAATTGGCTAACTATTGTGGTCCTGTCTAGTCAAGATAAATACTTAGGTATTGTTGTCCTTTCTTGGGCTAGATGGATGATATGATTATGACTAAATACAATAACACATCTGTTTCTGTGGGAATTGGTCTGGGGGCAGTGACAAGGTACAGACAGTAGTTGGATTCTCATCACATGGACACACCTGCTGTTTCTATGTGAACTAAGAGTTCAGGGACATACCTGTTTTTCCAGTGAGCAGTGAGGAATATATGAAGAAGTTAGTACATTGGCAAGGGTGCTGGGTAGGTACAGTTTACCTGCAGTTCAGTGGGGACAGGCCTATAATGAAGTTAAAATATTGGGGCTGGGCAGCTTTATTAGGATTCCATCAGTTAGGCAAAATTGTCATTTTAAAAATTATATTGACTTTACCTACCACAAACAATAATTATTTCAATTATTTAGATCTGAGTTTATTTGTATAAAAAGTATTTTATGTATAAATTCACATAATTGCTCTATCTCTTTTGGCAGGTATTTTATACTGTCACTGTTTTTAAACGGTCTAAAACAATATTTAATATTACTGACACAGTGTAGTTTCCATATTATTCAGTTTTGATTAAATTTATTTCAACATTAAATTTGTCTGAGATCATGATTACTATCCCTGCTTTACTGACTTTCTAGATTTTACTCCTGCCCTTTATTTTGTCTTTGTGTGAATCTCTCATTTTTATGTTTCCTGAAAGCAACATTTTGTTGAATTTAAATTTTAATCTACTATCCATTTCCATTTTATGAATATATTAGTACCATTCAAATTTTAAGCTGTCATCAATTGGGTATTTTGCTCCTTCCTATTTTTCCTCACCATTCCACTTAACCTATGTTCCCTGTCCCTCATCACTCCTTTGCTTTACTTTTACCCAATACCTTTCTCACCTATTCCTTAATCTATCCATGCCTCTAAAAGTCCCTCTATTATCCTCTCCTCATACCCATCCCTGCATCTTAATCTATGCACCTTTCTAGACTTTCCTCTTATACTGTTTCACCACTCCCTTATTTCTTTATAAATTTAGAAGACTTTTATACCCTTCTAAATGCTACATATTCTCCCTTTAAACCAAATCTGATGTGAGTAAGGTTCTATCACCCGCAAACTGCTTCCCCCATCTGATTCCTCTGTATCATTTCTTTTTCTCACACCTCATTTGTTTGAGATAAATACAATTTTAACCTTTTCCTACACAACTTTGCTTTTTAGGATCCCATAATACTCGATTCTACCCCAAACTTTCTTTCAAAATATGATAATCTTAGGTATATGGTTTAAATTTCCACATATAAAAAGTATAAACAATTTGTTCTTACTGGGTCCCCTACAATTGGTCAGAAATGTTTACCCTATATTTCTCCTGAATATTGTATGTCAAATTATTAAGTCCTAGTCTTTTTCTGATGACTTCCTGAAAGCCTTTCAATTCATAGAATGTCCATTGTTTTTAATTCAGGATTATACTTCATTTTATTATTTATGATATTTTTGACCACATCCCCATTCCTTTACTCTTCTCTATATAATCTTCGAAAACCTGTGGTCTATTACTGTAACCACTGGTAAGTCTTATGTAATTTTAATTGTGACTCAGTGGTATTTGAATTTTTTTATTGTTGCTTATAATATTTTCATGTTTACATGGGATGTTTGGTACTTGGTAATCCTCTAAGTTTTTATTCTGGGATATCGTTCAAGTTGAGATAAATGGATTGTTTTTCTATTTCTATTTTTGCACCTTGTTCTAAAACTTCAGGGCAATTTTCTTTATTTATTTCTTGTATTACTGTATCAAGATTATTTTTTACATTGACTCTTTCAGGTAGACCAATTATTCTTACATTTTCACTCCATGATCTGCTCTCCATATCAGCTTTTTTTCCTTATGAGATGTTCCTCATTTTATTTATTATTTTTATTTTATTTTATTATTTCTTGGTCTTTTATAACATTGTTACCTTCTTCTAGCCAAATCCTATTTTTCTAAATTTTTTTACAATTACATGTAAAGATACTATCAAGATTCATTTCTTTGGAAAAATTTAGGTATACATTTTTTCTCTCTCTCCTTCCCCCATTTCCCATAGGCAGCAATCAATCTGATATAGAATATACATGTACAATTATGCTAAACATGCTTCCACATTATTCTTATTATAAAAGAATAGCAACAAGAGGTGAAAATCA
Source organism: Gymnobelideus leadbeateri (assembly GCA_011680675.1). Lineage (NCBI taxonomy): Eukaryota > Metazoa > Chordata > Mammalia > Diprotodontia > Petauridae > Gymnobelideus > Gymnobelideus leadbeateri. Next base: position 46,958 of record WOXC01012355.1, on the reverse strand, counting down.
TGAGAAAGGAAAAAAAAACAAAAAATGGTGAAAATACAATTCTTTGTTCTTCATTCAGACTCCATAGCTCTTTCTCTAGATGTGGTTAGCATTTTTCCATCACAAGTCTTTTGGGATTGTCTTGGATCATTATATTACCAAGAGGAGTTAAGTTTACAATAATTATCCATCCCAAAATGTTATTGTTACTATGCACAGTGTTCTTCTGGCTGTTCTTACTTCACTCAGCATGAATTCCTGTAAGTCCTTCTGGTTTTACAAAAGTATCCTATTATATTCATATACCACAACTTGTTTATTCATTTACCTATTGATGGTCATCCCCTCAATTTCCAATTTTGTGCCTCCACAAAAAAAGCTGCTATAAATATTTTTACATGTATAAGTCCTTTTCACTTTTTTTTCTAATCTCTTTGGGATACAAGACAATGTAGGATGAAAGGATATGTGCATTTTTTATATTACTTTTGACATTTCCAAACTGCTTTCCAGTGTGGTTGGTTCACAACTCCACCAAAATTACATTAGCATCTCAATTTTCCCGCATTTACCCAACATTTATTATTTTACTTTTCTATCATATTAAATAATGAGGTAGGTGTGAAGTGATAGCTCAGAGCTGTTTTAATTTGCATTGCTCTAACCAATAGTGATTTAAATCATTTTTCTTGATTATAGATAGCTGTAATTTCTTCATCTGAAAATTCCCAAATCATGTCATTTGACCATATATCAATTGGGGAATGACTTGTATTCTTAGAAATATGACACAGTTCTCTATATATTTTAGAAATGAGGCCTTTATCATAGAAACTGACTATAAAAATTGTTTCCCAGCTTTCTGCTTTCCTTCTAATCACGGTTGTGATGGCATTGTTTGTGCAAAAACTTCAATTTAATGTAATCAAAATTATTCATTTTGCATTTCATTTGCATTCAAATGCTCTCTATTCCTTATTTGGTCATTAATTTTTCCTTTCTCCATAGAGCTATTAATGTCAATCAAAGGAGTACTTTGCTCCTTGTTTCAGTTATTCAAGTACTTACCTCCTTGTTTTAGCTCTTCAAGTGCCTTTGATCCTCATTTGTGATTATATCAAGTCTTTGTTAGAAACAGAAACTGTGAAGCCCACAGTGGGAGGAGGAACAACAGGAAGGATGTAAGAGGAAGGGTGGAATAGGAAGAAGCAGAGTGTATAAAAGCACAAGGGAGCTAGAACCAAGCAGAAGTAAGAGGGAGAACACCTGTGGTGTCAATACTCCATCCTTCTGTTCTGTATGTGTTGATTTGTGTTTTTGTTACTTTGTCGGAGAGAAGAATTTTGTCTATTGAATTGTGTTACTTTTTCAGACAGAAGCATTCTGTCTGTTGATGTGTTGATTTCACAAAGAGAAAGAGAATTGAGATGATAGTGCCAGCAACGTTTGTGGATATTGTTGTAACTCTCCTAAGCTTAATATGATAAATATTGTTATGGCTTAGTTAAGCTTTGTCTTCCCAGAAACAGAAAATATGAAGGGCTAGGAGTACACTAGTCACCATGAGCTTCAGTATAGAAAAGGAGCTGGAACAGGAGTGGAGATCCATCTACCTATGAACTCAGGCAACAGTGGGGTGAATCCTGGAAAAAGCTAGAAGCATAGAAGAGAAGTAATGGAGTTTGGAAGTCAGCCTCAAGTCAAGATGAAAGGACCTTTACTTGGGTACTTAGTGCTGACTGACAAGTTATGACTCACTGTGACACAGGGGCGGAAGACCTTTTTACATCTTAAGGATGATTACTCCTTAAGGATGACTGAGTTAAGAAATATTGGAAGCCAGTCTCCAATCAAGATGAGAGAAGATTTTAGATGGGTACTGTGTATTGATTGAGGAGATTGTGACATATTGAATGATATATTTTGTTTAAAACTATGTGTCCACCTTAGTAACAAGTTGCTATGCTCTCTTGCTGTGAATGTTTTGCTTCAGTTTATTGCTGAATAAATAGAGAGTTCACTATATTATGTGATCAAAACCTTTAAGTTATTCATAGCAATAGTCCTGAGGAGACCTGATTGTGCTTGGCATTACAATCTAACAAGTAAAATATTCTCTGCTCTCCTGAGTTGCTGATAGTATCATTCTTTATGTCTAAATCATGCACCCATTTTAACTTTATCTTGGTACACGATGTGAGATCCTGGTCTATTACTATTTCCTATCATATTTTCCAGTTTTTCCTCAGAAGATTTTGTCAAATAGTGGATTATTATCCCAGAAACTGGAGTCATTGGGTTTATCAAGCAGGAGACCTTCATAGTCATTTACAACTCTGTCTTGTGTATCTGACCTATTCCACAGATCTACCAGTTCTTTTCATACACAGTACCCAATACTTTTGATGATTGCCCCTTTAAAACATAGTTTCAGATCAAGTACACCTAAGTCACCCTCCTTAACATATTTTTTCATTAATTCCCTTTGTATTCCTGATCTTTTGTTCTCCCAGATGATTGTTTCTTTTGTCAAAAGTTTTTTCCTGCATGTGTTGAGATTTGTCAATATTGTTATTCATATGGTAAATTATACTGATAGTTTTTCCAAATATTGTACCAGCCCTGAATTTCTAGTATAAACCCTACATGGTCATAATGTACTATCCTTGAGATGAGTTACTGTATTCCCATTGCCAATATTTTATTTAAAATACTTGCCTATATATATATATATATATATATATATATATATATATATATATATACACATATATGTATGTATGTATGTATATGTATATGTGTATATATATATACGTATATATGTATATATGTATATATGTGTGTGTATATATATATATATATATATATATATGAAGGAAGTTGGTCAATAATTTTCTTTCTCTGTTTGGGCTATTCCTGGATTAGGTATCAGCATCATATTTGTGACATAAAGGGAATTTGGTAGGGCTCCTTCTACACCGATTTTTCCAAATAGTTTTTATAGTATTGGAATTAATTGTTAAAAGTTTAGTACAATTTACTAGCAAATTCATCTGACCCTGGATTTTATTTCCCTTAGGAAGATCATTGGCTTCTTCAATTTCTTTTCTTAAAATATGGTTATTTAAGCATATAATTTACTATACCTGGACAATTTATATGATATAAATAATTTATATAAGATAATTTATATTATATAAAATATTACAAATATTTTGTAAATATTTTTCCATTTCACTTAGATTGTTAGATTTATTAGCATATAGTTGGCCAAAATAGCTGCTACTTATTGCTCTAATTTCCTCTTCATTGATGGTGAATGCACCCTTTCCATTTTTGATACTTGTAATTTGTTTTTCTTTCTTTTTTATATCAAATTAGCCATAATTTTACTTCTGATCACAAGCCCCCTCGTTTTGCCCTCCCTTCTATCAGCCCCCTCCCTCTCCCTTTACATTCCCTTTTCTCCTCTTCTCTCCTCTCCTACTTCCCTAAATGGTAAGATAAATTTCTATAACCAACTGAGTGTGTATGTTATTCCCTCTTTGAGTCATATCCAATGAACACAAGGTTCCTTGCTCACCCCCTTCCTTCTTTTCCCATACAGTAACAAGTATTTTTGAAAATCCACAAGTGATATGATTTACCCCTTTATGCCTCTCCCTTTCCTTTTCTCCCAGTAAAATCCTTTCTTTTTGTCCCTTAATTTATTTTTAATATCATCACATCGAAGTTAACTTTTATTCATAATATCTGTCCATATATATTTCCTCTAAGTGCCCTAATAGAAATACAGTTCTTAAGAGTTAGAAGCATCATCTTCCCATGTAGGGAGAGAAAATTAAATCTTATTGAATGACTATTTTATTTTCTATATACTTTTATGCTTCTATTGAGTCTTACACTGTAAGATTGAATTTTCTGTACAACTCTGGATTTTCAATCAATAAAGTTTGAAAGTCCCCTGTTTTCTTGAATGTCCATCTTTTCACTGAAAAATTATGCTAAATTTTGCTGGGCAGTGCATAGTTCGTTCCAATTATAAAGCCGAGCATGAACAGCTTTCCAGAGGACTGCTGCTATGAACAGCCTTCAAGCTTCTTATTACATAGTATAGTGAACTCTCTATTCATTCAATAACAAATCACAGCAAAACATTCACAGAAAATAAAATACAGCATTCACCATGTCATAATTCACCAACTTCACAAACTTGTCACTAAAATGGCCACATAGTTTTCACCAAAACGGTCACATAGTTTTCAACAAAATGCCTTCATTTAGTCAAACCCAAAATCCTTAATTCAATCACAAAGTACAAAAGTCAAAGTTTTCCACCCCTAGGTCACAGTAAATCATAATCTTCTCAGTCAGTACACAGTATCCAAATAAAGCCTTCTTTCAGCTTGACTTGAGGCTGGTTCTCAGCTTCCATGGTTTCTCTTCCATGGTCCCAGCTCCAATTGTCACCTGGGTTCAAAGGCAGTCAGTTCCCAGTTCCTTGTCCAACTCCTTGTCCAATTCTTCATCCAGTTCCTATTCCATATTGAAGTTCACAGTGTCCAGTCCACATCAAGTCTTTCACATTTCCTGTTTCTGGGAAGACAAAGCTTGACAGAGCCACAATAATATTCATAAACATTCCCGGCACCATCATCAATTCACTAACTGCCTGTAAAATCAACTCAGACCCACCAACAAGGTCTGAGAACTCATCACAAATCATCAACATGTAAATCAACACAGAACCACAAACAAGGTCTAAGAGGTCAACAGAAGTCTTCAATAAAGTCCCAGGATCTCCAAAACCCTGCTCCAGGATTTCTTTAAACATCCAACCAAAAATTCCTCTTCAGGCCTTCCAGTAAGATCCTAGGGCTACTGTACATTGTATCACAAACAAACATCAACACAGACAGAGCAGGTAAACAGAGTGCCATGATGCCACAAGTTTTCTCCTTGACTCTGCCACCTCAAGAGTCCTCTTCTCAGTTCTTTTCCATTCTCAGTTCAGTCTTCAGTCCAGCAGCAACTGCCCTGCCTCCACAATGCTTACCACACGAAATTCTGGCTGTTCAGCTTGGGATCTTCCTAACATATGGCACAGCTCCTCTCCAGAAGTTCACAAGTAGTGGAGTTTGCACAATCTGTTTCTTAACAGACTTAATACAAAGTTTAAAAGAAAATTGTACTGAAACAAGGTGTTAATTCAATAGGTGAAACAAGGCATTGACTACTTCTTTGCTTGCCATCACAGTAATCCATCTCCTTTGCCTTCCAGATTATCATATTCCCAGTCCTCTGATGTTCTAATGTAGAAACTGCTAAATCCTCTGTAATCCCGATTGTGACCCCTTGATATTTAAATTGTTTCTTTCTGCCTGCTTGTATTATTTTGTTTTTGACCTGATAATTATGTAATTTGGCTACATACATTCCTTAGAGTTTTTTTTTTTTCATTTTATGATCTCCTTCAGGAAATGACCTCCTACAAGAAGTGATTCTTTCATTGACTAGTCTATCCTCTGCTTCTAGGATATCAGTACAATTTTCCTTCATAATTTCATGAAAGATACTGTCCAGGGTTTTTTTGCTTGTTTGTTTGTTTGTTTGTTTGTTTTGCTTGTTTGTTTGTTTGTTTTGTTTTGTCATAGCCTTCAGATAGTCCAATAATTCTTACATTCTTCTCCTGGATATATTGTCCAGGACAGTTGTTTTTTTTTTTTTTTAATTAATTTATTAGTTTAGTTTCAGTTGACAAGATTCAATTCCATAGTTCCTTGATTTTCAAATTTCCTTTACTTCCCTCCCCCCTCCCCTCATGACATCATATAGTACAGTATAGGGTCTGCAAATGCATTCATATTAAACATTATTCCAATTACAAAGGCATATTGTACTAGGTGGGATGAAAGATGGTAAGGAAGAAGTACAACCAAACAATGAGAAGAACAAGATCATTTAGTTTGCTTCCATCAGGATTCCGGCTCAGTTCTTTCTAGTTATATCTCTGGATGGCACATTTCTCACTTTCTTGAGTCATTCGGGATTAACTTATATCACTGCATTGCTGAAAAGAGTCCAGTCTGTCATAGTTGGTCGTCACAGATATGGTATGTCTGTGATTGTATACAAATTTCTTCTGATTCTACTCTTCTCGCTCAGCATCAGTTTGTATAAGTCTCTCCAGGTAATTATGAAATCCGTCACCTCCTCGTTTCTTATAGCACAATAAAATTCCATTACATTCATATACCACAACTTGTTTAGCCATTCCCCAATTGATGGGCACTCCTTTAGTTTCCAATTCTTTGCAACCACAAAAAGGGCTGCTAAAAATATTTTTGTACATATGGTTCTTCCTCCCACTACTATGATCTCTTTGGGATATAACCCTAGGAGTGGTATGGCTGGGTCAAAGGGTATGAAATTATTTATAATCCTTTGGGCATAATTCCAGATTGCTCTCCAGAATGGTTGGATAAGTTCACAACTCCACCAGCAATGTATTAGCGTTCCAATTTGCCCACATCCTCTCCAGCATTTGTCACTTTCTTGTTTTGTCATCTTAGCCAATCTGACTGGAGAGATGTGGTATCTCAGAGTTGTTTTGATTTGCATTTCTCTAATTAATAGTGATTTAGAGCATTTCTTCATATGCTTATAGATATCTTTAATTTCTTTCTCTGAAAACTTCCTATTCATATCCTTTGACCATTTCTCAATTGGGGAATGACTTGTATTCATATAGATTTGGCTCAATTCTCTATAAATTTTAGAAATGAGTCCTTTATCAGAGACACAGGTTGTAAAAATTCTTTCCCAATTTCCCACCTCCCTCTTGATCTTGGTTACATTGGCTTTGTTTGTGCAGAAGCTTTTCAATTTAATGTAATCAAAATTATCCATTTTGCATTTTATAATGCTCTCTAATTCTTGTTTGGTCCTAAAATCTTCCCCTCTCCACAGATCTGTCAGGTAAACTATTCCTTGCTTTCCCAAATTGCTTACAGTATCATCCTTTACACCTAGATCATGCACCCATTTAGACTTGATTTTGGTATATGGTGTTAGATAGTGATCTATGCCCAGTTTCTGCCATACTGTATTCCAGTTTTCCCAGCAGTTTTTGTCAAATAGTGCATTCTTATCCCAAAAACTGGGGTCTTTGGGTTTATCGAACAATAGATTGCTATATTCATTAACTGCTGGGTCTCCTGCACCTAATCTATTCCATTGATCCACTACTCTACACCTCTGCCAGTACCAAGCAGTTTTGATGACTGCTGCTGTATAATATAGATGAAGATCTGGCATAGCTAGTCCACCTTCCCTAGCATTTCTTTTCATTAATTCCCTTGATATTCTAGACCTTTTGTTTTTCCAAATAAATTTTGTTATTATTTTGTCTAACTCTACAAAGTAGTTTTTTGGTAAATTGATTGGAATGGCACTAAATATATAATTTAGTTTGGGTAAAATTGTCATTTTTATTATATTAGCTCGACCCAGCCACGAGCAATTGATATTTTTCCAACTATTTAGATCTGATTTTATTTCTGTGAGAAGTGTTTTGTAGTTGTGATCATATAGATTCTGGGTTTGTTTTGGCAAGTAGATTCCCAAATATTTTATAATGTCTACAGTGACTTTAAATGGGATTTCTCTTTCTATCTCTTGCTGTTGAGTTTTATTAGAGATGTACAGGAATGCTGAGGATTTATGTGGGTTTATTTTATATCCTGCAACTTTGCCAAATTTATTTATTGTCTCAAGTAATTTTTTACTTGATTCTCTAGGATTCTCTAAGTATATCATCATATCATCTGCAAAGAGTGACAGCTTGGTCCCTTCTTTGCCTAAGTTGATTCCTTTGATTTCTTTTTCTTCTCTAATTGCTACTACTAACGTTTCAAGTACCAGATTGAATAAGAGGGGTGATAGTGGACACCCTTGTTTCACTCCTGATCTTATTGGAAAGGCTTCTAGTTTATCCCCATTGCATATAATACTTGCTGATGGTTTTAGATAGATGCTAGCAACTATTTTAAGGAAGGCTCCATTTATTCCTATACTTTCTAGTGTTTTTAATAGGAATGGATGTTGTACTTTGTCAAAAGCCTTTTCTGCATCTATTGAGATGATCATGTGGTTTTTGCTAGTTTTGTTGTTGATATGCTCAATTATATTGATGGTTTTCCTAATATTAAACCATCCTTGCATTCCTGGAATGAATCCTACCTGATCAGGGTGTATTATTTTTGTGATAAGTTGTTGGAGTCTTTTGGCTAATATTTTATTTAGAATTTTTTGTGTTCATGAGGAGAATTGGTCTATAATTTTCTTTCTCTGTTTTATCTCTTCCTGATTTAGGAATCAGTACCATATTTGTGTCATAGAAAGAGTTTGGTAGGACTCCTTCTTCACTAATTTTCCCAAATAGTTTGTAGAGTATTGGAATCAATTGTTCTTTAAATGTTTGATAGAATTCACTAGTGAACCCATCTGGCCCTGGAGATTTTTTCCTAGGGAGTTCATTGATGGCTTGTTTGATTTCTTTTTCTGAGATGGGGTTATTTAGGTAATTCACTTCCTCTTCAGTTAATCTGGGCAACTTGTGATTTTGTAAATATTCATCCATTTCACTAAGATTGTCATATTTATGTGCATACAATTGGGAAAAATAATTCCTCATTATTTTTTTGATTTCCTCTTCATTGGAGGTAGATTCACCCTTTTTATTTTTGATACTCATAATTTGGTTTTCTTCTTTCTTTTTTTTTATCATATTGACTAAGGGTCTATCAATTTTGTTGATTTTTTCATAAAACCAGCTCTTGGTTTTATTTATTAATTCAATGGTTTTCTTAATTTCAATTTTATTAATCTCACCTTTGGTTTTCAGTATTTCTAATTTAGTACTAAATTGGGGATTTTCAATTTGTTCTTTTTCTAGCTTTTTCAATTGCATGTCCAATTCACTGACCTCCCTTCTCTCTGCTTTAATTAAGTATGCACTCAGGGATATAAAACTTCCCCTGAGAACTGCCTTTAGTGCATCCCACAAATTTTGGTATGTTGTTTCATTATTATCATTCTCTTGAATGAAATTATTGATTGTTTCTATAATTTCTTCTTTGACCCACCAATTTTTTAGGATTAAATTGTTTAGTTTCCAATTAGTTTTTAGTCTATCTTTCCATGGCCCTTTATTGCATATAATTTTTATTGCATCATGATCTGAGAATGATGCGCTTACTATTTCTGCCTTTCTGCACTGGATTGTGAGGTTTTTATGCCCTAGTACATGGTCTATTTTTGAGTATGTACCATGCACTGCTGAGAAGAAAGTAAATTCCTTTTTATCCCCATTCAGTTTTCTCCAGAGATCCATCATATCTAGTCTCTCTAAGATTCTATTCACCTCCTTAACTTCTTTCTTGTTTATTTTGAGGTTAGATTTATCGAGTTCAGAGAGGGGGAGATTAAGGTCCCCCACTAGTATAGTTTTGCTATCTATTTCTTCCTCTAATTCCTTTAACTTCTCCTCTAGGAATTTGGATGCTATACCACTTGGTGCATATATATTAAGTAGTGATATTGCTTCATTCTCAATGGTGCCTTTTAGTAGGATATAGTTTCCTTCCTTATCTCTTTTAATTAGATCTATTTTTGCTTTTGCTTTATCTGAGATAAGTATTGCTACCCCTGCTTTTTTTACTTTAGCTGAGGCATAATAAATTTTACTCCAACCTTTTACCTTTACCCTGTGGGTATCCCTTTGTTTCAAATGTGTTTCTTGTAGACAGCATATTGTAGGATTATGGTTTTTAATCCATTCTGCTATCCGCCTCTGTTTTATGGGAGAGTTCATCCCATTCACATTCACAGTAATGATGACTATCTGTCTCTTCCCTTCCATCCTATTCCCTCCCCTGTTTATGTTTTTGTTTCTTCCTTCTCCCTTCCCCTCCTTGAAGTTTTCCCTTTTGACCACCCCCTCCCTCAGTGTTCCCACCCAGTGACCCCCCTTCTTAACCTACCCTCTCCCCTTACTACTATTTCCCTCCCTTATAATCCCTCCCTTTAGTCTCCTCCTTTTCACCCCCCCCTTACCCTCCCACTATCTATAGGACACAACAAATTTTTATACTTATCAGAGTAAATTACTCCCCGTTTGATTCCAAACCAATGAGAGTAAATTTCAAACAATGCTCCTCTCCCTCCCTCCAATTCCTCTATTTAATGAATTTATGTGTCTATTCACGTTAGATTCTTAAACTTCACTGATTAATTTGATCCTTCTTTGAACCAGAACCAGTGAGAATAGTGTTTAAATGATGTTCCTCTCCCTCTTACTTTCCCTTCTTCTATAGTGTGTTTTGATGCCTCTTCAGATGGCATATTTTACCTTTTCCTAGCTCATCCTTTCCTTTTTCCCATTACAGTACCATTGATCCCCTTAATAGTCTTTTTTTTTTTAGACTCCATGTTAGTGCATTCATACCCACACCCTCTAAGTATAACCCTTTTGCAGGTCATGATAATCATAGAGATTTCAAATATTGACAGTTATCAGCTCCACATATAGGGATGTGAACATTTTGCTCTTGTTGCATCCCAAGTAATGAGCTTGTGTTTGTGGGTGTGGGTATGTGCACTTCTGCATGTGTGAGTCTATGTTACCCTTGTTTACCTTTTTATGTTCTTCTGGAGTCTTGTAATTGGAGATCAAATTTTCCATTGAGCTCTGGCTTTTTCATTAGGAAAGTCTGGAAGTCCCTTACTTCATTAAACGTCCATCTCCTTGCCTGAAAGATTATGCTCAGTTTTGCTGGGTAGTTAATCCTTGGTTGTAGTCCTAGCTCTCTTGCCCTACGAAATATCAAATTCCAGTCTCTGCGCTCTTTAATGTAGAAGCTGCTAGGTCCTGTGTGATCCTAACTGTAGTTCCTCGATATTTGAATTGTTTCTTTTTGGCTGCTTGTAGAATTTTTTCTTTAATCTTATAATTCTGGAATTTGGCTACTATATTTCTTGGAGTTTTCAGTTTGGGATCTCTTTCAGGAGGAGTCCGGTGAATTCTATCAATAGCTATTTTATCTTCTGATTCCAGGACCTCAGGACAGTTTTCTTTGACAATCTCTTGGAGGATGTTGTCTAGACTGCTTTTCTCATCATGGCTTTCTGGTAGACCAATAATTCTTAGGTTGTCTCTCCTGGATCTGTTCTCTAGGTCAGTTATTTTTCCAGTGAGATATTTTACATTTTCTTGCAATTTTTCGATCATCTTGTTTTTTTCGATTGACTCCTGCTGCATCATAGAGTTCTGAGTTTCAGTTTGGTTGTATCTAATTTTTAGTGAATTATGGTCTTCAATAAGTTTTTGAAGTTCCTTTTTTAGGGAGGTATTTTCTTTTTCCAAGTTGGTCATTGCCTCCCTGATTTGGTCTTTAAAATTTTTCTTAAGCTCCTCCAGGAATGCTATTTGGGCTTGAGACCAGATCATGTTTCCTTCTGTGGTCTCTGGTGTGGGCAGAGAGTCTATATTGTCCTGTGTGTTTTGTTGTTCTTGCCCTGCATAGTATGCTCGAATAGACTTTCTTGCCTTCCCCTTCTCCTTTTCAGCTTCCTTCCTTCCCATTGTGACTTCCTGTTTCTTAGTGTCTCAGGCTATGAGTTTGGGGCCTGATCCTTGACTTTGAATACCTCTGGGTGGCTAGTTTATGGCTAAGTCAGGGAAGTCAGTGAGGAATGTAGATGTGTAGGTGGGGTTGAGTCTGACCACTTCAGATTTCTGCCTCTATACCCCTGGGCTATAAGTAGGCTTTTGTTGGTGAGGTGAGGTGGGGCTAGTTGGGTCCCCTCCCTCTCTTCTCTTCAGATTCCTGGCTGTCTCAGTTACACCCTTTCTTGGAGATTCTCAAGCCTGAGGCTATTTCCATTAACTTGGGATTTCAGTCTGGGTGGGAGACTTATCTTTGGGTTTTCTGCTTCATGAAGGAGGGATGGGAGGATCTGAGCAGCTAGAATTTACTTTGCCATTCCAGCCCCTGTATCATACAGGCAGGCAGTTTCTAAATTTCCAGGCTGGGGGCTGAATGCAGCCTGAGAAGCCACTCTCTCCACTGGGGGTCCGATTCTCCTACCTGGCTCCAATGATCCGTTCCCTCTGCGAGATGACTGCGATTCGTCCTTGGTAAGTCTGCAGGCTGGGGCTTTTTCTCTCTCTGGTGTAGTCTGCTTGCCTGCTCTTAGGTCTGAGCTGTGCAGACCCCACGCGCTCTGCGCTCGACCTGTGCGGGCACTCTGGGCAACCTCCTGTGCTGGATTCTGCCACACTCTGTCTTCCACTGGGCTTCGTCACTCCGGAATCTGCTCAGATTTACCCTTTTGGACTTAGTGACAGAGGAGCTCAGCGAGGTTACTGCTTCCTTTCCGCCATCTTGGCTCCGCCCCTCTGATTTTGTGTTTTAATCTTCCTTGTCATGATAGTAACTTTCTATGGTCAGTGCTCTTGCCTGCTGCTTCCTCATTTTCAGCCTATTTAATGACTTTTAAACTTGAGCTCTGATCCTGCAGCAGAGGGGGCACTATCCCAAGCATCTTTTGCTGGGGCCAAGGGCCTGGTAACTGGCTTTCAAAGGTAAGGTATCAAGTGATTGCAACTTGCCCACTATGCTGGGGGTGGCAGGTTCTAGTTGTTCCTGTTGTGCTGGGATTCTGGGGTTCAAATTTATCTTCTACACTGAGGCTGGAGGTCTCACTACTTGCTTGCTGGGCCAGTATCAAGGGCTCTTGGTAGCTGAACTGTGCTGTGGCCATTGCTTTGCCTGAACACCCAACTATCCTGGACTGTATTCCACCTTTATCCAAGTAAGTTGCACTTTCATGAAGTCCTTCTAACTTATCCCAAGCTGAAAATTATTTCACTCAATCTTTTTTGTGGTTTTTGCCACTCCAGAACCTGCTTAGAGGCTTGTTTTAACATTTTTTCCTGAGGGAATATGGGGAGAGCTCAAGCAACTTCTTTCCTGCCATCTTGGCTCCACTCACCAATTCTAGTTTTCCAGGAGTTGTTTTCTTCTATAAGATGCTGGATCTTCTTTTCTAGTTGGTTGAGTTTCTTTACATAATCTTCTTGGTTTTCTTGGATTGTTCCTATTTTTTTATTTTTCCTCAGGCTGTCTTATTCATTTTTAAAAGTCTTTTTGGCATTCTTCTAAGAATTTTTGTTTGTTTGTTTTTCCATGTGATCACTTAACATTGCTCTTTGGAATAGCAGGAGTAAAAATTTTTTTTTTTTTCTTCAGCATTCTCCCCTGAAGATAAACCCCAGTCTTCTCTATTCCCATAGTAACTATTTATGGTTGGGTTATTTCTCCTCTGCTTGCTCTTTTTTTTTTAAGATTTTAAACTCAATGGAATTCTCAATTGATAGGGCCTTGTTAATGTTGCTATAATTATAATGGTCACTAAACGTATGCTAGAAGTTTGAAGATCAAATAAAAACTATTAGGGCCATTTATTCTTCTTTTATCTTAGGTAGAAGTTGCCCTGAAAATACTATACATTTTCACTAAGAAGTATGATTCTGAAAGATACTATAAAAGCAATAAATTACTTCAGAAGAGATCCTTTTGCAAATTTTGTGTCTCTCAATGCTAAAACATGGTGATTGTGACTGTATATTAATATTTAAGTTACTTAATTAACATTTAACTTGAAACAAAAAGTAACAATAATTTATTCATGTATATTTTTACAGAATCTGTTTAATACCTTTGTACATAAAAATCATTCAAGCATATGAAAGAAAAGATCTAAATACTTCCATGATTTCATGATTCTATTGGAAAGATGTTTTAGTTCTAATTACTACAGCACAAAACATCTGGTAAATAATAAGTGATTTTATAAGAAATTAGTAGTAGGGTTTATTATAATTTTGCTTTTTTCACATGCTTTTAAATGGTTATGTTTTCATGGTTACATTTTGTAGTGACTAGGGCCATATACCATAATAATTGCAAAAATAAGACATCTAAATTGCATTTAGTGGGGAACATTAATACCTAGAATACTGGGCAGGGTGCCTAGAGTAGTAGGTTAAATGACAGTGCTTTTATATATTCAATGACATGATGTCCAATACTGTACCATTTGTCCTTGGCATATGGAATGTTAGGGGCAATGATACATTCTTCCTTGTATTTTTTGTCCATTTCACATTTATTTTTCATTTCCTTCAATCATAATGAACTCTTGAAAACATATATTTTTAGTATACTTTGGACTTTCCTTCATTAAAAAAGATTTGTCTGCATGTAGATATAAATATAATATGAGTATCATGGTTTCCTATGACTGATTGATTGGGGGTGGAGAATCTTAAAGGAATAGAACTATGGTTGTCAAATTCTCCCTAGGAGAATGGCGCAATCAAATACTTATAATAAAAAAGATCCTGTCAGGGTGATATTTTATCCTACAGGCAATAGGGAACAAGTGAAGGATTCTTCGCAGGCAAGTGACATAGCAAGATATATTCCATAAAAATAAATTTTTTGACATCTATGTAGAGAAAGAATTGGAAAAGAAGAGAATGAAGTAAAGAAAGTAATTGGGATATGTTTTAACAATATTCCATGCAAATGACCTTGGGGGTCTTATTTTGGGTTGTGATCATGTGGTTGGAGAAGTAGGATCACATGCAATAAAACTTGTAGGAAAAGAATCTATAAAAGTTGGCCACTATTTCATTATTGGGGGTGAAGGGGATAGAGGAGTAAAAGATGACCTTGAGCTCACATTTGCCTAATCATATGTTCAGTGATGTATTCAACATAAAAAGGAACATTTCAGTTTAATGTCTCTTAAGAGAAAGATCATGAGATTTATTTTACCACATTGACTTTGGAATACCAACAAGGGAGCTAGAATGATATGTCTAGAGAGATTTGAATGCCGAACTAAAATAAAGAAGGAACATTAACAATTGAGCATACAGGTTAGCCTGCATAAATGTTTGCATGTTAGTAGAGTGATAATAAGTGTAAAACAGATTTATGCACAAAATCATCTGGAAAGTTTCAGGATAAAGATAAAACTTGTGTAAATATCTAGCTTTGAATAAATTTCATTGATTTCCAAAGAATTTAATCAGTTATTATTTTTTTAAATCATCACTTTTTCCTATTTTAGTTACAGAGTAAGTTTTGAAAGGAAGTGTGATATATGTAATAAGGCACTGGAGGTGGAGTGCTCAAAACTAAATTGCCAATTCCCCTTAGTCACTGACTACGAAACTTTGGGGCAATTATTTTAATTTCTCTGGGCCTCAGTTTTCTGATCTGCAAAAGGAAATTGTTAACTTAGTGGCTTCTAAGATCTCTTTTATCTATTGCCTGATCGAGAGAGAAAATATAATTGGAAATCCATTATGTTCATCGAGGGATTCGTGAACAAAGCATGGGAAACATAGAAAGCCAAGTTTCTGACCATAAACTTAATAATCTTGGGAGGGACCTGGATGTCACCTTTTTCAATCCTATTAATCATATGGGGGAAAAGAAACCTAAAACTAAAGAAATGACTTGCTGAGACCCCATTGATAAGTCCAGAATCAACAAATATTTATTCCTTAAAAAAACTTCTCTACAATAAGTCTGTGTCTAAAAAGGTAAAACATAAAATGGTGCCTGACCTCAAGAAACTTGTATTCTACTGGTGAGAAGTAGATAATTATGGATTCTTTACTTTTTGTTTCATGAAGTCTTTTGTTGTTTTCCTAATACCTCAAAATTATGCTTTAATGATCACAATTGATGGAAATGCTAAATTTCATTTAGAAGCTAGTCAAAACATAAATGCATTTTGTCTTATACAATTTACCCACTGAAATCTGTCCATATCTATTAACCCCAATTTAAGAACTTCTGAAGTAGTTTATTTGTCCTAAAACATTCTATGAAATCCTAATACCCTACAGAAACTGAGTTGGAATAGGAGTATTGCCAACCTTAATGAAGTAAGAAGGGCATGGGACAGGTGCTAATGATTACTAATGAAAATGGGAATGATGGGAACAGGACATAATTTCTATGCTTAACAGGGCAAGCTTCTCCACTAATCCCATCCCTTCTGACTATAAACATAGAATTTTCCAAAAACTACCACCTCATCCTTCATTCAGTATCCTTTATGATCTCATGATTTTCTGATATATCAAATGGCAAGATTTTTAGTTTTGTTTTTGTTTTCCAAGTTGCAATCAAAGTGACAATGTATTATTTTCAAATATGAGAAATAGAATTTGCTTTTGGTAATTTAAATTTTCTTACATTTATTTTGTGCTTTTGCTAACTAAAATCAATTCAATATTTTAATTTAATAAAGAGAAGAATTTAATTAAACAATTATAGTAAATTGTGCAAGTCCTTAATATATAACTTAAACATGTTAAAACTTGGATAGCAGAGTGGTAAAATGTGCACAGAGTACACAGACTGACTGTCTGAAGTCAGAATAACTTGAGTTCAAATCCAACCACAGTCACCTGACTAGTTATGTGATCCTAGACAAGTTACTTAACTTGTTTACCTCAGTTGACTCCTCTATAAAATGGAGATAATCATAGCACCTTCCACCCAGAGTTGTTGTGAGGTTCAAATAAGAGTGAAATTTTAAAGGTCTAAGAATAGTGCCTAGCATATAGTAAGCACTATATAAATATTCACTATTGTTTTTTCCTAATTTGAAAAGTAATACATTGATTTAATTTTATTAAGAAGTGTCTTGAATCTTATTTTAAAAAGCACACTGGTAAATTGTTTTCTGATTATCTTCTACAATAACAGTTGAAAGCATCTATGTGCTCTCTTGATTTAAATCAAGGTTCATAGTCTGCAAAAACTCAACACATTTATTCAATATAAAAAGATTGTCTTCTTTATTTTTAAACAAATGCTTTATTAACTTCTGTTTTATATCATTCATTTCCACCAGATTTTGAGTTACAATTTTCCCCCCTGTTTTTCTCCTACCCACTGTCCCAGAATAGCAGTCCCACAAGATATCACTTCCTCCAGTCTACTCTCTCCCATATCTTCTCCCATACCCCCTTCGACTTTTCCATTAGAGGAAGGTGATTGTGTCCCAGTGCCTGCACATCTTATCTCCCAATTACAAGCAAAAGAGTATTAATAATAGTGTATATATATATATATATATATATATATATATATATATATATATATGAAACATTTAATCTTAAGACTTCGAATTTCAGATCAGTTTCCTTCCTCCCTTGTCACCCATTCCCTCTGAGGAGATAAGTAATTCAGTATATGCTGTACATGTCTAGCTATGCAAAACAATATCATAGTAGATACATTGTACAAGGCTGCTTATAATTCCCTCCCACTCATCCCACCCCCACCTGGTCCATTCCCAACTTGATCCTGTCCCTCTTCTATAGTGGGTACTTCCAACCTCCTATCCCCCCAAGGATGCCCTCCCATACATCATCCCTCCTCTCATCCCCTTTCTCTCTATTCTGCTGCAGGTTGAAATATCACATTTAGTATGTATGTCATTCTGTCCCTGAACCAAATTCAATGAGAATGTGGTTTTGCCTTTTTGCCTTCCTATTCTTCCCCTCCCTTACAACCACTTCCCCCCGCTTCTTCTACATGAGATAGTTTATCCTACCCTGTCTCTCCCCATCTCCTCTTGCCACTTTCCTCTCTCACATCATAATTTCACACATTAAGTATCTTCCCTTCCCAACATACTCAACCTATCCCCTCTATCCATGTATAACTGTAAATATACACACATTCACATATGTATTCATATGACCATACACCCTTCTTCCATTATTTTCATACTGAGAAATATTTCATCAGTCACATTTATTGTTTTTCCATATAGGAATGTAAATAGTTCAACTTTGATAAGTTCCTTTTGACTTCTTTTCCCTGATTACCTTCTCAGGCATCTCTTGCTTCTTGCATCTGGATGTCAGATTTTCTATTCAACTCTGTTTTTTTCCTCAAGAATGCTTGAAAGTCCTCTATTCCGGGGGCGGAGCCAAGATGGCGGAGTAGAAACAGCTCATCCAAGCCACTCTGCCCCCAGATTCCCCCCAAACCATGTAAAAGGGGACTCTGAACAACTTCTGGAGCCCCAGCATCCACAGAACGACACAGAGAAGCTAAACTCCCGCTGAGGACAGCCCAGCAGCCCTGCAGGAAGGACCAGCACAGTGGTCTGGGACCTGGCAGCATGCAGCGCGCAGAGTGCAGGAGCCGAGCCGAGCCCAGGTCTTCATGAGCCGAGGTTTTAGCCCCAGGGCGGCAGGGCCAGCAGCCAGCTGGAGGAACCCCAAAACACCAGGAGCTGTGGCGACTCCAGAATTATCAACATAGACTTGCCTAGGACAAAGTAAGAGGTTAGTGTCCTATGGACTTTGGGACTGGTATTAGGGAATGCGTTGGCTCCCTCCCCTGGGTGCTAGAAGCCACTGAGGACAAACACCATTTTGTAGTTTTCAGAGGCAGCTCCCGCTCCCAGCCTGCAAATTTGTAGGGAGATCCAGCGATCAGTCTTGGGGGGTAATCGCTCTTGCTTTAACCTCCCTGGATCTGGATTGTGATCTAGGGTGGAAGTTGTGGGTGGGTTTATAGCTTGCCAGAAACGGAAGTTGCCCCCCACACGTTTGGGACGAAAATTCCTCTATCTGGCCTTAAAGCCATAGTGTGGCAACAAGCCCAAAAGTCAAGTAATTAAGTGGCAACATGCCAAGGCAAAGGAAACAGAAAAATGCAACCCTAGACTCCTATTTTGGGGGCATAGAGCGGGAAAAGGACTGTGAGGTCAGAAGTCCTGCTCCAAAAGCCCCAGGGGAAAACATGAGCAGGTTGCAGGCCATAGAGGACCTTAAGAAGGACTTTAAAAATCAAATAAGAGAAGTGGAGGAAAAATTGGAAAGAGAAATGAGAAGGATGCAGGAAAAGTATGAAATGAGGGTCAACAGCCTGACTGAGGAAAACAACACCTTAAAAAATAGACTAACTCAAATGGCAAAGGAGGCCCAAAAAGGCAATGAGGAGAAGAATGCCTTAAAAAGAAACAATTTCAATATTGTGGAAACACAATCCGAATAGCCAAGACCTGGCGGCTTCTACGCTGAGGGATTGAAGGGCATGGAATATGATATTCCAGAGGGCAAAAGAACTGGGAATGAACCCACGGGTCACCTACCCAGAAAAACTGAGTATTTTGTTTCAGGGGAAAATATGGTCATTCAGTGGAATAGAGGACTTTCAAGCATTCTTGAGGAAAAAAACAGAATTGAATAGGAAATTTGACACCCAGACACAAGAAGGAAGAGATGCCTGAGAAGGTAGTCAGGGAAAAGAAATCAAAAGGAACTTATCAAAGTTGAACTATTTACATTCCTATATGGAAAAGCAATATCTGTGACTGATGATATCTTTCTCACTATGAAAATAATGGAAAAAGGGGGTGTGGTCATATGAATACTTATGTGAATGTGTGTGTATATGGTTACAGTTATATATGGATAGAGGGCATAAGTTTTATTTGTTGGGAAGGGAGAATACTCAAGGGATGAAATTATGAGGTGAGAGAGGAAAGTGGCAAGAGGAGATGGGGAGAGACAGGGTAGTGTAAACTATCCCATGCAGAAGAAGCATGGGGAAGTGGTTGCAAAAGAGGGGGAGAATAAGGAAGGCTAAAAAGGCAAAACCACATTCACATTGAATTTGTTCCAGGGAGAAAATGACATACAAACTAAATGGGATATCTCAACCTGCAGCAGGATAGGGGGAAGGGGGATGGGAGGAGGTATGATGGATGGGAGGGCATCCTTGGGGTGACGTGAGTTTGGAAGTACCCACTATAAAAGAGGGATAGGATCATGTAGGGAATGGACCAGGTGGGGGGTGGGATGAGTGGGAGGGAATTATAAGCAGCCTTGTACAATATATCTACTATGATAATGTTTTGCATAGCTAGACATGTACAACATATACTGAATTACTTATCTCCCAAGAGGGAATGGGTGACAAGGGATGAAGGAAATGGATCTGAAATTTGAGGTTGTAACATTAAATGTTTCATATATATATAAATACTATTATTAATACTCTTTTGCTTGTAATAGGGAGATAAGATGTGCAGGCATTGGGATGCAAAGACTCACCTTCCTCTAATGGAAAAGTCGATGGGGGTATGGGAGAAGGTATGGGAGAGGGCAGACTGGAGGAAACGATGTCTTGTGGGATTACTATTCTGGGAGGTTGGGTAGGGGAACAATGGGGGGAAAATGATTGTAACTCAAAATCTGGCGGAATTGAATGATGTAAAACAGAAGTTAATAAAGCATTTGTTTAAAAAAAAAAAGAAAGTCCTCTATTCCATTGAATGACCATATTTTCCCCTGAAACAAAATACTCAGTTTTGCTGGGTAGGTGACCCTTGGGTTCATTCCCAGCTCTTTTGCCCTCTGGAATATCATATTCCATGCCCTTCAATCCCTCAGTGTAGAAGCTGCCAGGTCCTGGGCTATTCTGATTGTGTTTACACAAAATTGAAATTGTTTCTTACTGGCTGCTTGTAGTATTTTCTCCTTGATCTGGGGATTCTGGAACATGGCTATAATATTCCTGGGAGTTTTCTTTTGGGGAACTTTTTCAGGAGGTGATCTGTGGATTCTTTCAACCTCTATTTTGCCCTCTGGATCTAAAACATCAGGGCAATTTTCCTTGAGAATTTCTTGAAGGGTGATTTCCAGGTTCTTTCTTTGATCATGGCTTTTGTGTAGGCCAATGATTTTTAAATTTTCTCTCCTGGATCTATTTCTGGGTCAGTGGTTTTCACATGAGATATTTCACATTGCCTTCTAATCTTTCATTTGTTTGGATCTGCTTAATAGCATCTTGATTTCTCATAAAGTCATAAGCTTCCATTTGCTCCAGTCTAACTCTGAAGGAATGAGTCTCCTCAGTGAACTTTTGAAATTCTTTTTCCATCTGGCAAATTCGACTTTTTAAGGCATTCTTCTACTCATTGCCTTTTTGGGCCTCCTTTGCCATTTGAGTTAGTCTATTTTTTAAGGTGTTGTTTTCCTCAGTCAGGCTGTTGACCCTCATTTCATACTTTTCCTGCATCCTTCTCATTTCTCTTCCCAATTTTTCCTCCACTTCTCTTATTTGATTTTTAACGTCCTTCTTAAGGTCCTCTATGGCCTGTATTCCGCTCATATTTTCTTTTGGGGCGGGGGGTGAATCAACTTCCTTTTCTGGCAAGCTGGAAACCCACCCAGGACCTTCACCCCAGATACTTGACATTTGGGCTTGTTGCCACACTATGGCTTTTGCTGCCAGACCAAACGTGTGGGAGGGCAACTTACATTTCTGTCAAGCTGTAAACCCACCCACCACTTCCACCCCAGATCACAATCCAGATTCAGGGAGGTTAAAGTAAGAGCGAATACCCCCAAGACTGATAGCTGGATCTCCCTACAGTTTGCAGGCCAGGAGCTGGAGCTGCCTCTGAAAACTACAAAATGGCATGTCTCCTCAGCGGCTTCTAGCCCCCAGGGGAGGAAGCCGACTCGTTCCCCAAATACTGGTCCCAAAGTCCATAGGGCACTAACCTCTCACTTTGTCTTAGGCATGTCTATGTTGATAATTCTGGAATCGCCATAGCTGCTGGTGTTCAGGGGTCCCTCCAGCCGGCTGCTGACCTGGCTGCCCTTGGCCTAAAACCGAGACTCAGGCAGACCTGTGCTCGGCTCCCCGCACACTGTGTGCTGTGCTGCCACCACTGTGCTGGTCCTTCCTGGAGGGCTGCTGGGCTATCTGTAGCAGGAGGTTAGCTTCTCTGTGTTGTTCTGTGGGTGCTGGGGCTCTAGAAGTTGTTCGGAGACCCCTTTTACATAGTTTGGAGGTAGTCTGGGGGGGAGAGTGGCTTGGACGCGCTGTTTCTACTCTGCCATCTTGGCTCCCTCCCCAAAGATTGTCTTCTTTAACAAAAGTATCAATCATTTCAAATTCAGCTAAAATTTTTCTTGGTATAATTGATTAGAAATATAACTAAAGTTATCCTTTTCTATATTTGGAGAAGGGTAATCTTGATACTTAAAGAAACCTCTTAATATCATAATCTTTTATCTAAATTCAGTTAATGAAGAGGAAAGGGTAGAAATTCTCAATAATTTGGGCCTAATATGCTTAATTATAACCATATGGCCATTGGATTGTGTAAATTGAAAATACCTTGTCTGCAGTTTGGACATGTCTGCTCACCTTTTTAAAAGTTACTTATAAACCTAAAAGAGATTTTACCAGAAATGTTTTCTGATAGACAACTCTGCATGTAATGATGACTTACAAAATTATATGTTTGTTAGTGATAAGCATTAGTAATCATATCAGAGTAAATATTTCAAGCTTGATATCCACACATTTATTAAAATCAATACTTTCTGTATACTTTTGTTTGAATATGAGCTTACTTTTTATTTTTAAAAAATAGCCAATATTAATATACATTTAGCAGAAATAAATGTAGCTTTGTATATCTTCCATTTCTATAAGAGAAATGGAACAGTTATCTTTACTCTTCCAAAGTATTATTTTAAAACATAGTAACTGAGCAAGACTGAAGGAAAAGTTTAAAGGAGAGTATAAAGGAGAGTGAACAAATGTCTAATATAGGCCTAAGGAGAAAAATGAAAAAAATGAGAGCATGAAATTGAAATCAGACATCAAAGTGCACTTTGGTTTTGGCATGAAACCTAGTCCCATTGAATACCCCTTTTTATTTATAATTCCACTCACATAAAAGAAAAAGAATTAAATCTGAATCGTGACACTGACGTATATATGAAAATCTCTTTTTTATATAAATATATACTTCTTTCTCCAGGCCTAGGACTGAAATAATAACTATTTCCCTAAGATATCAACAACAACAAAATAATAAAACCTCTATCTCTCTAATAGACTCCATCTTATTATTCATTTTATCTTATGTGGTAATGAACAACAAGGTGATGACCTGTAAAAATTCTTGATATGCTTCTGCAAATAAAGTTAATCACTAATTTTGCCTGCTCAAAATTCTAAGCACTATTGGAATTTACATACCTATTTGTTAAGTTTATTTTGAATGACTTCTCTGAGGTTTTAATTAATGTTTAGATTTTTGTTTTGTACAAGAAATAAAGTGAAATAGCGAATTTTTGCCTCAATATATAGAGTGTTCTAAACATAAGGCACTTCTGATGCTTGAAATATAAAGATCAAAATGCAGGTATGAATCACTTAATCTTATTAGGTCAGTTATTATCAAGGTCATTTTTTTTTCTTAAGAATTCCCTGGCATCATATATATAGTACAATTCATCACTTTATTGTTACAGCTCTCGTAGAACTTTAGTCCCTTCTCAGTACTGAGCTAAAATGGTACCTAACAAATGTATATCAATTAGGGCCTTATAATATCAGAAAAAAGAAGAATGTGACATCTGGATTGAGGGTGGGGATTGAATTAACATCAATATTTATTTAGGCCTAACAATAGGCTAGGGAGTACTCACATCATAAACATATGCACATATGTCAGCATACATATGTTTATATGTATGTATGGGTATGAATGGCATAATTTATAATTGTTCAAAAAAGGAGGAGAATACAGACATACCTCCATTTATTACAGTACAATTTTTTGTACTATGTAGATATGTAGGTTGTCGTTATTGTTTTTTTAACAAACTTAAGGTTTGTGGCAACCATGTGTCAAACAGATCTTATGAGAACAATTTTTCAAACAGAATGTGCTCAAATTGTTTTTATTGGTCACATTTTGGTAATCCTCACAATATTTCAAACTTCCTCATTCTTATTATAACTAGCATTTTTAAGCAACATAATATTTTAAATTACAATATATGCATTTTTAGACATAATAGGAACCAAAATTAATGTGCCTTGCTTTATTGCAATATGTGCTTTATTGTGGTGTCCTGGAACTGAACCTGCAATATCTCTAAGCATTTCGTCTACTGAGGCAGGAAAATTTTGAACAATATAAATGTTTCTTATCTTTATCATCATCATCACCAACATCATCACCATCATTACTATTATGTTATTAGAAAATGGCATCTAAGATAGCAGAGCAAGGAAATTGAAATTAAAATGAGTTTGAGAGCTAAAGGATAGTTATTGTTTGGTCGTAGGAAACATACTTAATCATCACAAAGAAATAGAGGCATGAGAAGCACAGAGACATGGGGAATGAAACCTAGACTTGGACCTAAAACCTGGACTTAGGTACCAGATCAACCCCTTACTCTCTGTATCATCTTGATTGTATAAGATATTTAGCCTCTTTAGTCTTCAGGTATCCCACTTGGTAAATTGTAATATTATCACTTATGTCACTTCATGTACTTGATTGTTTTGAGGAAAGAAATTGAAACTTATGAAGTGAGATGCTATTATTAATGATAGAACAATCATGAGGGATGAGAAGTACACACACAAGTGAGGGTGTGGGGGAGAGTGGGAGGAGGGTTATCACATGGATTTTGCATAATCTAAGAGAATTTTCCCTAAATGATTGAATCTCTCCTTTGGCTCCCTTTGCCCCAAATACTTCAGCAATTTGGAAACTATCTGCAGCCACACTTTCTCCATAGAAATACCTAGCACCTTTGAAGCCCTTTTAAGATTTACATTATCTAATATGATTCTAACAATAGCACTTACAGATGGTTGCTATTAGTTTCCACATTTTATAGATGAAGAAATTGAGGCAATGAAAGGTTAAGTAGACTGCCCAAGGTCATACAGCTAGTAAATGTCTGATGTGCATTTCAACTAATATCTTTTTTACTCAAAGTATAGCTTTCCACACCTACTGCACCACCTACTTTGATCAACAGGTCTGAAATGATTTCCAGTTGTATGATATTATAGAAATACTTTGCTAAAACTGAGATCCTTAGTTCTCTGTCATGAACTTCTCTTAGTGAACTTTGCCTTTATTCCCTTCGGATCTTACAAAACCAGTAATGATACTTGTGTTGATGGGTGGGGTAATTCATTTAACATAGGATGTCATGCAATCATAACTATCAAATAGAATATTTACAGTTTCTTACATTCTCATATCAAACTCAAATTCAGAAATATTTATAAATCAAAAATTATGGGCAAAGCACCCTTCTAGGCTATAGTCATTAAAAGAGATGCTACACTTAGCAGACACTTGGAGTTTACAATATAGTTTTATAATTTTAGCTTTTTAATTACCAATAATTAAATCTTTCCCTCTCCTCTCTGGTCCTCTCCAGGGGTAAGGTGTGTATTATATAGATATCAATAGTATTTATATACACTTTAAAATTTAGTCTTCAGGGGCAGCTAGGTGCTGCAGTTAGTAAGAGTGTCGGCTTCGGAGTTGGAATGACCCGAGATAGAATCCGGCCTCAGAAAATGAGCACCCACACATAAATAATGACTAGCCGTGTAACCTTGAGCAAGTTACTTAACCCCAATTGCTTTATAAAAAAATAGTCTTCAGTGTTGATACTTCTTTAAATCTAGATAACAAAGAAAATTATTCTGCTGATTTATACCAGCAAACAATATTTGAAATGTAAATTCTCACACTGAAAATTTAACAACTGGATCAAAAATACTATTGAGAACTTGTTCAAGTTCACTTCCAACTATATGTCCTCAAAGAACCTTTATAACATCAACATTTATATGATTCTTAGAAAAGTTTAAGTTTTAATATTTTGATTTTGAGATGTCAACATAGTAAAATTACAAATGAGGCATTGAAGGATAAGAAGCTGAATGTCACATTGGATGGTGTCATCAGCATGATTAAGGCATGAGGCAAGACAAGTTCTCTGGCAAGAAAGAATATATATATATATATATATATATATATATATATATATATATATATATATATATATATTTATATATATTTATATTTATTTATTTATTTATTTATTTATTTATTTATTTATTTATACACACGCACACACACAGAAAGAGAGAGAGAGAGAGAGAGAGAGAGAGAGAGAGAGAGAGAGAGAGAGAGAGAGAAGGAAAGGAGCAGTTCTAGACTTAGTCTAGTACATGGCTATTACAGATCTGATAATGAGATTTTAAATAACTTTGAATTCCTTTTCATTTAATTCATTAGAGCCAAGCAAATTTTGAATAATGTCATTATTTCACTTTAAAAGGTTTTGTTGTTGTTCGTGTTCCCTTATTTGGCCAAAGGGACTGTGCATAAAGCATTCCAAAATTAAATCAAACAATGACAAAATAATTGTTCATATGGTATATCAGGTACTACCCTCAAAATTGGAGCTACAAAATTAAAGTCAGTCAGACCCAGTTGTCAAGGAGGTTACTTTCTACTGGGGTGGGCAAAGGATGTAGCATGTTCATAAATAAGTAAATATACAATGTATGTATAATGAATACCAAATGAAATCAGAGAGAAGGATATTCACACTTGGGTCATTAGGAAAGTCCTCTTGAAATAGAATTCAATGTAAAGTAATATGATAACATTCCTTAATTTGTCTCATATTCTATTAACCATCATACTTATATTTGCATATACTTAGACATCCATACCAATATATCCCAATGGATAATCTTTGGGATAGTGCATATACATGTCTCTTTTTGTTTGAGTACATAGAGGCATATATTTGCATGCATGCACATGTGTATTATGTGCATGTATATGTATCATATATACACATAATGCATATGCGTATATATTTGTATATATTATATATACATGCATACATATATGTGTAAGTATATGCAGATATATATATATAGATGTATATATGTATAGATGTAAATATGTATGTATGAATGATTCTGACAACTGTGGAACATAAGTTTTATATAAAATAGAGAAATATTAGCATCTGTCCCATTCAAAGTAGCTGTAAAGGGAGATTTCTTGAAATCATCAATATTATTTTAAATTGCCAATTTTATAATTTTAGCAATCAGAAAATCACACTGGTCGAGTGGATTAAACTATTTAGATTGGTCCAAAATAACATTTTTAATAAAAAGAACTTTTTTTGATATACTGAAAACCAAAGTAAACTTAGAAAGGAGCACATTCAGTCTTGGAGTCAGGATGACCTGTCTTAGAATCTCCACATCTCCTACCCACTACTTGCAAGACCATGAGAAAATGACTCAATGTCTTGGACAATCTTTTAAGACTTTAAAATGTCTATGTGTTACTGATTAGCATTGAGGGAAAAGAGTCTTTCTACATTGATGTAGCCCACATTGATTGAATCACATATTTAGATGGTAAAACTCTACGGAAAAAGGCAAGCATGTGCAGCTTTCAAGAGGACTGCTGCTATGAACACCTTCAAGATTCTGATTACATAGTATAGTGAATTCTCTATTTATTCAGTAATAAACTAGGGCCAAATATTGACAGAAATCAAAGTACAGCTTTCACAATGTTATAGCATAAGATGTTATCACTAAAGTGGCCACATAGTTTTCACCAAAGTGGCCACATAGTTTTAAACAAAAGATATCATTCAGTAGGTCCTTAACTCATCCTTATGGAGCAAGCCTCCATTAGGGACACAAAGTAAAATCACTCAGTATGTCTTCAACTCAATCATCCTTAAGCAGGCTTGCCTCCTTAAGGGACACATAGTACAAAGGTCAGAGTCCTCCACCCTTAGGTCACATTGTCTTAATCTCTCAGTCAAAAAGTCTTCTTTCTTCTTAATTGGAGATTAGTTTCCAGTCATCCTTAATTCAATCATCCTGAAGAGGTACAGGATACAGAGTACAAAGTCCTCCCACCCCTAGGCCACAGTAAATCATGATCTTCTCAGTTTGCATTAAATACCCAAGGACAGGTCTTTTGATCTTGACTCCAGGCTAGCTCTCAGATTCCATGGTTCCTCTTGCAAGTTCCCAGCCACTGCCTGGATCTACCCAATTGTCACCTGGATTAAAGGGCAGGCAACTCTCAGTTCCTCATCCAGCTCCTTGTCCAGTTCTTCATCCAGTACCTTGTCCACTTCTCATTCAATATTGAAGCTCACAGTTTCCAGTCCACCTCGAGTCCTTCACAGTTTCTGTTCCTGTGAAGACAAAGCTTAACAAAGCCACAATAACATCCATACGCATTGTTAGCACCATCTTCAACTCACTTTCTGCCTGTGAAATCAACATAAACCCACAAACAAGGTCTGAGAATTCAAAACAAATCACTAGTATAGTCCCAGGACCCCTGAAAATTTAAGTAAGACCCTCATCCAGGACTTCTGTAAACAGAGAACAAGAAAATCCTCTTTTAGGGCTTCTGAATCACTAGTAAGGTCCCAGGGCTTTTATAACAACAGCAGCATCCTCTATCAGCAGACAAATCTGACAAAGTGACATCAAAACAGACAGACAAAATACTGATGCCACAGCCATGCTTTCACTCACTTCTGCTCTCTCCTAGCCTGGGCTTCTCCTTATATATGGTCATTAAGCTCAGCCCTGTTCCACCCCTTCCTGTTGCATTAGCAATAGGAGCTTACAAGTTCTGTTTATTTATTTCTAGTTTTTTTTTTCTTTTTGGAGGGGTAAGGGAAGGGCAATCAGCACTAAATGACTTGCCCAAGGTCACATGGCTAGTAAGTTATTCAAGTGTCTGAGGCTGGATTTGAACTCAGGTCCTCCTGACTCCATGGTTAATGCTCTATTCAGTGTGCAACCTAGCCACCACTACAAGTTCTGTCTCTTAACAAAATATTTGATCTAATAATGGACAAGCCTTAAAAGAAACTTATACGAAATGAAGTGCTAAATAATTAAATAAGTGATACAGGTGTTAACTATTTCTTTGCTTGCCATTATATCTCCTGAAAAAGATATTTTAAAAATCTTCATTATTTCCATATAATACCAAAAATATAGAGATGAACCTTCTTTCATACCCTTCAGTGAATACTTCTTGCTCTTCTTTTCCACTTCTAGACTCTCTTCCTGCCATTACACATCATGTACGCCTCCTCTGAAAGTCATGAAATCCAAATTTATCATTCAGTTCAAATACTGATAACTATTATATGTTGGTCCCACATCCCATGAAATTTTCGTCTGTCAAAGAGTTCAATTCCGGTAGTTTCCCTCTCCACTACAATTCCTGTTCTCATTGGTAAGAATACACTCTGTAAATAAACCAATATATTTATAGCAACACTTTTGTTGATAGCAAAGGATAGGAAAAAAATAATTAGATACCCACTCATCAAAGAATAGCTAAAACGATTATGTACGTTACTGTAATAAAATATCAATGCTGTAATAAATTAGAAACATGAAAAATACAAATTAGCTTAGAATTACATATCTAAGTCAATTCAGAGTGATGTAAATAGGCCAAATAAAACCATAAATACAACAAATATAAAATATAAATTCTTTTAATTATAATAAATCACTTGGAAATGCATGTTGCAGAATTACAAAGAACAAAACTGGTTCCAAAGAAAAGATACGCTCCCCCACTACACTGAAAAGTTGAATGGTCTGTGTGAATGTATAACATTGCATGATATTTCAGAATGTTAAGATGCATCAATTGGTTTTGAAAGATTTTTCTTTTCTTTTTGGAAAATACTGTTCATGACATAGAATAACTCTCTGCAATGACAAAGAATATAAGAAAATTATGTGATGTAAAATCGAAATATACCAATAATCTTAATTTTAAAATTATGACAAGAACATTTCATTAATATGATGGGTGTGTGTGAGATCTAATTGATGTTAGCTATTTATTCATTGGAACAAATTGTTGGCAGGAATCTTGGGCTTTTCATCAAGTTCAATCCATATATATTCTTTTCTACACATCTTCACATAAGTATCCACTTTAAGTAAGAAAGGATGACTGCTAATATTGGATATGGAGTTAGAACAACATGGATTCTAGTACTACTATAAATATTTACCATTTGTTTTACTTTGGGCAAGTCACAACTACATTCAGTCAAAGTTTCCTCACTTATATAATTCAGATAACATCAACTCACTTTATGAATGTCACATTACATAAGCTATTTAAAACTTAATGAAATGTATTGAGTTATTTTATTATTATGAATAACAGATTCATATTCAGGTCAGGACTTTAATCTGTTATTCATCAAAGTAACCAAGTAATTATCTGAGTGCCTTTTCCCCAAAATATACATAAAGTAATTATGATAAAATATAGTGGAAATTTGGTTTTTTTAAAGAATGAAGGATTTTCTAAAATGAAAGTACTGAATCTAGTACAAGAAGTGGGGATAGGGGAGACCTATGGAGAATCTTTTTATTTGTAACAGTGTTTACACTGGCTCCTGTTTCTGAAGGCCAAGTATTTTACATATCATTCCTACATCCTGGTCCTTGAGGAGGAGTTCTAGTCTCCATCATTATCAGGATGTGTTCCCCAACTCGGATAGTTTTGCCCCAATTTAAAGAGTCCCCCAGCAATCCAGGCCCAGTTAGCCACTTAACAATATGAATAGTTTTAACAAAGGAATATCTACTTCAAAAGTATTGCAAGGACAAATATAAAAAATACCTTCCCCCAAACACCAGGGGCATAATGCTCACTATACTTCCCTCAGTTTTTAGGTAGGGGAGGATGATTACATACAAAGCTTAATTCAGTTCCTCTGTGGAAAAGTTTCATGAAGTTCCAAGTTCAAATCCCAACCTCATTTTTTTGTTCTGTCACCCTGGTTTCCCAGAGAGTCCCTATTGAACTGGCAGCATGTCTGCTCTATAGACTTCATAAATTCTAAAACTGCATGTTTTTGGCCCAACATTAGTATTAGTTCTGTAACCCAAAGAGATTTGCTTTTCTTAAGGTAATAGGCCCTGAACATACAAAATTATTTATACAACACCACCGTTTTGGCATGAAAAAATTGGAAATTGGGGTGGCTAGGTGGCACAGTGAGTAGAGTGTCAGCCCTGGAGTCAGAAGGACCTGAGTTCGGATCTGGCCTCAGACACTTAACACACACACAAACAAAAAACCTAGCCGTGTGACATTGGGCAAGTTACTTAACCCCAACTGCCCTGCAAAAAGGCAAAAAAAAATGGAAATTGAGGGTATTAAGAGTGGGATGAACAAGTTATGTTATATGATGGTGATGGAAATGTTACTGTCCTATAAGAAATGATGAACAGGATGGTTTAAGAAAATCCTGGGGAGATTTACATGAACTGATACAAAGTGAAGTGAGGAGAACCAGAATAATATTGTACACTTTAACAAAAATATTGTAAAGATGAGCAACTGTGAAACACATAGTTACTCTAATTAAGACAATGATCTAAGACAATTCCCAAGGAGATGTGATAAAAAAAATACCTCTATGGAGGGAAATAATGATCTTTAAGAGTAGATTGGAGCAAGCTCTTTTTTACTTTCCTTATTTACCATGAGTGTGTATGTCCATGTTTCTTTGTGTGTTTTATTTTGCAACATGGCTAATATGGGACAGAAGCAGAACCAAGAAGGTGGAGAAAAGCCAGGAAGTTCTCTGAAGTATCCCCAGGTTACCTGAGAAAGAACATTAAATCAAGCCTCTAAATGGATTCTGGAGCAACAAAACCTATAAAAAAGACAAGAGTAAAACAATTCTCCTCTTTAAGAAAAATTAAAATTAAAATTTAATTAATTATTAATTTATTAATATTATTAATTATTAATTAATTATTTAATTTAATTAAAATTTACTTGGGTAAAAAGAGTTTGCAACCAAGAGAAGACCATGTCAGGGTATACATAAGCTAGCAGGACACTCTTAGCCATAGTATAGATCATCAGCAAAGGCTCCTTGATCCTGACTCAGGAGGCTAGTGGTACAGCAGGCCATGTGTGAGGGCTCTAACCCCAGTACAGAAGGCACAGTGAGATCCCAGAAACCCTGGCACAAGTGCTAGTAGGTTAGGCCACCCCAGTGCAGTGGGCAAGTCACCAACAGCTGAGAGCCAAATACAGAAAGTCAGTGACCAGGCATTTGTCCTGCAGAACAAAAAGGCTGAGCCAGTAGCCCCTGGGTCTTAGGAGAAAAATTTAACTTTAAAAGACACAATATTGACTCTAAAATGGACCAAAAAGTGGAGAGACCTAACAAAAGAATGCTAACTTAATGGCAAGTAAGATACAAACATTAACTAAGAAGAGGGCAATGATGTCAAAGTACCTACATGTGATGCTTCAAAAGGAAGCAAAGGGAAATGAATTACTTTCAAGCCTAAAATCTTCCTTGGAAGAGCTCAAAAAACATTTCAAAAATCAAGTGGGGGGGGGGAGTGGAGCCAAGATGGCGGAGTAGAAATAGCACTTCCATGGAGCTCTAGCCCACAACACTTCAAAATTATGTAAAGGGGGACTCTAAACAACCTCTGGAGCTCCAGCCCCACAGAATGACACAGAGAAGCTAACCTCCCACTGAAGACAGCTCAGGAGCCTGCCAGGGAGCAACCAGCACAGCACTCTGGGAGCCAAGTCCATGCCTGGGTGAGTTGGAGGTTTTAGCCCATGGGTGGCCTGACCAGCAGCCAGATGGAGGGACTCAAGAACACCAGCAGCTGTTGTGTTTCCAGAATTATCAACACATAGAAGCTAAGGACAAAGTAAGAAGTCAGTGTAATATGGATTTTGGTAATATTTGGGAGAGCTCATTCCTCCTCTTTTCCTTGGGGGTAAGAAGTATCTGAGGAGGTGTGGAGCAGCTGCCACCATGTTGCAGCTTCAGTTCCTGGCCTGAGGACTGTAGGGGGACCAGCAAAATGTCTGGGGTGGTAATCGCTCTTGCTTTAACCTCCTTGGATCAGGATTGTCATCTGGAGTGGAGGTCTTGGGGGTGAGACCAGTTAGCCAGAGTGTGTGAAAGCTTCAGAGAGGGCACCCAACTAATACCACCAGCAGCTGAGAAAACCCCAACATTTGGGAAGGAGGCTCCCCTACCTGGTGGCAGAGTCCTACTCTTGCAACAAGCCTAAAAGTCAAGTAATTGAGTGGCAACATGCATAGGCAAAGGAAACAAAATAAAGAGAAAAATGCAACATTAGATTCCCATTTGGGGGGCAAAGAGGATGGAAGCATAGAACAGGAGGAGAACTGGGAGGTCAGAAATCCTGTACCAAAAGCCCCAAATGAAAACATGAGCCATTATAGGCCATAGAGGACCTTAAGAAGCAGATAAAAGAACAGGGGTAAAAATTGGGAAGAGAAATGAGAAAGATGCAAGAAAATTATGAAATGAGAGTCAATAGCCTGACTAAGGAAAATAACTCCTTAAAAAATAGACTAACTCAAATGGCAAAGGAGGCTTAAAAAGGGAATGAGGAGAAGAATGCCTTAAAAAACAAATTTGTCAGATGGAAAAAAGAATCTCAAAAGCTCACAGAGGAGAATCATTCCTTCAGAATTAGATTGGAGCAAATGGAAGCTAGTGACTTTATGAAAAATCAAGATGCTGTTAAGCAGATACAAACAAATGAAAAAATAGAAGGCAATGTGAAATATCTCATGAGAAAAACCACTGACCTGGAAAATAGATCCAGGAGAAATAATATAAAATTATAGGACTACATGAAAACCATGATCAAAGAAAGAACCTAGAAATCATCCTTTAAAAAATTCTCAAGGAAAATAGCCCTAATGCTTTAGAAACAGAAGGAAAACAGAGATTGACAGAATCCACCAATCACCTCCTAAAAAGATCCCTAAAAGAAAATTACCAGGAATATTATAGCCAGGTTCCAGAATTTCCAGATCAAGGAGTAAATATTATAAGCAGCCAGGATGAGAAAATTTCAATATTGTGGAAACACAATCAGGCTAGCGCAGGATCTGGAAGTTTCTACATTGAGGGATTGAAGGGCATGGAATATGATATTCTGAAGAGCAAAGGACCTGAGATTAAAACCAGGAATCACCTAGCCAGCAAAACTGAGTATCATGTTTCAAGGGAAAATATGGTTATTCAGTGGAATAGAGTACTTTCAAGGATTCTTGGGGGAAAAAGAAGAGTTGAATAGAAAATTTGCCATTCAGACACAAGAAGCAAGAGATGCTTGAGAAAGTAAACAGAGAAAACAAAACATAAGGAACTTATCAAAGTTGGACTATTTACATTCCTATATGGAAAAGCAATAACTCTGACTGATGATATCTTTCTCACTATGAAAATAATGGAAGAAGGGTGTGTGGTCATATGAATACATATGTGAATGTGTGTGTATATGGTTACAGTTATATATGGATAGAGGGCATAGTTGAATTTGTTGGGAAGGGAGAATACTCAAGGGATGAAATTATGAGGTGAGAGGAAAGTGGCAAGAGGAGATGGGGAGAGACAGGGTAGGGTAAACTATCCCATGTAGAAGAAGCAAGGGAAGTGGTTGCAAGGGAGGGGGAGAATAGGAAGGCTAAAAAGGCAAAACCACATTCACATTGAATTTGGTTCAGGGAGAGAATGACATACATACTAAATGGGATATCTTAACCTGCAGCAGGATAGGGGGAAGGGAGATGAGAGGAGGGATGATGGATGGGAGGACATCCTTGGGGGGAGGGGAGGTTGGAAGTACCCACTATAGAAGAGGGACAGGATCATGTAGGGAATGGACCAGGTGGGGGGTGGGATGAGTGGGAGGGAATTATAAGCAGCCTTGTACAATATATCTACTATGATAATGTTTTGCATAGCTAGACATGTACAACATGTACTGAATTACATATCTCCCAAGAGGGAATGGGTGACAAGGGAGGAAGGAAATGGATCTGAAATTCGAGGTCATAACATTAAATGTTTCAAATATATATAAATACTATTATTAATACTCTTTTGCTTGTAATAGGGAGATAAGATGTCCAGGCATTGGGACACAAAGATTCACCTTCCTCTAATGGAAAAGTCGA
Organism: Gymnobelideus leadbeateri; assembly: GCA_011680675.1. NCBI lineage: Eukaryota > Metazoa > Chordata > Mammalia > Diprotodontia > Petauridae > Gymnobelideus > Gymnobelideus leadbeateri. The sequence goes on along the minus strand of WOXC01012355.1, from coordinate 11,918 downwards.
TGGGGGTATGGGAGAATGTATGGGAGAGAGCAGATTGGAGGAAGCGATATCTTGTGGGACTACTATTCTGGGAGGTTGGGTAGGGGAATAATGGGGGGAAAATGATTGTAACTCAAAATCTGGTGGAAATGAATGATATAAAACAGAAATTAATAAAGCATTTGTTTAAAAAAAAAGAAAATTTGCCATTCAGACACAAGAAGCAAGAGATGCTTGAGAAAGTAAACAGAGAAAACAAAACATAAGGAACTTATCAAAGTTGGACTATTTACATTCCTAAATGGAAAAATCATAACTGTAACTGATGAAACCTTTCTCAGTAAGAAAATAATTGAAGAAGGGTATATGGGCATATGAATATATGTCTGAATGTGTGTGTGCATATGTGTATATATATATATATATATATATATATAGAGAGAGAGAGAGAGAGAGAGAGAGAGAGAGAGAGAGAGAGAGATTTAACTTTTAAAAATTTTATCTCTATGAGGGCAATGAGAGGAGTATACATAGACAGAGGGTGTGGGTATAAGTTGATTATATAAAAAGTGGGTCAAAAAGCAGTATAATGGGAGAAGAGGAAAGAGAAAGGCAGAATAGGATAAATTACATGACATGAATAGGTACAAAAGACCTGTTACAATAGAGGTAAAAAGCAAGGGGGTGAGCATCATTTGAACCTTACTCTCATCAGACTTGACTCCAAGAGGGAATAAGAGATTTCTCTTATTTTAGAGGAAAGTAGGAAGCTGAAGTATAAAGAAAAAGGAGAGGGTCAGATAGAATGGAGGGCAGAAGTAGGAAGGGAAAGATGAAGGAGGGGGTGCTAAAATAAGGGAGGGCCAATTGAGGGAGGAGGTGGTCCAAAGCAAAACACTGCTGAAGAGGGAAAGGATAAATTGAGAGAAAAAAGTAGAAAGAGGGGGAAAGAGGATGGAAGTAAATACATCATTATTAATCATAAATATGAATGTGAATTGTATGAAAACTCCTATAAAACCGAAGTGGAGAGCAAAGTGGATTTAAAAACAGAATCCTACATTATGTTGTTTACAAGGAATGTATTTGAGGCAGTGAGAGGCACACATTGCAAAAGACAGTCTGGAATAGACTACATTGTGCTTCAATTGTAATAAAAAGAAGGGATAAGAATCCTTATCTCAGAAAAAAAGCAAAAGCAAAAACATACGTAAGTAAATGTTACAATAGAGGGAACTTGATAAAAGTTACCATAGAAGATGAGGTAGCATCAATACTAAACATATATGCATGCATGTATATGTGTAACATTCAGAGTTTTAGACAAGTTAAGTAAATTGCAGGAATAAATACTATTATTTTTAACAATATATAATAATAATAATAATGATTATATATATAATATCACATACAATAGTATTATATAACATATAATATGATATGATGCAATGTGATATAATATAACGTAATATGTTTTAATATGATATATAATTATAATATATGATAATTATTATTATCAATAATGTTATTATTAAATTATGCTAACAGAGGACCTCCCATCTGTCAGTACAAGATTAATTATACCACAAAATAAGCAATAAAGAAGTTAAGGATGCAAATAAAATTTTAGAAAAGTTAGATATGGAGAAAATTAAATGGAGATAGAAAGGATAGAAAGTAATATAGCTTTTCTGAGTGGTACATGGAACTGACACAAAAACTGGTCATGTATAAGGGCATAAAAAACTCACAATCTAATGCAGAAAGGCCAAAAATATTAAAAGCATCCTATACAAGTCTTGATTCAAGAAAAATTTCATATAAGAAAGGGTCGTGGAAAGATAGACAAAAATTAATGGCAAACAAAAAATATAATCACAAAGAATGAGGAAGTCAAACAACAAATCATAGGAACAATGATTCTATCAAAATGAATGAAAAATAATGAGACAACATACAAAAATTAATGGGATGTAGCCAAAGCAGTTCTTTGGGGAAGTTTTATATCTCTAAATGCTTACATGAATAAAATAGAGAAAGAGGAGATCCAAAAATTGGCTATGCAATTAAATAGCGAAATAAAAATCCGAAAATCGAAGGAGATTAATAAAATTTAGATGATAAATATAAAAAATAAATAAAACTAAAAGCTCTTTTATTAAAAACAATAAAATAGAGACACATTTTGTTAATAAAAGAAAGAAGTAAACCAAATTACCAGTATTAAAAGTGAAAAGGGTGAATTAACCACCGAAGGAAAAGAATTTAAAATGATACTGAAGAGCTATTTTCCCCAACTGTACCCCAACCAATCTACGTGAAATGAATGAATATTAATTTTTTAAAATGCTCAGATTAGGGACAGAGTCAAGATTGGGGAGTAGAAACAGCACTTCAAAGGAGCTCCAACCCACAGCACTTCAAAATTATGTAAAAGAGAGACTTGGAACAACCTCTGGCGCTACAGAACCCACAAAATGACAAAGAGAAGCTAACCTCCTGCTGGGGACAGCCCGGCAGCCCAACAGGGAGCAGCCAGCGCAGCACTCTGGGTTGTTTCTTTCATCATGATTTTCAGGTAGTCCAATAATTTTAGATTATCTCTCCTTGATCTATTTTCCTGGTCAGTGTTTTTTTTTTTTTTTCCCCATGAGATATTTCACATTGGCTTCTATTCTTTCATTTGTTTGGATCTGCTTAATAACATCTTGATTTCTCATAATGTCACTTGCTTCCATTTACTCCAGTTTAATTCTGAAGGAATGATTCTCCTCAGAGAGCTTTTGGGATTGTTTTTCCATCTGGAAAATTCAGCTTTTTAAAGTATTCTTCTCCTCATTGTGTTTTTGAGACTCTTTTTCCATTTGAGTTAGTCTATTTTTAAGGTGTTATTTTCTTCAGTAAGGTTGCTGACTCTCCTTTCATAATTTTCCTGCATCCTTCTCATTTCTCTTCCCAATTTTTCCTCCACTTCTCTTATCTGCTTCTTAAGGTCCTCTATGACCTACTGGAAAAGTCAAAGGAGATATGGGAGAAGAGATGGGAGAGAACAGACTGGATGAGGGGATATCCTGTGGAACTGCTATTCTGCGGTTGTGGGTAGGGGAAAAACTGGGGGAAATTTTTAACTCAAAATCTTATGGTAATGAATGATGTAAACCAGAAATTAATAAAGCATTTGAAAAAAAGGCTCAGATTAACAGAAGATGAAATAAAAACACTTAAATAACTTCATTTCAGAAAAAGGAATGAAACAAAACATCAATATACTTCCTAAGAAAAAAAGGTCAAGGCCAGGTGCATTTACAAGAGAATTCTTTCAAACATTTAAAGAACACTTACTTCCAATATTAAATAAACTGTTTGGAGAAATAGTTAAAGGAGACATATCAGATTATTTCTTATGATACAAATATGGTGCTGATGTTTAAATCAAGTAGAGTCAAAATAGAGAAAGAAAATTATAGAACAATTTCCCTAATGAATATTGAAGAAGACATTTTAAATAAAACATTGGCCAAGAGATAACAGCCAATTGTATCATAGATAATACATTATGAACAGGTCAGATTTATACCAGAAATGCAATACTAGACCAACATTAAGAAAACTATCAGCTTAATTAACCATACCTACAGCAAAACTAAAAAAATCATGTGATTGTCTCAATAGATGTGGAAAAAATATCTGATAAAATACTACAGCCAACGAAAGACAGGGAAGAGCCAAGATGATAGCTTAGAAGCAGGAAAACTCCATGCACTTCCCCCATAACCAGCTCAAATACCTATGAAATATGACTAAAAATATTTTAGAGCTACAGAAGCATAAAGTGACAAAAAAAACAAACTTCCTGTGGAGGGCAGCTTGGCAGGCATCCAGGAAGGGTTTATCACACTATGCTGGGAGCAGAGACCAGCCCTGAAAAAGTGCACACTTTAGCCTCAGCATGGCCCCAACCAGTCTTGGCTGGAGGGATTTCAGGAGAGTAGATCACCAGCAGCTGTGGCAGTTTTCAAAATCATCAAACCATGAATGCCAAAGGCAATGTAAAAAGTCAGTTGGGAATAGGGGGTCTGGAAGTGTGATCCAGCCTTTGTCCCCAGGGTGAAAAGCAGTTGAGGCACGTCCTGGCCTGAAGAATGTAGGGGGACCAAGCAAACAATCTGAGGGTTATTGCTCTCACTTTAACCTGATTGGATCTGGATTGCTTACATGGCAGGTGGTCCTGGGATGTGTGACCAGGTGCCAGAGGCAATGGAGGCTTCTGAAAGGGCAACCAATTAATAGCTTCATCAGCTGCAAAAACCCTAGCAATTTGGGACAAAGCACTCCTCTCTGGAAGCACAGTTCTACTGTGGAAAAAAGGTCAAAAGTCAAGGAAGTGAGTGGCAACAAGAACAAGCAAAGGAAGCAAAGCAAGGACAACAGTCAAACCTTAGATTCCTACTTTTAGGACAAAAAGAATCCAAGCATGGAACAGGTGGACAATAACGAAGTCTGAACTCCTGTACCAAAAGCTTCCAAGAAATATATGAATTGGTTAGAGGACATGGAAGAGCTCAAGAAGGATGTTGAAAACCAAATAAGAGAAGTGGATGAAAACTTTGGAAGATAAATGAGAATTATGGAAGAAAATTAGGAAAAGAGAGTCAACAAACTGAATGAGTAAAATAACACCTTAAAAATAAAATAATTCAAAGGGCAAAAGAGGCTCAAAAAGACAATGTGGAGCAGAATGCCTTAAAAGCCCAAATTTGCCAGATGGAAAAAGAATCTCAAAAGCTCACTGAGGAGAATCATTCCTTCAGAATTAAACTGGAGGAAATGGAAGCAAGTGACTTTATGAGAAATCAAGATGCTCTTAAGCATATCCAAAAAAATGAAAAATAGAAGGCAATGTGAAATATCTCATGGGAAAACCACTGACCTGGAAAATAGATCCAGGAGAGATGATTTAAAATGTATTGAAATACCTGAAAGCCATGATAAAAAAAAAGAACCTAGAAATCATCCTTCAAGAAATTTTCAAGGAAAATTGCTTTGATGCTTTAGAACCAGAGGGCAAAATGTAGGTGGAAAAAATCTACTGATCACTTCCTGGAAAAAAAGAAAACTCTATTTTTGCTTTTGCTTTATCTGAGATAAATATTGCTACTCCTGCTTTTTTTTTTTACTTTAGCTGAGGAATAATAAATTCTACTCCAACCTTTTACCTTTACCCTGTGGGTATCCCTTTGTTTCAAATGTGTTTCTTGTAGAGAGCATATTGTAGGATTATGGTTTTTAAACCATTCTGCTATCCACCTCTTTTTTGTTTTTTTTGTTTTTTGGGGTTTTTTTTTTGCTTTTTTTGGAGGGCAATTGGGGTTAAGTAACTTGCCCAAGGTCACACGGCTGGGTTTTTGTCTGTGTGTGCATTAAGTGTCTGAAGCCAGATCTGAACTCAGGTCCTTCTGACTCCAGAGCCGATGCTGTACTCACTGCACCACCTAGCCGCCCCAGATCTGCCTCTGTTTTATGGGAGAGATCATCCCATTCACATTCACATTCACAGTAATGATGACCATCTGTCTCTTCCCTTCCATCCTATTCGCTCCCCTGTTTATGTTTTTCTTTCTTCCTTCTCCCTTCCCCTCCTTGAAGTCTTCCCTTTTGACCTCCCACTCCCTCACTGACAAGGGTGACCCCTCTTCTTAACCTACCTTTTCCCCTTATTACTATTTCCCTCCCCTCTAATCACCCCATTTAGTCTCCTCCTTTTCAACTGCCCCTAACATTCCACTACCTATAGGAAAGAATAAATTTTTATATTTATCAGAGTAAGTTACTCCCCATTTGACTCCAAACCAATTAGAGTAAATTTCAAACAGTGCTCCTCTCCCTGCCTCATTTTCCTCTATTTAATTAATTTATGCGTCTATTCACATTAGAATTTTAAACTTCATTGATTAAGTTGATCCCTCTTCGAATCAGAACTAGTGAGAATAGTGTTTAAATGATGTTCCCCTCTCTCTTTCTTTCCCTTATATTATGGTATGTTTTAATGCCTCTTCACATGGTATATTTTACCTTTTACTATCTCATCCTTTCCTTTTTTCCCATTACTGTCCCTTTGATCCCCTTAGTAGGTTGTTTTTTAAGTCTTCATGTTAGTGCATTCATACCCACACTAATAATTCCATTCAAGAGAATGATAATAATGAGACAACATTCCAAAATTTGTGGGATGCTTTAAAGGCAGTTCTTAGGGGAAGTTTTATATCCCTGAGTGCATACTTAATTAAAGCAAAGAGAAGGGAGGTCAATGAATTGGATATGCAATTGAAAAAGCGAGAAAAAGAACAAATTGAAAATCCCTAATTTAGTACTAAATTAGAAATATTGAAAACCAAAGGAGACATTAATAAAATTGAAATTAAGAAAACTATTAAATTAATAAAAAACTAAGAGTTGGTTTTATGAAAAAATCAATAAAATTGATAGACCCTTAGTCAATATGATAAAAAAAGAAAGAAGAAAACCAAATTATGAGTATCAAAAATGAAAAGAGTGAATCTACCTCCAATGAAGAGTAAATAAAAAAATGAATGAGGAATTATTTTTCAAAATTGTATGCACATAAATATGCCAATCTTATTGTGAAATGGATGAATATTTACAAAATTACAAGTTGCCCAGATGAACTGAAGAGGAAATGAATTACCTAAATAACCCCATCTCAGGAAAAGAAATCAAGCCATCAATGAACTCCCTAGGAAAGAATCTCCAGGGCCAGATGGGTTCACTAGTGAATTCTATCAAACATTTAAAGAACAATTGATTCCAATACTCTACAAACTATTTGGGAAAATTAGTGAAGAAGGAGTCCTACCAAACTCTTTCTATGACACAAATATGGTACTGATTCCTAAATCAGGAAGAGATAAAACAGAGAAAGAAAATTATAGACCAATCTCTCTCATGAATTTAGACGCAAAAATTCTAAATAAAATATTAGCCAAAAGACTCCAACAACTTATCACAAAAATAATACACCCTGATCAGGTAGGATTCATTCCAGGAACGCAAGGATGGTTTAATATTAGGAAAACCATCAATATAATTGAGCATATCAACAACAAAACTAGCAAAAACCACATGATCATCTCAATAGATGCAGAAAAGGCTTTTGACAAAGTACAACATACATTCCTATTAAAAACAATAGAAAGTATAGGAATAAATGGAGTCTTCCTTAAAATAGTTGATAGCATCTATTTAAAACCATCACCAAGTATTATATGCAATGGGGATAAACTAGAAGCTTTTCCAATAAGATCAGGAGTGAAACAAGGGTGTCCACTATCACCCCTCTTATTCAGTCTGGTACTAGAAATGTTAGCAGTAGCAATTAGAGAAGAAAAAGAAATCAAAGGAATCAAATTAGGCAAAGAAGAGACCAAGCTATCACTCTTTGCAGATGATATGATGATATACTTAAAGAATCCTAGACAATCAAGTAAAAAACTACTTGAGATAATAAATAAATTTGGCAAAGTTGCAGGATATAAAATAAACCCACATAAATTCTTGGGATTCCTGTATATCTCTAATGAAACTCAACAGCAAGAGATAGAAAGAGAAATCCCATTTAAAGTCACTGTAGACATTTAAAAATATTTGGGAATCTACCTGCCAAAACAAACCCAGAATCTTTATGATCACAACAACAAAACACTTCTCACACAAATAAAATCAGATCTAACTAATTGGAAAAATATCAATTGCTCATGGCTGGGTCGAGCTAATATAATAAAAATGACAATTTTGCCCAAACTAATCTATATATTTAGTGCCACACCAATACATTTAACAAAAAACTAATTTTTAGAATTAGACAAAACAATAACAAAATTTATTTGGAAAAACAAACAGTCTAGAATATCAAGGGAATTAAAGAAAAGAAATGCTAGGGAAGGTGGACTAGCTATGTCAGATTTTAATTTGTATTATATAGCAGCAGTCATCAAAACTGCTTGGTACTGGCAGAGGAGTAGAGTAGTGGATCAAGGGGATAGACTGGGCGCAGGAGACCCAGCAGTTAATGAATATAGTAATCTATTGTTCAATAAATCCAAAGACTCCAGTTTTGGGGATAAGAATGCACTATTTGACAAAAACTGCTGGGAAAACTGGGATACACTATGGCAGAAACTGGGCATAGATCATTATCTAACACCATATACCATAATCAAATCTAAATGTGTGCATGATCTATGTATATAAAGGATGATATGGTAAGCAAACTGGGAAAGCAAGGAATAGTTTACCTGACAGATTTGTGGAGAGGGGAAGACTTTAGGACCAAACAAGAATTAGAGAGCATTATAAAATGCAAAATGGATAATTTTGGTTACATTAAAGTGAAAAGCTTCTATATAAACAAAAACAATGTAACCAAGATCAAGAGAGAGGTGGGAAATTGCAAAAGAATTTTACAACTTATGTCTCTGATAAAGGACTCATTTCCAAAATTTACAGAGAATTTAGTTAAATCTATAGGAATACAAGTCATTCCCCAATTGATAAATGGTCAAAGGATATGAATAGGCAGTTGTCAGTTAAAGAAATTAAAGATATCTATAAGCATATGAAGAAATGCTCTAAATCACTATTGATTAGAGAAATGCAAATCAAAACAACTCTGAGGTACCACATCTCTCCAGTCAGATTGGCTAAGATGACAAAACAAGAAAGTGACAAATGCTGGAGAGTATGTGGGCAAATTGGAACACTAATGCATTGCTGGTGGAGTTGTGAACTTATCCAACCATTCTGGAGAGCAATTTGGAATTATGCCCAAAGGACTATAAATAATTTCATACCCTTTGTCCCAGCAATACCACTTCTAGGGTTATACCCCAAAGAGATCATAGAAATGGGAGGAAGACCCAAATGTACCAAAATATTTATAGCAGCTCTTTTCGTGGTTGCAAAGAATTGGAAATTAAAGGGGTGCCCATCAATTGTGGAATGGCTAAACAAGGTGTGGTATATGAATGTAATGTAATATTATTGTGCTATAAGAAAAAAGGAGGAGACAGGTTGCATATTTACCTGGAGAGGCTTATACAAACTGATTCTGAGGGAGAAGAGTAGAATCAGAAGAGATTTGTATACAATCACAGACACATCACATGTGTGATGACCAGCTATGACAGACTGGACTCTTCTCAGCAATGCAGTGATACAAGTCAATCTCAAAAGACTCATGAAAGAGAGAAATGCTACATCCAGAGATATAACTAGAAAGAACTGAACCTGAACCCTGATGGAAGCAAACTAATTGATCTTTTTTTCTTTTCATTGTTTGGTTTTATCTCTTCTTTACCATTTTTCATCCCACCTAGTACAATACACCTTTTTAATTGGAATAATGTCCAATATGAATGTATTTGCAGATCCTATACTGGACTATATGCTCTCATGGGGCATGGGGGAGGGAAGTAAAGGAAATTTGAAAATCAAGGAATTATGGAATTGAATCTTGTTAACTGAAACTAAACTAATAAATTAATTTAAAAAAAAAAGAAAAATATATATAGTCAGTAAACCACAAATAAACTAGGTAGCTTTCAGTCATCAAAATTTCTCTTCTTTGGGCAAAACACCCACAGAAGAGTGGAGGAAGCGGGGAGAGAGAGAGAGAGAGAGAGAGAGAGAGAGAGAGAGAGAGAGAGAGAGAGAGCACTGATGTGGAATTTGTTTTGCTTGACTATATAAGTTTGTAATGAATTTTGGATTTTCCTTCTCAGTGATAAAAAGAAGGGGAGAGAAGGAGATATGAGGAGGAAAAGAGAAAGAAGGGTTTTTTAAATTTAATTAAAAAAGGAATCAGATTGATGAGAGCCTTTGTATGAAGTGTGATTCTAATACCAGTGGTATGAAATGAGGTATTGTGGAATCATTAAATAGTTTTAAAATTTTACTTATCCCTAATATAAGGATATGCAACAAGGATACAATGGCTCTTACATTGTTTGGAATCTTTGAAATACATCTGCTCATCATGTCAATATGTATCTATAATGAAAGATGTGGTAACTTGCATGGTCTTCAAAAACCCAGTAAGTTTAAGGGATCTAGACTCCATATGGGTGGGATGTTAATTAGCAATAAAGCAAAATAAATTAAAAAAAGAAAACTCCTAGGAATGTTATAGCTGGGTTCCAGAATTCTCAGATCAAGGAGATAAGCAGCCAGGAAGAAACAATTTCAATATTGTGGAAACACAATCAGTATAACACAAGATCTGGCAGCTTCTACACTGAGGGATTGAAGGGCTTACAATATGATATTCCAAAGGTCAAAGGAGCCAGGATTAAAATAAAGAATCAACTATGAGCAAAACGCAATATCATGTTTCAGGGGAAAATATGGACATTCAATGAAATAGAGAACTTTTGAGGATTCTTGATGAAAATAATGAGTTGAATAGAAAATTTGACATTCAGATACAAGAAGCAAGCTAAGCATGAGAAGGTAAACAGGGAAAAGAAACAATAAGAAACATATCAAAGTTTAAATATTTGCATTCCTACATGGAAAAACAGTAATTGTGACTTATGAAAATTTTCTCAGTATGAGAAGAATTGAAGGGAATATAAATGAGTGTTTATGTGTATTTATATATATATATATATGTGTGTGTGTGTGTGTGTGTGTGTGTGTGTGTGTATGTTTGTGTATGTATGTGTATATGTAAGTATATACATATGTGTGTATATGTATACATATATGTTCACATACAAATATATGTCTATATAGAAGTATATATGGGTGTATGAATACCTATGTGAGTGTGTGTATATGTGTCCAGGTATACATAGACAGAGGGCACAGGATCAATAGAGTAAGAAGTTATAATTCTTAAAAGGTGAAATTGAGAGATGAGAGAGGAATATAATGAGAGAAGATGGGAAGAGACAGAATGTGGTAAATTATCTCATATATAAGAGGCAAGGGAAGACTGTTACAATGGAGGGAAAGAACAGGAAGGCAAAAGGGAATGAGTCAACCTTATTCTCATCAAATTTGGCTTAGGTAGGTAATGTCATACACATTAAACAGGGTATCTCACCCTACAGGAGAGTAGGGGGAAAGAGATGAGAGTGGGGATGATTGAGGGGATGGCAGGTTTGGGGATGAAGGAATTAGGAAGCATATACTTTTGAAAAGGGACTGGGTCAAAATAGAGAATAGATCAAGTGGGGGGCTGGATACAATGGAGGGAAATACAGTCAGTCTTTCACAATATATCTACTATGTAAATGTTTTACATAGCTACATATGTGCAACCTATATTGAATTGCTTATCTTCCTAGTAAGGGTGGGTGATGAGGGAGAAAGAGAGAGTATCTGGAATTCATTTTTAAATCCAATGTTTAAAAATTTATTATTATTATTATTATTATTATTATTTTGTGCATGCAAGTTGGAAATAAGATCTACAGGCACTGGGGTATGGAGAACCATCTTGTTCTACTGGAAAATCATGCTGGGATGGGGGAGGCTATAGGAGGGTGCAGATTGGGGGAGGGTACAAACAGTGGGATTGCTGTTTTGGGGTTCTGGGTAGTGGAAATCTGGGAGAAAATTTGTAACTAAAAATCTTGTGGACATGAATGATTGAAGCTAAAAATAAATATAAAATTCAATTAAAATAAAAATAATTAATGTTGATATTCCATTAATACAAAAAATAGACACAAGAGATCATAGGAATAAATGGAGTTTTCCTTTAAATGTTAAATAGCATCTATCTAAAACCACCAGCAAGTGTTATATGTAATAGAGATAAGCTAGAAGCACTTAAAATAAGAACAGTGGTGAAACAAAGATGCCTATTATCACTACTATTATTAAATAATTTAATAGAAATATTATTTTAACAGTAA